>JARJLF010000017.1:600000-905776 GCA_029378395.1 Mycena leptocephala | reverse complement strand
TAATGAGTGTTGGTAGTGTATTATCATAAGATGAATGAGTTCCGGAGGGTCAACGAGTTTCACAACTTTTTTTTTCGAAAGTTGCTGCGAACCATTAGGGATGCTCAATAAATAGTTTGAGGCCGGAAGCGATCCCGGAGGGGCCATTTCGAAACCTCAGTGGTCATAGCAATATAAAGGGACCGCCGTTAGTGTGTTTTCCGGTATTGTTGCAAGCCGAAGATCGTCGCAGTTACGCTAACGGTTTGTCTCGAGGCTCGGATGAATCCCGGATCCAACGGAGATGGGTGAAGGATACATTTTGTGGTGGTTTCGTTCTTTTGAACTCATCAGGTAGGCCACACAGCCCACAACCATCCTACAACGCTCTTATCGGGGATACAATGCGGCCCATTGTTTCCCACAATAAGTTTGGCTCTCCCCCAGAACCCTAAAGCACCTCAGTGTGACGGAGCACCTGGTCAGGTTACGCCGCCAGGTACGAGGTGACGGAAATCGTGACTGGCCAAGCCACGCTCAATCTTATGCCCCAGAACCCAAACAGAAGTCGCAACTTGTCAAGTTGTGACCTCGATCCACCAGAACCCAAGTAAAGCTCACAACCTTCCAGGTTGCGGGCCTGATCCCCAGAACCCAAATAAAGCTCACAACTTGCCAGGTTGAAGCCTTGATCCCTCAGAGCCCAAACTAAGCTCGCAACTTGTCAGGTTGCATTCATGATCCCTGGAACCCAAACAAAGCTCGCAACTTGCCAGGTTGCAGCCATTATCCCACGGAACCCAATAAGGCATGCAACTTGTCAGGTTGCAGCCATGGTCTCCCAGAACCCAAACAAAGCTCGCAACTTTCCAGGTTGCAGCGATTCTCCCCCAGAACCTAATGCGGCACGCAACTTGCCAGGTTGAGGCCATGATCCCCCAGAACCCAAAAAAGCTCGCACCAGAGCTGCGGCTACGATCCCCGTGCCTCGTCTGACTCAAGGTGCACGCGTTCGATAGCCCCTCCACAATGTCTTCGAAGTCTCGCCATTCAAATTCAGCGGCTCTTCGAGCTCGTACTGAAGCGCCAGGAGCTGCAACATTGTTCGCCCAACAGTCAGCACCCGACGGCGCCGCTCTCGACCCGGGACGGAAACCAGCGCAGTTTTTTCAGAGGCTGCGCCATCATAGCGGTGAGCTCTTTCACCGGCTCAAATAATGGCTGTGCTATCCATGCATCCACACGGCGGTCATCGTGTTCTGCCCCTCTCGGTGAAAAACAACTTGTACGATCCGACAACGGGGTGTTCATCGGGGAATGAAACCAGCAGTTCCGCCAGTGGAGCAACTGCTGCATCGAAAATCTTGACGAGGGGGTGGTCATCTGGTGGGTTGGGAGAATCATATCCTGGGAGACGAATTATCCCAATCTAAGAGGCATCAAGTACACTGCAATTCGGCAAGAGCGCACTCACCTGCTCGGGTCGAAGTATCACGTTCCTGGCAAAAACCTTCCACGCACCCGATGCCCTTTCCCGCCGAGAGCTAGGGGAAGGAGAAGTAATTGAGGATCACGATGACTCATGGCTTGACGACATCGTATTGCAAGCAGCAGCAGTGAACAAGCCAGCTTCGCAGATCCATAATTTCTGCGTCACCCACTCTTACCCTATACCCAATTCCTCATCTTTCCTACCGCCTCTGTATATATTAATCAGACCTCGCCGGCCCTTTCACCCTTTGATGCCATCTTATTTGAGATTCGTCAAATCCTCATCACTTCAGCTCCACAATTTTCCGCAAAAGATCCTCAGCGACGTCTGCAGGCTAAGCGCCGATTCCTGAAGAAGACCGCGGAGTATTATGTCAAGGATAATCAAATGTTCAAGCATAATAATGGCAAAATGCCTCTGCTCGTCATTTTTGACCCTGAGAAGCGTCGCCAAATCCTCACCCAAGCCCACGAAATGTTGGGTCACCGCGGCGAATTTCCGACACTAGAAACCATCAAGTTACGCTTCTTCTGGCCACACATGCGCACCGAAGTTATCAAGCACGTCCGGCCATGCCATCAGTGCCAATTGCGCACTCGCGTTGCCATGCAGGTCCCCTTACTGTCTCTACACCAGTTACAGTCATCTCCCAGGTCTACATCGATATCATGTATATGCCGAAGGCCCGCGGTTTCCGGTACATTGTCGCTGCCAAGGATGATCTTTCTGGCGTTACTGAAGCTAGAGCACTGCGAAAAGCCAATGCGCGCTCCCTAGCGAAGTTCTTTTGGGAGGAAATATATTGCTGATACGGAGTTATCCTTCAAGTTACCACGGACAACGGCCCAGAAGTCAAAGAAGCATTTGCATTGCTCATGGACACTCTGAATATCCCGCACGTCAAGATTTCACCATACAATTCTCGCGGAAATTCAGTCGTCGTGCGTGGCCACTTCATACTTCGAGAATCAATTGTAAAGGCCTGCGAAGGCAACATTAATTCATGGCCTCTGAAACTGCAGCAGTATTCGCAGATCGTGTCACCTTCCGACGAGCCACTGGCCAAACTCCATACTACACTCTCCGCGGCTTTGACCCCATTCTTCCATTTGATCTCACAGAATGCACGTTCCTGGTTGAAGGCTGGACATCTGAGATGACCCCTACCGACTTACTTGCATTACGCACACGCCAGATTGAACGTCGACCCGCCGATCTCAAGGAGGCTGCAGACAGATTGCTGGCAAGCCGCAGTCGGTCCAAGGAAGAGTTCGAACGCCGTTATGCAACCCGCTTCTATCGCGAGATTTACCAGCCAAACGAACTTGTTCTTGTGCGAAATTCACGAATCGCGAATGATCTTGGACGTAAAGCCAAAGCTAAATGGCTCGGACCCTACGCTGTCGTGCGTAGAACCAAAGGCGGATCCTACGTCCCCAGAGAGCTCTCAGGCGCGATCAGTACCCAAGGGATTGCTGCAGTCCGTCTTCTTCCTTATATCTCCCGCGATGATCCAAGACTTGCGCAACTCGCTGATGGTCTTCCCACTGATGGGCCAATTGAGAACACGGCAGATCATGACATGGACGTTGACGACGATGAAGAAGCACGACTCGAAATGCTCGACGAGGAGGACCTTTAGCGGAAAATTCATACCACTTCATTTTTCCTTCACTCATTTCTGTTTCCACTCGGCTCTCAAGTTCCCCTTCGCTGCAACGCGACCGGGGACGGTCGCATTTCCCGTGCCCCGCGGATGTGACACCACTTTGTGGTTTACATGGAAATTAGGACTAAATGACACACTGCTTCCATAAATTTATTCCTGGGAACTCTATTCAAGGATATCAAACCTGCACCATGAGCTTTTCCTCAAGTTACCGCTTCACCGCCACGGCCGAGCTCAAGTGAAACCGTGGGAAAGTCCATTGATGGCTTGATGCGCACTTCAATAAAATTCTCCCGGTCCTCCACATGGTTCTGTGCCTGTAAAATGCACACGAATATTCATTTTGGACTTGAAACGGCCCTTGACAAGCTCTAGTCTCCCACAGTCAGACTCAAATAAACCAAAAATTAGGACAGTCGAAATTCTTTTAGTTTATGTTGAGACAAGCTCCGACATTTCGCATCAAGCAATCCCCTTGGGACCATGAGTCTACATTCCCCAATTTCCTGGACAACAGACCGCTTATTAGACCACCGGAGTTTCACCAAGGTCTAGGCATTCTTGCATATGATATTGTCTTCTCCCATGACTCGTTCAATTCCCAAATCATCATTTGTTTCATCATTTTAGGCTGTGCACGCCGCATGGACCATTTATTTATCTATGTTCAATTTCATATGTACCTGTCCGATATTCGGCCTTTAGAAATGTATTTAAGCCCTAGTTTACTCCTGTACAGGGTGGCATTTTCCACCTCTTACCAGAGAATATACTCCGTGTCACCAAAACATCGTTCTGCCTTAGTTCCTGAAGAATAAACTCAGAGAACTCTACTTACTGCTTTATCGCCCTCCCGTCTTCACTGCAACCACTCTCGACCATCCAGGTATCTCTTGCTGTATTGAACGCTGACTTGCTCGATTTTACAGGTCACCTACGCACCTACGCGTTATCGCACTTCCCGCCGTATCTCCTACCAGCGGCATACGGAGTGCTTTGTCAATCTATCCTCACACACCCGTTTATTGTGACCAACGTCAAGTCTCAACGATAATTCGGAGTATTCTTTATACGTCGTCACAACGCGTGTGGTCGAGGCCCAGTCAGACATGTGGAACACCAGGCAATCCCGCTCGTAGTTGTCAACACGGGCGTCCACAAAGAAGGAATCCTTCGTTGTGCCATCGCGGAAGCTGCGAGTAAGCCAGCGGCACAGCGACGACAGCACGCCCTCTCCCTCGGAGAGCCGGACACGACAAGTTCGAAGTAGTGCTCGATCTCAATCTGGCGGCAGCGCATCACGGGGATTGGGTTGGCCGAGAGGGCAGGCACCGTGACAGCACCAGCGCTGAGGATGTCATCGACGTGGCGGTGATCAGCGAGGGTGAGGTACGAGCCGTTGGCGAGGGAGTAGGAGTCCGTGGACGGGATTCCGCGAGCTGTAAGAGCAGCCTTAACTTTCTCGAGGGCAGGGCAAGCTGACTCATCTCCTTTTTTCCTTCTTAAAACCCGCATCTCCAAGCCTAATCGTCATCCTTTTGCCCCGTCCCTCCGACAACGGCTGCCAGACAACCTCCCACTCTGGCTTTTGATTTCGGAGGACCACGATCCATAATTCTAGGAGATCAAAGCGAGGGGTGATGTCGAGATCCTCGGGGTCGGGCGCGATGTGAAGGTAGCAGGATGTCGAGGCCTTGAAGGATGAGAACGGTCGGAGAACAACAGAGGGCAGGTCGTCGTTGGCCGCTAGAAGCCTGTCGATGTCTGTGTGATGGTAACAGCGCTGGTGGTCGTGATGGCAACACCGGCGGTGTAAACACTCCGGATGAGTACGGAGACGCCGATGGGAGTATTACAGCTATCCGCAAAACCCAACCCCCTTGGCCTCCCCACTCTGACATACACGTGACCTTTCACATCACGTGTATGTCAGCGCGCCTGCGCGTCAGTGTCAGAGTTGGTAGTGAAGGCTCGAACGTCCACCATTACCTATTTCTGAGGGGTCAGTGGTACCCAAAATATTCAACCCTTCTTGAGAACACACTAACCCAATCAATATATTATTTTTTCCGATTTCTTCTTACTTTAGAGCCATTTGTCAGAGAAATTCAACTATTTAATTTCTGCTATAATCTGTAGACGGCCCGTAACATGTTTCATTTGGCAGACAACATAAGTACTGTTTCACACAGGGGATTTGCTCGGTGGAGCACTGTAAATTTCTTTTCTGCTTAATTATTTGAGCATTATATTGATATTAAATATTTTCGAGCGCAGGTTAGAGCCCGCTAAGCATTGTAGGTTGGCTGCTAAAATCTGTTTACAGAGCTCATATGGGCGGGAAAAGTGGTAGAAAGAAATCATAATGGAGGTGCATTCAAATGGCTGGCATTTTGAAAAGCATGACCTGACACAATAGAGGTGCATTCAAATGGCGGGCATTTTGAAAAGCATGACCTGACGCAATGGAGGTGCATTCAAATGGCGGGCATTTTGAAAAGCATGACCTGACACAATAGAGGTGCATTCAAATGGCAGGCATTTTGAAAAGCATGACCTGACACAATAGAGGTGCATTCAAATGGTAGAAATCATAATAGGATCTATCTTCTTCTCGCATCTGACGCCTCAACCATCCACAATGATTGAGGTCATCGCTCTATAGATGGTCTCAATATCATTTGTGACGACCGATAACATATCTTCAGGTGGTCAAAGCTGCGCCTTTCTTACCCTTTGTTACATTGTTCAGCACTGACATTGCTGTCCTATCGTGCTGTCATGTTACGAATCAACTTCTACGCTGATTTCTCCGGGCTCATTCACTGTTAATCATGTTTCAATGGCGCAAGACACTCAGGGATCTTCACCCTTGCCTAACTCCGTCCCAGTCCCGTGAGAGCTTGATTCCCCTGCGCTACCTCGGTTCTTCCATTACCCTGTTTCGACATACGTCAGAAAGCATGTTCAAAACTCCGGCAGGAATCCTGCCGGAGTCTGGAGGTATTTTTAGTGGCACGGGATTAGCTCGATTATCTAAAAAAATGAACATTCTAAAGGCCACGCACTTCCTATGATTGTGTTCGAGGGCATCCTGGCGGTTCCAGCGCCTCTATTCCAAAACCAAACAGATGATGCGCTGGATCGCTTCAAACTCTCAACAGACCGAGTTTTGAGGCGGACCGTGTGCGCGGGGATGGCACTGGGCAATAGGAAGAGATCTGCCAATTCAGATCTCCGGTAGATGACCGTTGGAGCATAAAACGGCGCTCTATTCCAAAACCACACAGATGACGCGCTGGATGGCTTCAAACTCTCAATGAACCGATTTTTGACGCGGACCGTGTGCGCAGGCATAGCCCTGGGCAATAGGAAGAGATCTGCCAATTCAGATCTTCGCTAGATGGCCTGGGGAATATTTGGGAGCACAACGGCGCCCTATTCCAAAACCAAACAGATGAGGTGCTGGATCGCTTCAAACTTTCAGTGGACCGATTTTCAGACGCAACACAGATGAGCCGGTAGTTGTGGACCTCCCCGCTGAATCGAACACCTCAAAAAAAAAAATTGTGGAATTTGTGATTAGACTGCCAGACCCCTATAATATCCATGCTTAGAAAAGAAAAAGAAAAAAGATTGGCATACTCTTCAGCGCGAAATTACAAACCAAAAAAAAAACCTTCAATCAGGGTGAACCAAAGATTGAATAAGGACTGTTTTCCAATTTCATACTGTATAACCATTTTTTGCATCCCAGATGATTCCACAGAATCGATTTTTCAGAAAACAGCCAAATATTTTATTATGAGAGAAAGAACCAGGGACGGTATGGGTTAAGCTATTCAGATCATCATGAAATCGATGGAAGGTGACCCCGACATTTTATTTGGGGTGATTTGACCAAGAAATGACCCCAAACCCCCACAGGACATTTATTTTGTTCACTTAGTCGTTGCAAAACATTTTTACGATATCGGTCAAGGGCGCGAGATTGTTTCTCGTAAAGTCAATTGTGAGCTCCTCAGCGTGACCTGATCAGGATGGGGCGTCAGGCTGGTTCTCCAAGCAATTTGTCGCCTTGGCTGCTGAGAAGGCCTCAGTGAACTCGCAGGTTTGTCCTAATATTTCTTCCCATGCGCACCTCTATACTCAAGCCATGACAGATGTGAAAATATCTGAAGCATTCCTTATCCTCGTTCACTTGGACTAGGATGACAAATCTAGAACCGACCCTGCTGGGGTCTGCCGATGTTACCTTTACATACCTAGGCAGAGGTCTGTCTCGGTTTCTTTCCTCGGCGGTGCTAAATCATTCCTTTCGAGTGTTTACAAGGAGATCTTTGATAAGTAACTGCGTCTAATGAAGGCTGAGAGCACTGACTATCTGAACAAGCTTGAAATGAAGTAAAATGTCCATTAATGCCTGAGCACTAACAAACACCGAACCAACACCAAACACTAATCCAAACAATCATGTGGTGCGAGGATAGGGTTCCAACCAAGTATTAGGTTGGTACTTGAACTAGATCTCTTTTCTGCACCATAGCGAAAATCAGGACAATTATCTATGTCACATCCCCCGATCCAATGAAACGTAAAGCCATTTAAGCTGCCTTGGTAAATCTCTGGACCCGCAGAGCCCAAGGATCGCAAGCCTCAGCCCCGCGACAAGGGGGCGGCAGGTTAGCCAACCTCGCTGAGTGGTCTGTACATGCCACTACGTCCCTACATCATTGCTTGCCACCATATATATCCTCCATTTTCCGCACGCACAAAAAGACTAAGCGTCTGAACGATCAAGACCCTGGAAGTGGCGCAAGAGGATGCGAGGAGGTTAGAGAATGCACAGGATTGAGAGAGAGAAAGGAGGGGGTGCAGAAAACAGAGGTCCCGCCGTCAGAGCAATACGGAAAAGGGGACATCGCACCCGCAAGTAGGGTGAGGGTCATTAACCCCTCAACGAAGAATGGTCCCTATGGATCCACCCGGTATCCTTCGTACCTGCACGCGTTGAAGGGGACGTATACGCGCCTCGCTCGGGTACGTCCGACGACTGGTGGAGTCAACCAGCGGACAGCGAGCTGCTCAATCCATTCACGATGGAGGAGCGTTGAGGGCATCTTGAACGTGGCAGACCGCGACAACTCCGGCCCAATCGCATTGCCTGACAGGGGGAGCCAGAAATCCGCCTGCGCCCGACCTACAGTAGCTTCTTTACCTGGTTCTGTTAAATGAAAGATGGGAGGAGGGCAGAGTAGAACAGGGACATAGGATGAGATCGCTAATGGCGACTCGACTCGGACATAGATAAGAATGCCATAGGCACCTCGGACACAGAAAGGAGGATGCTAGTGGCACCTCGGCTCATACACAGATGACCCAGTATAATCGGATACTTATACCACTTTACACACCTAGCTATATACTTTCTCGGTCGTTAAGATTGCCGTCGACCGTAGAGCTATATATACTTCCGCCGCAGTACGCCTAAGCAACCGAGTAATTCTCACAGTTTCAGGATGTTGGTCTGGTGACCGTCTGGAACACATGATACAGGATAAGGGAAATAAAAAATTCATTACGGCGGGTACCACTCCACCTGGTTTATTATTCATGTTCCCCCTGGCAAATAGTGGACCGTTTCTGAAAGCAATTAAAGCGTCTTCTACTCTGCCATATTTGGTCGGTGGCTCCTTGCTCAGGCATCGACAGTTTGTAACAGAGCGCCTACTTGTCCAACGATGATGCCTTCACGGACCTGGAGATATAAATCACCATACTGTAAAAGAATGAGATGCAGAAAGGAATTACGTCATCTGGGAATCCGACGGACGTAACCATAATCCTCAATTAGTGATTAAGTACGCAATACTTGACCATCCCCGTAACGTCCGAAGGGGGGAACGGCCATCCCCATACCGATGGGGATGGCCTAATATTCACTTAGATAGAATAAATCAATCAGTGATTTGTTCAAGATCGATTGAGAGGAAGGATGGGGAGACTGATTGAATCTTCCTTAGGGTTAGCTACGCCCCTCAGATTCGAAATACACGCGAAGAAACCGAGAACAGCAAAATTAATAAAGTAATGAACTTGCCTGGGCTGATTGTTTGAACGTGATGGTGAGGTCATGTGCCTGGAAATAAATCAGGGATCTTCGTTCAAGAGAGCCCAGAAAGAAGTAGGAACAAGTCAGCGGAATCTTTCCTTGGGGTTAGCTACGCCCTCAGATCCATGAAATGCCGAAATCGAGAGAAAACGAAAGAAAGAATCACTTGCTGGGGTGACTGATCAGATGCCCTGTGCGGGGAGACGGGCATGGATGGGAATGCCACTCCGATAGGCGTTGGTGAAGGGGGGCCGGTGATGAATGATTCCCTGTGGAGTAGATGGGATGCCAGTCCGAATAACCACGTTGAAGGAGTTCTGCTAGGGAAAATATCAGTGTGGTGGCTGGGGGAAACGCAGGACATACTTCCAAGCCTCGGCCACCATCACTCCAACCTTTCACCCTTCGGGGTGGAAATACAACCTGGCAAATGTAATCAGTGGAGCTTTCCTAAACTGGGGACGCGGATGCGGCGTCTGAAGGATGACTATAAAGAAACTCACATTCACCAGTTGCAACGCGACAGTGCAAGCTGCGCTCAAACCCACCGAGAAGCGAATACATGGATGGATGAGACACAACTGGCCAGATCGGGGTGCCACCGGACAAAAGCAGATATGTACACGAACCAAGAGCAACTGGGCAGGTTGCACTCGATCCAGTGATCCGAACCCTTTATTCTCTCACAAACAAGGCCTCGCGTCCAGGAGTGCAATACTCAAGGATTGGGGGGTGCGGGTAGTGGCTTTGCAAAATGACGGAATAAAAGGCTAGGTCCCGAATGGCACGATTATCCATGGTTTCAGTCGGCCTTTTATACAAAATCGGGATCAACCGGCTCCGAAAGACCCCGGGTCCGTGCGCAGTGGTGGGTCCCGGGCCCGGGCACCCCATAATCATGTACCTGGTTCCGTGCGCCGGGTTGTCGGCCCTGTCTTTCCATTGGTGCATTCAATAAAAATCTCATCCCCCGCGGGACATTTTCCAAAGATAGCCAGCGCGATTCTAAGCAAAACTGTCTCCTCAGAATTCCAGTAGCTGGTCTGGTTGTCAAGCGCGAGGCCTTATAGCTTGGGGGGCTACACAACTTTGGTGTTCGAACAGGGTTCCGGCCACTCCTGTTTTTCCATTGGCGTGTGCAACACCATCACATCGAATTTTACGAGCCCGCCTGGAAGCGTGATCAGAGAAAAACTTTAACGAATGTTTCGGGGGCGTACCACTGGGAAACATGCAGCATATACCGCAATCTGGGTTGCCCTGGGTAGTCGGGGGGTGGCCCAGAGCGAGCTCGATACGCGGCTTTTCGCGTCGAGATCTTCTCCGTCGAATGGGGTATAGTCTAGCTGTTACCGCGGCGGTTTGACCGCGTAACGAAGTTATTACGCAATCGCGGAGTTTGAAATGACACGGGCTGTCTCGACGCGACGCGTCTTTTACACTCGCGACGTGTTCTCTCTCCTCCCACTCATCCCACATACGTCGCACTTTTGCCAAATGTCCAGGGACCATACTCCGTGTGTTCACTCATTTATTGACACCGAATGACTCCTCCTTGGCCCTTCTGGAACCAGGTAATTCAGGGATATATCTGGTAGTCTTTGTGACCATTGATGTCTTGCGGTGTCTGTGGAAGTTCAGTTGCCAGTATTAACAATGTTCATCTCATGTGCACACACATTTCCATGGAAAACCTTCGGCTGTTTGTCATTGTCAGAGCTGAACAGTCGGACAACATGTGCCGTTGTGCGATAAAGACAGCAGGCCATTTCCTCAATCCAAGTCAGATCGGAAAACTCATCCGGGACTCGCCCACGATAAAGGTCATTCTTTAACGCGAATTTTGGAAGCTCTGACTGCTTGAGTTTAGAAAGACAGTCTTCACAAATTTCGATTGACCCATCAGGGTTAATTCCTTGGTAATCGAGCATAAGTCCATTCAAGTTTGAATTGTCACTGAACTCGAAGTTAGTTCGGAGTCGACTCTCCCGGCATCGCAGAACCTCAAGATTCTCGAGTATTAAACTTGACTTCTCTGCCATCAGGCTGACCGTGGTGGTCAAAAAGTCTGAAGAGTTTCGCTTCCGGGAACATACACTACATACTGAGCTATATGACCATTGTGGGCCATGGAAATAATTTTGCATGCATTTCAGATTAGTCTGCAGAGTGGGAACAGCAGGCCAATTTGTTCAACCTCATACCAGAAATATTGGCTAGCCTGAAGCGTATCATCTCTGTTTTTCTTTATTTGCTCATGACGTTCCTTATTGAAGCGGTATTTGACGTCCGTGAATAAATATGTAACAAGATCTGAGCTGTACTCGTATTTCAAGCATATTATGATCAAATCTTCTTGTTCGCAAGTATCCGGTACGTGACTGAGAAAGTTATGTTATGTTTGCTTTGGACGAGCACGGGTGTGTGTTTGTTTATTCAACCGCAGCCGTTCCGTGTTACTGCAATTACGATCAATTCCATGTGCGTCAGCGACAGCCATTCAGGCAACGGCGGCCAATGTATGTTCCTTCTGAAATTGCGTTCAATCCAGCGAACAACGGTGAATTTCGTGTTCCACTTCCTTCAACGGCAGTAAAATTTCGTGTTCCCCCAACTGCAGTGAATTTCGTTTCTCTCAACTGCAGTGATCTTGTGTTGCTTCAACGGTAGTGAATTTCCGTGTTCCTTCAACGGCAGTGAATTTCTTGTTCCTTCAACGTAGTGAATTTTGTGTTCCTTCATATTTGTTGCAACTGGGTGAATCACAGGGAAATACCAGTGCGCGAGCCATGTGCCCGTTAAAATATTCATGTCTTCAAGAAGGCTTGCTCAATTCACTCCCTGGGACAGGATTTGGACGCCAAAAAGTCTGCCATACATTGCGCGGGTCACATAGAATATAATGTTGCGACTGGGTAAATCACGGGAAAATAAGCGCGCGAGCCATGCGCCCGTTGAAATATTCATGTTCTTGAAGAAGATGGCTCATTCACATCCTCGGACAGGATTTGGACGCCAAAAATCTGACATACCTTGCGCGGGTCACACTGAATATATTTGCTGCGACTGGATAAATCACGGGAAAATAACGACTCGCGAGCCATGCGCCCGTTAAAATATTCATGTTCTTGAAGAAGATTGCTCAATTCACATCCCTGAAACAGGATTTGGACGCCAAAAAGTCTGACATACCTTGCGCGGGTCACACTGAATATATTTGGTGCGACTGGGTAAATCACGGGAAAATAACGACTCGCGAGCCATGCGCCCGTTAAAATATTCATGTTATTGAAGAAGATTGCTCAATTCACATCCCTGCGACAGGATTTGGACGTCAAAATGTCTGACATACATTGTACGGGTCACACAGAATATATTTGTTGCGACTGGGTAAAACTTGGGAAAATAACAGTGCGCGAGCCATGCGCCCGTTACAATGTTCCTTCAACGGCAGTGAACTTTGTGTTCCTTCAGCGGCAGTGAATTGCCGTGTTCCTTCAACGGCAAGGATATCCCTGAACCTTCACCCTAACCGGACTCTAGCTCTGACTTTAACCCGGACTCTAGCCCTGACCGCTAACCACCCGAACCACTAACCGCGTGTTCCTTCAACGCCATTGAATTCCGTGTTCCTGGAATGGCAGCGAATTCAGTGTTGTGCCAGATCCTTGCTTGATCTGTAGAAAGTGCGGCATTACAGCTAAGTATTTCTGGAATCGCCTACTCGGCGCTAAACAGAGTATCACACAGAGTCCAGCTAGTGAATTTCTCGATTACAGCACTGAAAGAGAATAAACGTCGACGCATAACGCAATACCAGAGAAGAAGTAAACACCAAGTGCAAGAAAGTAGGTGATTTTTCGATGTGAGACATAGCAGGACCGGAAGAGAATGAACGACAACGCATAACAAAGTACCAGAGTGTAAGTAAAAACCAATGCGGTGACTGATTCCTGGACGTGAAACAGCTACGCATGAATCAACGCAAACCCTTCCAACTCGACCAAGCCAGTGCCAGACAGGTGACCTCCTTTCAGCCCGTTTTTCACCAAACCCAGCAGGAAGCGGATCGTGACCGGGAAACACTCCCCAAACGCTGGTTGCGCACCTGGGACGGGAAGATTTTGCCAGACGCGGTCCCTGGACTGAGCAAGTCGAGTCGAGTGGAGTCGAATATTTTTTGAAGTCGACTTCTCGAGTCGTGACGACTTTTTGAGTCGTGGCAACATTACAGCAGATGGCAGTACCGAAGGCGTGAATCAGAAAAATGCTATTTTGGGCATTTTCTGATCCTCACGACCGATTCGCCGATATCTCAATGAATTCTGCACAGATTGAAATGAGACATAACTAGATATTCGGCGTAATTCGTGCGCAATTAGCGATAGAAAAAAAATTGTGAAAATATTATATATGTAGTCAGTGAGCTGGGTTTGGGGGTGATTTTGGGGGTCAATTCAATTTACCGGCATCTAGGGATGTTCAAATGACCTAGATTTTTGTGAGGGAAGACTTTTATGCATTCTAAAAGTTGTGATAGAGTGGCAATCTTCAATATCCTAGTTTATTATGTTGGTAATGACATTGAGATAATGGCAATACACTGCAATCAGGAAATATTGTGATATTTGAATTCACTGCTGAACTCTTTGCAAATCTGACTCTATCACATCTTTCAAAATGTAGCAAAGCCTTACCTAACAAAAATCCACATCATTTGGACGTGTCTGGATGCCTGTAAACTGCATCATCCACGAAAAGGCCCTTCAAACCACTTTCTCTGAATATGCAATATTTTTACAGCTTTCTTTCTATCACTAATTCCGCATAGATTAGCCGAGGATTTCTATATAGGTTTTATGAGAATGGGTGTAAAACCCACTGAGATGTTAGGAATTCTGTAAAAACATCCTGGATGCCATCGTATTTTTGTCCGATAAACACCATCATATTTTCGAGCCAAAGTTCAGCACAGGCTCCACGCATGTCCATTTAGGACATTTTGACGTCATGACTCCACACTTTTACAACAACTCTAAGAGCGCGGCCTCAGCGGCCCCAACTTTACTCGCAAACGAAATTGTCTATCGTTTTCAAAATAGCTGTAAGGAATCATGGATTTTGCGCAATTGGGGGAGAATGATGTGAAGATGATCTTTGCGCAAATGCGGCAAGATGAAGGCCCGAAAGAAGGTGACATTAGGTGTCCGGGGCATCCTCATAAGAGCATGAACGCCGCGTGTGAAAACTGGGGAACGGATGAAGGCTACGGAGTTTTGGTGTGGAGATCAGGCAACAGACTCTTGCACAACTATTTGCAGAATGAATACAGGGTTTTCAATTTGGGGATGAATGAAACAGGATGAACAGGTCATTTTCATGAATACCTATGGCAAGATAAAGGCGACAGAATTTTTCAGCGAAGGAAACATTTTCAGGATAGTGCGGCGTTGGGAGAATGATGACGGCTGGGTCAGCGTAAGTTTTGGAAAAGCAAGATGAGGCAACGGTTTGATCATTTTGATGAAAGCCAAATGAAGGCTGGGGTTTGAATGTAGAAGAAGCCTTTGGGAAGCGGGTTGTGAACTGTAAGATGAAAGCACCGGAGTCTGTTTCTCATTAAGGATCCTAATACATATTAGGCAAAGGGAACCAGGTCCTCCTCAGCCCCAGCTCGCCACCAACCCCCGCCCGGCCTCATACGATGGCACTATCTTCAATGTGTTCTCAAGAAATTTGGGCACGCGGATTACAAGACGCTCCCAAATATCAAGTATTCGGAGTTGCCTCTTCGAATGGAAGGGGACTCTGACGATGATGGTACCGACAGCGAGGCGGAGTGGCCATCGGCAGCTTTGGACAGGGGGCGAGCTGTGGACGCGCGGCGGGAGCGCCGACGGCGGACGACGACAATAGGACGGAAGCTCGTCAATAATACGCAGAAGTGGAACAGAGGTGAGGATCGCGGCCTGAGGGATACATCCGTAGACGAGGACAAGCTGTGACTCTTGGCAAACTGGTACCACTTCCAGTGATGCTCGTGGCATTTGTGCGAAAGGACTCAGAAAAATGGAAATGAAGACAGAGATTCACTCTACCCTGCAGAAGGTATAGATCTCATCACCTCCACCGCAGTTACTGCATGTGCAGGGAGGGCTTCGAGTAAAATCATCAAAGGATAATTTAATCGAAGTGACCGAAGTCTTGATTGGTTTGGGCACAAACTTAGAGTTAAATGCCAGAATCCGGACTTGGTCAAAGCTCAGAGTAACATTTGTCATATCGGTTTGTAATTCTAGTCTCGAAGAATAAACAGGTCATATGCGAAACAACAAAAGCACGTCGAAGAGCTGGAGTTGCAAGGAAGAAATGATACGGGTAAGTGGCCGGTTTCAAGCGATGAAATTTATCTGGGCTTACCCACGTCAAAACAGCATTGGAATTTTCCCCGGGCAGTGAGACCGGGTTGAGGCGTCGGATTTTCATCACTGGCCCCGACCCCGGTTCCCCCGATTCATCCCTCGGTTTCCTCTTGCGTTTCCTCCACCACCCTGTTTGCGGCTTGGTGGAGCTGCATTCAAATGGGTGGTGTTCGTGGACGTCTTCTTTGGCAGGTGGAGTGTGGACTTTTGACGAGGACGCGATAGCGCCTCCGCCTGGCCCATTGGCTTCCGAAAGAAGTCAACTTTGAAGAAGACGGCGGAATGGAGGGGAGAGGCATACCTTGGTATT
Source organism: Mycena leptocephala (assembly GCA_029378395.1). Classification (NCBI taxonomy): domain Eukaryota; kingdom Fungi; phylum Basidiomycota; class Agaricomycetes; order Agaricales; family Mycenaceae; genus Mycena; species Mycena leptocephala. The sequence goes on along the minus strand of JARJLF010000017.1, from coordinate 889,792 downwards.
TTTGCATCTCCACCTTGAACTGTTCTTTGACAAGCTCCCTGACGGTTTTTATACCATCGGCCATTTCCGCATCAGCGTTAGCAGATCAGCTTGCTCCTTCTTCTGCCTCATGGCTTTCGCTAGTACATCGAGTTTAATCGAGCACAGCTCATCCTTGAGCGCTGTAGCGAGCGCAGCAATGTATACGTCATACATTGTGGCTGGGAACTGACTCCCAGCCAAGAGGGGCTTCACAATGTCGCTGAGTTTGGTTTTAAACCCAGCAGACACAGTGTCCACATTCGTGATTCCGGTCAGGAGCTTAGCGCTGCAGGTAAGTGAGCTCGCGTCAGGGCAAACAGATGCCCAACGCTGATAGTCTATCGAGTTTATATACTACGGACAAGGTAACTACAGTATCCCGAGAGCTGTGTAACTGAGTAAGAATATTAGTAATGTGCCGGAAATGAAATGGCTGAGTTAATGGAATGGCCGAGCTGTCACGGTGCATCGGCATACCGACTTTCCAACAATAACTCAGGTCACAACTGTCATGTTCATTGCCAAATTGACTGTAGATCAAGAATCTGTCCAGAGGAATGTGCAAAATCTCGGTTATGTTCCCGTGTAACCGAATGTCCGGTTACTTTTTATAATAACGAGTATTGTGCAACTTGCTTCGGCGGGGGTTATTTTCCCTGCAATTTACGCTGGAAACCCTCCCAGTGTTCACGCCGTTGATTCTGCCAAAAAATCGGTGGGCATTCCACTCCTGCAGCTTGAAGATGCAAATTTGTGAGAAAGCAGGCCCAAACACGGAAAATATCGTGCAACTTGCTTCGGCGGGGGTTAGTTTCCCTGCAATTTACGCTGGAAACCCTCTCAGTGTTCATGCTGTTGATTCGGCCAAAACGCCGCGGGGTATTCCACTCCTGTGGCTCGAAGAGGTAAAATTGTGAGAAAGCAGGGCCAAACACATATTGTGCACCTTGCTTCGGCGGGGGATAATTTGGCCGAAGTTTACGCTGGAAACCCTCTCAGTGTTCACACAGTCGATTCAGCCAAAAAAATTGGTGCGCATTGCACTCCTGTGGCTCGAAGATGCAAAATTGTGAGAAAGCAGCGCCAAACACGGAAAATACTGGCGCAAGCAACTGTGTCTCTTAGCAGCGGCTGGGTACCGGTCGGATTTCCAGGAATTTCGAAGGTTGAGGAGAGGCATATGACATATCGGAACTGTGGAAGTGGTGATCACGGCTTTCAGTTCTCAGGTGAAACTCCGCCATTAGCTCCGGGAATTCCCGGCATTAGTTGAACTCAGGGAACTCGCACCCTACCCTATCAAAACAAGAGGAATTCAGATGATTCAATATCCAGAACCATATGCCCTCATAATTGAGCCCCGGGCTTAACAGTCCAAAGTTCTGAAGGGACCGTTTTGGACAAGTGTTGTACTGATTTTTTTCTGGGTCAAATATTCTGTAAATCTCTCCAAGCCAGCCTTGGAGGCATATGTACGATTTCAGGACCTCCAAAGAATTGTGGAATGTACGGGAAGATCGAAATGGAGGTGGTTACCCATTTTGGACAACTGACCCTATAGGCACTGGAATAATACAGTGGCCTTCAAGGCTGTCTATCCTCGATTTCCAGAATATTTGACACAGAGAAAACTGAGCGTCGGCGTGGCTTGTTTGATCATGTCCTTCCCAATTCAGAGTCTCCCCTTCTTCTGTGGAACTCCACTTCTCGAAGTTCGTCCCACGCATCTGTCACGCGACCGGCCATTGGAGGGAAGATGTTCGGCCTTGGAGACTTTGATAGCTCACCATGAGTCCGTAGTAGGAGAACGCTGGCGAGATGCGAGACAGTCGGAGAGAACCCGTCGGACAAATCCAGCGGGAGTTCTGCTCGAGGAGCGAGGAGCGGAGTCCGGCCCTAGTGAATGTGAGTGAATGTGAGTGGAACACGGGGAAATGGAGGAGAGAATGGAGAACTCTCGCACAGCCCGGCTGTGCGGAGACAGTCCGAAGGACGCCCGGCGCCGCGACGTCCGGAAGAATGGAGACGAGAACGGAGAAATCTCACACAGCCCTGCTGTGCGGAGATGGTCCAAAGGGCGCCTGGCGCCGCGACGTCCAGAAGAATGGAGAACGGAGAAATCTCGCACAGCCCTGCTGTTCGGAGATGGTCCCTGGCCAAGAGTGAAAAGCAGGGCACGGCAGAGCACCCCGTGTTTTGCGAAGGGCGCTCGGCGCCGCGACGTCAGGATGGTGCAAAGAATGGAAGGAAGAATGGAGAAGTCTCGCACAGCCCAGCTGTGTGGAGACGGTCCCTGGCCAGGAGTGACAAGCAGGGCACGGCAGAGCATCCCGTGTTTTGCAAAGGGCACCCAGCGCCGCAATGTCAGGATGGTGCAAAGGGAAGAGAGGAAATAAAGACATTCGAACCGTGCGATATTAGACTAAGGTAAAACAAGTTTTAAACTCGATTAAATTTACATAAGACCCGAGCAATCACGTTTTGATAGCATGTTTGACATGAAATTTCATGGAATATATTCAACCGGGGAGGTATACGCGAGGGAATCCCTGAAGAATGTTTGAAAAATCGTATCTTACTGATGGGAAATGTTGTATTGACCTCGTTGTGTACAAATAGACAGAAGGCGTTCGAAAAATGGAGATTGGACCTTTCTGAAGATTCTAGCACTGGAGTGCCCATTATATATGGTATCTCAATTTTTTAGGTGAATTGTGTGCGTGCTGGTCCTGCAGAATTAAATTATCGTTGAGCCATTCGTGCGGGTCCCGAGCCAGAAACGCTCGGGCCTTATGTAAATTCAAACTCAGATCGACCGGTCTACCGACAGTCACACCAGCAAGTACAAATTTCAGGGGGCCTGAGTTCGTTCCTGAAGTTCTTGTTCTCGGGGACTCAATGTGGTGAGCTGAAAATAGGGTCGTTCACAGTTTCCTTTTTTCCTCCCTATTTCACTCCCTTTTTTCTCCCTTTTTGTGTTTTCCATTCTGACATGTAAAAGGGGTAGAAAAGGGAAAAAACCAACTTCCTAGGTTCAAAATTGGATGAAATTGAAGAAAAAAGGAGCCGAAAAGGGGCCGAAAAGTGGGAACTGTGAAACCCCCCGCTCGAAACTCCCTTTTTCTTCCCTTTTTGCTCCCTTTTTTGCTCCCTTTTTCAAAGCATTCCAGGACCCTTCTGTTAGAGCCTTCAACTTCTCAAGTAGTTAACACTGCAACTGAACAATTAAATTTTACCCAAACCTTGGTATGAACCAAGGGAACAGAAAAAGGGAGGGAAAAAGGGAGTGAAAAAGGGCCGGAAAGGGGGAACCGTGAACGACCCTAATGACGCTGATCCAGGAACACTGAAATCACAACCTAAAGTAGGGCTTTGGGACGAGCTGAAAGTGTATCAGAAATGAATAGTTTCGGGCAAGGTTTCAGGAAAATCTGAAAACTCGCATGTCATTAACAGTATCGGAGTCCATGAAACAGTGAGTTTAAGTAACAATTTCAGGGAAGGCCGAAGTAACGAGTTTCATTACATGCTTTCAGCCCAGTTGAATCTTATTGTTTTAGTAACGATTTCAGGGAGGGCCGAAATCACGAGTTTCGGTCCATGCTTTCGGCCTTGCTGAATCTTATTGTTTCAGTAACAACACTGAAATTACGTCCGAAAGTGATCAATACAGTTACATTTCAGGGCAGGTGGCTGAAACTGGTGATTTCATCCTGACCAAAACCATTCCTGAAAGTATTCATTTTACAGCCGGCCTGAAAACAACCCCAAAACAGGGATATTCAGCCATTCTAAAAACCCATCTTAAACTCGGGGTCAGCTACAATTATAGCGATGTTGATACACAAAAATTCAGGTACAAAGTCAGCTACACTGAGTTGGCTGCCGAAAATGACTACTTGGGGAACGAACTCAGTCAGACTCCAATAAAACTAAAAATTAAGATAGTCGAATTTTTTTAGTTTATATGGACGCAATGCATGGTGCTCATAATGCATAGGATTTGGGATCCACCAAACCGACATGCTGTAGAAGTGTGCATAATCCCCACAATGCATAGGGTTTGGGCCAATTTCTGAGGGAATGGACCTTATGCATTATGAGCCCCTCGACTGTACTTGTGCGAGGCATTCCAAGCCCAAATTCCTATCAATTTGGGTCAACCAACATATGGATATGGTCTCCTTTCCAAGCAATTTAGCCTATATACACCACTTTTGCACACATCATGTATCCACAGACTCGATTTTTTGGAAAATGCTAAATTTATTTATTCTGGGTGAATCACCAACGAACTCTATGCGTTGAATGGCTCGGAAATTCATGGAATCATTCAAACTTCATGGTAGCATTTTACGGTTCAGAATTGAGCCCAAACGACCGTGTGCAGAACATAATCGAAGATCAGGTCTTTCTTTCGCCCTCGGAAGGCTATCCACATATTCTCCTCTTCATATTCAACTCTCTATACACGATCTCTCCGATATACGCGGTAGCTTTGGCTTCCCAGTGGCAGTGTACAACCACTTGGACGCGCTGCTCGATCTAGTGGTCCCCTTTCTGCGCGATGGACGACCTTTATCTTCTACACTGAACATCCCTCCGTTTTTCGCCACGTGCGCGATCGGTGTTCAATTTTGGCCGCTCCGTCTCTGCGAAATTTGAAGATCTACTATTCCTATATGCCCGAATACAGCTCCTTCGATATCGCGGGTTCCTCTACATACGATATTCCTTTTATTCCCGCCCCTTGGTTTCTAAATTCTACACCTTGCCTCGACCGGATGGCCCTCATCGGAACTCAGATGCATTGGATGCATCAAGGGCTCTTTGATAATCTGTGGGAGTTGGAAATTGCTGGAATCACTTGTGGTGCAGGACTTGATTGGGCGGTGTTTGTTGCCCTGTTCGCCTTTGCGTCCCGACTCAGGACGCTGCGCGTGGGCGACATGCTGCCCTTTTACCTGTCTCACGTTGGAACTTTGAGCTCGCGATCCATCACCGTCCTCGACGTGTCATTCCCCGAAAATAACCATCACGCACATATTACAAGTCTAGTAGAGCGCATTAGACTCGTAACCAGTCTGCCTGCTACGGCAACACTTAGTGCAAGCACTATGCCGTAGGCAGACTGGTACAACTCGGGAGCATTAAAAGGGCTGAGCGCGGAGTTTGAAATTTTCCATTTCCATTGTTATGGCATGGAATTTAATTATTTCTTTTCAGTTCAAAGGAGGGATAGGGATGTAAGGCTCATAGCTACACTTCTGTCTTTTCAGATTTTTTTTATTTTGCCCCCAGAGAGTCTGCGCACGAGAGCCAGTTTTAATTGAGAAACTTACTTCCGGACCGACGTCACCGGTAACGACGTCATCTGCCGTCATCGGCGCCACCCAAGAATTTCAAACTCTGGGCTCAGCCCTTTAGCGTGTCCCGAGTTGTACCAGTCTGCCTACGGCATAGTGCTTTCACTAAAGAATTGCCGTGGCAGACTGGTAACGAGTCTAAGAGCGCATGCGCCTTCCCTCGCTCCACAATTTCGCCGCCCAACAGCCTGTATGGACGGATTACCTCCCATTGTCACGATTCAGCTACTTGTTGGCTGGGGTGTCCACGTTCAAACTCCGCGGAGCGTGTAGCAATTACGCCTCGCTTATTGGAATATTTTCTCTTGTTTCTCATGTCACTCGGCTCGACCTGTCTCATTCTACGGGCTCGGCTTTTCGTATGTTCCGCGACTGGTCGTTGACTAGATATGCAGCATACCCTCGCCTTCCGATGCTCCCACTGGTTTCTTTGTTGGTCAGGCACGAAAGTATGGCTAGCCTGACCACAATACTTGCCCTTTACGTTCGCGTTTGCAACGGTATTTCGACCGGACTTTATTACCTGCAAATGGAGGAACCATATGATTCGGAGGAGTTTATGGATTTTATCCGCGCATTCGTGCCTCATTGCATTGTTGTCCGCAGTTATTACAGTCAGCTTGAGTTGATAGAAATGTCTTTAGTTAATCTGGCGTAGCTTGTATGAATTGATATCTTGTGCCTGCGAAGTCAGTTTGATCCTGTTTTCCATTCCAACGTCCGTCCTAAGTCGTTGCCGATTTTTCCCCTATTTTTGTACATTCCGCATCAGATATTTCATGGTGATGCGGCGGGCGATCCCTTACGTTGTGATCAAACTTCCAATGGCGATGCCGTATCTGTTCGCTCAGATTTTGATTTCATTGATCTTTTAATAGAGTTGATGCGTTTATGCGGGGGTCTTTAAACTGCGGGCTTCATTCCCAATCCGTACTATTCTCCCTTTGTTTCTTTAGTCTCACTCACCCGCAAACGTCGAGTTACTGTAACATGTCTGCGGCAAGTTTGCAGGATACTATCCTCTTCAGAGCTATTATTGACTTCGTTTCCCAGGCTGCTCTTAACTTGTCCGCGCCAATTCCCATTGAGGTACTGAACATCACCCCGTCCCCGGCTAATCGCATGCTCGAGCGCTTCAGGGATGGTAATCCCGCCATCCTGAAGTATTTATCGGTTTCGTTCGATCTTCGCACTTTGGACCTGTTTTCAGATCACTCAATGGCTTTCTTCGCGTTTCGGATTCTGCCTCCGATCGGCCCCGCGTTCGTCAAATACCGTTGCCTATCCATCCTCCCTACTTCAGCAGCCGTGTCCCGTTGTGATCACGTTTCTATCGGCGACTCGGCGTGCATCATTTACCAGTCTCGACAGCATCTTCTCAGATGGTGCGATATCCTCGCTATCTTGGATCCTTATTCCAGTACATTGCTTTCTCTGGACACACCCGCACGGTCATCGTGGCTTGTTGCCTGGTGCTCCCCCAACTTGAAGTTCTCGTGGCGCGGTTGTCTCACCAGGACGATTGGGAATGTCTCGCTTTGTGCGGGGCATTGCTACATGCTATCCGGGTTCTGCAGCTCGTGATGGAGCCGATGGCCGATGGCGGTGTTTTAACTGTTCCAGATAATTTTTTTCAGCTCTATTCACTACTTCATCGTGTCGAGAGGTTGAACCTTCTTTCAGGAGCAGCGGGTATGGTTCCAGCGTTGCTCAAGGCCTCTAGCATCTTGTTGCCTGCCGTATGCTCCAGCGGTGATAATAATTGGAACGCGTGCCCTAATCTTTCGCATATCGATTTCGAGCGGGTGGAATTCTCAATGCTCGCTCGACTGGTAACAGTCCGAGCTGGTTCTGGATATCGACGTCTAACATCATTCAGCGCGACTGAAGTGATGAGCTGTAGTGAGGAGATGGAAACCGCCTGGTATATCTCCGAAATGATCTCGCGTACTACTTTCGTCTCTGTGTAGATAGGGGCATTCGTCATTATATATTTATATGAGCCTACTGTGTGGAGTGAATTGCACACTTCTTTATTTGCCTTCACTATGGTCGGCATCGCTGTATCTTTTCCCCTCGTCGACGTCTTTGACCCTGAAGTTGTTTATTATGCGCGCCTTTCGGACTCAACTCTTTCGTGCGTATATTTATAGACAGCCTGTCTGTTTCTAAATAAATAAAAATGTGACCAGCCCCTTGTCCGCTTTACCAACGGAGCTCGTCACCGCAATTATGCTGCTCTCTTGCATCGAGTGTTGCAGCGGCATACCCTCTTGTAGCGCGCGTTGCAGTGGCCTGCGTATATTCGCCGCCAATCGCTCAACTATGATGCTGGTGTGCCGCAGTTGGCGCATAGGCGTTGTAGAATGTGGCGCTTTTTGGGAATCTTACGTGGCCAAACCTCTGGCTCTTCGTTGCAGCTTCGACATGTGGACATCTCGATTCAAACGTCGCGGATTGAATATTCTGGTCGATCTCGATCGCTCACTATTGTCGCGTGTTGGCAAAGCTGGTGTAGGTTTGAGAACACGGATATACCCGGTGAGAGAGATGGTGTCGTCGTCGTCATCCACGGCCTTAGCCTTCTTTTTTCCCTTCCTCGAGGGTGGCGCCAGGTCTTCGTCTGAATCTTCAAGCTTTTTGCGTTTCTTCTGAGTCCGGCTTTCCTTGGCCTTCTGGATCTTCTGTTGTTTTTTCATGAGTTCTGGGCTCGCAACGAACCACTTTTGCACTGTAGGCAGAGATTGGATCGTTGCAGACTTTGCGAGTCGTTGCTGATTACTTACAGTGAGGCTTTTCCACGACCAACTGTTGTACGGCTTCCGTCGGAGTCACATCGTCGTCGTCGTCACTGACATCTATAGCATTGCCGTTGTTCTTGGAAGCCATTGGAGAGTCGGAGGAAGGGAGAAACAGCGAGTAAGAAGTGGACGCCGCCGGTTTCCCTTTGGGGAATTTCCAAATCGGGAACACGCGAAAAAAAACTCGTGATTCTCATTAGTTTCCGGATCAGCTGTAATTTCGCCCCCATAAAGCAGCGTATAGGACATATGGTGGAAGAACAAGTAATTTACGGTATGAGCTCGTCATTTGAACACTCAATTTGCTCACATCTGGCCTGGTGAGGAAAGACTGTCAGCCTTCCTGCCAATCTATTAGAATCTACGGCACAGAGTCATAGGTACCGGCATCTCCTGCTCGTGGTTGATGCAGCCCTTGCAATATAGTGTTCCAGTGGCTCAAGTTGTTATTATGTTATTCCCTTGCGAGGGCAGGTTGGTGGACATGCATATGGCGGAGCGCCAAAATCAAAGCGGCGATCAGTGCCGGACGGCGCCCGCCAGCGGCCCGTATCCTTAAGCCTTAACGTGCGGGGAGCCTGACCGTTAAGGCTTATGTTAAGGCCTTAATAACCCTTAATCGGATTAAGGCCTTAACCCTTAGGGCCAACACTGGCACTGGTCGGACCATGGCTCTTGTTGACCGTGATCAGAAGACTGTATACCAGTTGGAGGACGGGAATAGAGAACTTGTAACGGTCATTGAGACCACGACTCCGACTGGAGGGGCTCTGCAGCCGTGTGTTATTTACAAGGGCAAGACTCGGGACTTGGAATGGGGACGCGACAATCCCTGCAATGCTAGGTCAGTATTTCCGGTTTTTTCCTGATTTGATTTCGATTAACGGAATCATGGTAGCATTTCTTTTTCGCCAAAAGGCTGGACAGATATCGAGCTAGGAGCCATCTGGCTGGAGAAGGATTTCGAGCCCGAGACAGCCATTAGAAATATCACCAATGGATGGCGGCTTTTAATCATGGATGGACACAACTCGCACTGCACTTACAGATTCTGCTCATTTGCGGAAGCTCACAAGATCATAATCCTCTGCCTAGTTGCTCATACCACCCACCGTTGCCAGCCCAATGACGTTGGCGTCTTCGGTCCCTTGGCCTCTTCGTGGAAATCACAGGTCACGCAATTGTCGCGGAATATCACGAAGATTACGAAGTATAATCTATTGAAATACTACCATGCAGCTCGGGAGAAACCCTTCACACCATCTACCATCCAGGCGGCTTTCCGCAATACCGGCATCCATCCATTCAATCGCTACATCATCGAGGATGCGGCATTTGAGCCCCCAAAGAACACGACTATGCAAAGTGCGCAGCCGGTCGGAGCGCGCTTGGCACCTCTCCTCGAACTCCTCCCCGCCCAGCCCTCCCTTTCCAGCAACGTCGACGTCCCGACTCGTCCAAATTCGCCATTCACACCGGCGCCGGCATCTGGAATAGCGGGTCCATCATATTCCCTAATTGGGCTACCAGCACTCCTCCCGCCCAGCGCATCGCGCCTATCCCTCCTGCAAAACAACCATGAGCTTCTGGGATATGCTTCGAAATGTCAAGAGCAGATGGCTGCCGATTATGCGTCGATGCAGCTGATGGAGGCAGAGAATGGGAGGTTGCGTGAAGAAATCTTCGCCAAAAAGAAGAAGCCTTCCAAGCAGCGCGTCGGGGGTGCTGGTGCCCGCCACATGACACCGCAGGAGACGCTGGAAGCGCTCGCATACGTCGATTGGAAGGCTGCTGTTGCTGCCATGCACGTCGAGTTCCAAGCAGATGAGCGGGTGAAGGCCACAAAGGCTGCATGCGATGCTGTTTCGGCAGAAATCATGGATCGCTTGAAGAGCGCGGAGAAGGCTGTCGTGGACGCGGAGAAGGCGGCCGAGCGCGAGGAAAGGCGGGCAGAGGCAGAGGCAGAGAGGGCCTGAAAGAAGGCGGAGGTGGATGCAGAGAGGGCGGAGAAAAATGCCGCTGCAGCAGCGGCTGCCCTGGAGAAGAGAAAGGAAAGCATTAGATGCAGAAAAGGCGGCGAAAAAAGAGGCAGCAGAGGTGGAAAGGGCACAGAAGAAGGCGGAGAAGAAGGCGGAGAAGGAGGCAGCCAGGGTCCAGAAAGTGTTGGAGAAGGAGAGGAAGAAGGAGGAGAAAGCAGCGACGGCGAAGACACGGGGCACAAAAAGGAAACGGATTGAAGGTACACACCTCGACAACGACGAGAATGCCTCACCTATCGGCCTCCCATATACCCCATAAACCCCCCCGGCAGAGAAGCGACCAAGACCCAATCCCAAGCCTGCATATCGTGGCGCTAACCCAGTTGCAGGTGGTGCCGCGCCGATGCAAGCTTTGCTTGCGGCTGTGATCGCAAATGCCGGAAGAACCGGGAGTTGAGTCCGCCGGACGCAACTCTGAGGTGGTGAGCTTACTTTTCATCTCTTATTTATCTCGTACTCACGTACTTGTAGTCCATTTCCACTTGGGTGAATATAGACGTCGACACGCTGTTCAACTTTGAGGTGTTCACTTCATTTTAGATTCAATTTACAACATCTGATGGGTTTAATTTAGTCTGTTTCAGACACAAGATCCCGTGCCGCCGCCCCGTCTGATTAAGTTGGGATCATGATTTGTACCATGCTGGTATTTCATGAATCACGTATCTTTCTTTCACTTACTTTCGACAGACTTTTCCAAATGAATTATGGACCTCAAAGTCTTTGAAGCACTTGGCTGCAATGCTGATCGGTGATCAATCTATGCATATATTGATTAGTATTGGCCGACTCAGACTTGCCAAAAGTTCCTTATGAAGAGCATGAAATCAAGATTTAATTTGTTTGTATCATTGACCGGTGATTTACTGTACCCGTAATGAAACAGTTTTAAATTTTGCTATTGTCTTTTCAGTGTTTTTTACTTAGATATGCCAAAATGGTCGTAAGGAAAATAGTTTGAAATTTTGCTATGGTGCGCATCATCTAGCTGCCACTTCCAAAAATTAGTGGCGAAATTGGCCGGAGAAAAGATTTTGGCCTGGGCACAGGCTCACGATCGGCGCTTTTTTCATTTATGTGGCCATATCCACCCAGAAATATGTTCAGCTCATTCAGTTTTAAACTGGAATCCCTCTAGCAGATCTGTGCGGACACTTTTGCTAGACTGGGCAAAACTGGGGCCTACAAAATTTCAAGCATGAGCAGAAATATTTTTCCGCTCACTCAGTCTTTAGGTCAATCGGAGCAAAATAGGTCCCATGGGACGTGTTCTCCGCTCAACCACTGAAAAACACGGGAATCTATCCAAAAAAGGAGATTTTCGGTACCCATAAAAAGACCTAGGAGACGGGGCCCTCCGACTTTTCCGTGCGAATCGAATGAGCCTATTTTCAAGGCAAACGGTTGAGAAATGATCCCGCAATCGCTGTTCTCGTGAAAACTTACGAAAAAAAAAAAAAACGGCCAGCGCCCTAAGTTCCGCAAAGAGCTGTAAATTGAAATCCCTCTAGCAGAAGTAAAACTGGGGCCACCAAAATTTCAAGCATAGCTAGGTGTTGCAAATAATATATCGTGTGCTTGAGTTTGAAAAAAAAAAACTGGGTTTTTTTTTTTTTTGTGAGGCAATGATGCAAGTAAAGTACGGGCCAAACCATCGAAGACCTCATGAAATTCATGAAAAGTTTATTGCAAAATTATGATTTGTCGATACTCCATGATTGGCATTGGCGCCGGTTTGGCGCTTGAATTAGCGCCTCGGAAAGTTTAACGCCGATACCCCGGGCAAAGCGGAGTTTGGCATTGTGTAGCCAGGTACTTAACCGTTGAAATTTAACTCAAGTCAACTTGCTTGGGTCGTTATTTCTTGACGAGGAAGATGTTGTGGCACGCTACGGGCTTTAGGCGCATGGGAGCCCTGACGTAGTTCAATTGTCTTCTGCATTTATCCATCCGTGGATGTGTCTGGACGGCGGTGACGTACAGGCTCTCCGATGGCACGCGAGGGCGGGATGAATGTACCAGACTTTTATGATTTTTTTTTCTGATATTCTGATTTTCGGTGATTTTTCAACCAGGGTCGGCGGGCGTTCGGCGCGCTGATGACGGGATGGGCGCACCCGACTTTATGATTTTTGTTGATTTTCTGTAATTTTTTACCCAGTGGGGAAGTCGGCGGGCGTTGGGCACGTTGATGGTGCGCGAGGGCGGGATGGGTGCGCTCAACTTTTATTGATTTTGTAAAAAAGTTCTGAGAAACTTTATGCCCAACACTGATGGCGTGGGTCCACCGAAACCAGCAGAACCCGGTGTTTGTGGCTCCCAAAGACAAATGTTTCGGGAATTCCCGAAACATTTGCTCCAAGTTTGCTCAAACAATTAGATTCGGGGACGTTTTTGGAACGGCTGAAGTATAGCGGATTTACTGTTGCTGGTGCTTACGACCGTGGCCGTCTGGGAGCACGGCGTCCTACTCGGAGTTGCTCGTGGCCCGAGGGAGCCTCGTACCCACCACGCAATCATTAGGGGTGGGCCCGGTGACTCGGACACTCGCGCAGGCTTCACAATTTCGGTCTTCGAATTCAAACAGTCAGCAGATTTTTCAATGGTAGACACTCCAAAAATCAGGACAGTGAAGATACGCACGGTGGATTCATAGGCATCCAAAGTACATCATAGACCTGCATACTCTGACCAGTGACGGGGGCTCTGAATGTCATTGTAAACAAGACGCAAACAATGCTCGGAGGAAGGAACTCCGAGAAGCCCGGAGAGTATCTGAAGGGCCCACGAAGACGGACAACAACCCATTGAAAGCCTTAACTGTCCATAAATCAAGCCCTTGGGGTGCGTATGTCTTCCGTTTACCTACGCATTTTGTCTTGCATGAGATATATTACCCCAAGTTCAGAAGCAGCAAGTGACGGAGAAAATCAACGAACTCCAATTATCACACAGGTCCAAGCCTTGGGACAGGCCTGGGTGCTCTCACATTCTGCACCCAAAACCACAGCGCAGTCATTTCGACGCGAAATTTAACCCGTCTCGGCTAGAAAAATAGCCACCCAAATTCTGGTTCGATCTTTCTAGTTCAAATTTGCCAGCCAGCCGCGCGATAGTTATTTTGGGCATATAAGAATTTACATAACGCAACCACTAACATACAATTAATTTACAAGCTGCACATCAAGAGCGCTTGCTCAAATCCAGCATGGGGGACCCCTTTCAGCATTCCCCGCATAAGGTGAGTACGTTGTAATTATCGGCATCGGAGCTGAGACTTCCGGTCTGTCGAGCTTCAAGGCTTCGCAATACTCATTTAGACATAGTATGCCCACTGAATAAGGTTGGACATTAAATTAGTTCCCTGGCGGTGAAATCAACAACAAAAGAGGGGAAAAACCGACCTATCTGTATACTCCAGCCCACGACCATAGCTGCAACAATCGAGTTTTCAAGCCCTCTATGTGTCCTCTGCTCGCGGAACAAAAGGACGAAAAGTAGCAATCCCAGTCCAGTGCTGAGAAGATTTGATACATTGACCATCCGAAGCCATCGAAGGGACTTCTTATTTCGCGATACCAAGACCGCATGAATTCTGAACGCCACCGGTTAGCTATCACTTTACCGACACAGAGGGAGTGACAAGCGTGACCGACGCAAGAGCCGTCGTAAGGGAGTAACAAAGCTGATTCAAAATTAACGAGATGGCCAGTGGCTTGGATAAGAAAGCGTCTGGCACTTAGTGTGAGCGGAGAACGTGAATTTCACACGAATCATACCGTTTTTCAGTCCCACAAGTGTGGCACCTAAAGCGACCAGCGCCAGGCTCAGGCAGAAACTCAACACGTGAATTCCTCCGACGGCGACGACCAGCGTTGAGTGAGGTGTTTTCCTGCCCCGCATGATAGTGTGTATGTAGTGAACCCAGAAAGAAAGAAGAAAGAGGGTCTTCGAGTATATATATATGCAAACGCTGCACGTTCGGGGTCCTTCAGGCCGAGAACTCAGAAAATAAGATGAAAGTGCTTGAAAAATGACCATATTCACAAGTTAGCTCACCCGAATCGATGGGGAGTTGAACTCGCAACACGACCCGCAAGTTGGCTATTTTCAAAGCGCGAAATTTGAGATTTCAAAATAAAATATCTGTTTTTCGTGTGTGAGCATCTAAGAAAATATTTTCTTATCATGGAGGACCTCTGAAGTGTACAAATCATGAAGAATTTCAGTAGGGACTGTCTTACAACTTCAAGGATTCCTTTCCACACATGCTACACCGCAGTTGTAGTGGTATTGAGCCCAAAGAGGGGATGTGGGCAAGCATTGAGCAACCACAGTACATGGTAGAGTCCAAAATTATTTAATTCCGAGATGTGCACATTTCAGAGCCATTGAAGAAACCTGATTTATCATTCAGTGGGTGAGTGGCCTTGAACAAGTTGAAGTTGAGTCCTTGACAGTGAAAAGAAGATACAGACAGCCTGCTTATCAGCTGTGTTCTCAGCCATGGAACTGTCTCTCACCAAATCACACTTGAATACTTCAAGAAAGGTCATTAACAACGTGAAGAGCAGGCTGTTGAGATTGTACACGTGATCGTGTTTAGGGTTAGGGTTCCCTTATTTGGAAGCGCGAAATTTTGAAGAAAAAGCAAGAAAAAAAATACAAAACCTTGCCGCCCACTGCAGGCTTCAGGTTGACTTGTCATATATGTCAAAATGACAGAGTGGTTGTTGTTGTGTGGCCCTTGTTTTGTTTGTTTTCGGGAGGTCGCAGGTTCGACACCTGTCTGTTACATTTTTTGCTCTCCATGGAGTGGGCCCCGCGGCGAGCGCAAGCACCACGCAGTCATTTGCGATGCTTGACGCTGTCCTCGAGAGTCAGATCTAGCTTGAGACTTCTTGAGGCAGCGAACGAGTCATTGAAGTACCCAGGGAGAGCTCGCGCGCAGACACATCTTGAAAAGCTTGAAAACTTGGATTTTGACCGACTTGAGCTGAAGTGTATTGAAGCAAAGTTTGCGGGCCTTGCGAGTGAAGAAGAGCTTGGAGGAAATCACCCAGATGCCGCAGTTGTTAGCTTGACAGGACCTTGGGAAAGTATCTTCAGCATTTCGGGGAATGCCTGTTGTGGACTGGAGGGACTGGCTTGAAGTGGGTGGGCAGGGACATGGGCGAGGCAGAAGAAAAGACGACATCAACCACATCCGATCCTAAAGCACGTGCCACATTCAAACAAATTCCAGGTCGGCCGGTGCAGCAGAATTTGATGTGGGCAAAAGACAGGTACTGCGCGGGTAGTGGGGAATTATACGGTGGTCGCACGATATACAAGACAGAATATTCGATGAAGTTCGCGCTCACTCAATATCACTCAATCTCGCTCGAACACGCATGATCGGTTTTGCTTGGCGCGTTGATGGTTCAATACTTGTGGTAGCCCCGTCGACAAGTCCCCCTTATGGTAGCTGATCGTAGCCATCTGCCACGGTCTCGTAGCCGTCCGTAGCAGCACCTCATAGCTCACAGTACTTATTGGTAGCTCAGGCTAGACGAGCTTGCGAGTCAGCCTGAGTGAGAGACAAGGCTAGACGGGAGCCACGGAAGAGCATCCCATATTCTCCCGCGATCGTGTCACACCGTGACATCTTCTTTTCTGCTCGCGACGCTCACCACCTCCCACGCTGCTGGGCTCGCCTCGCTGATTTTTCTGGCATCCGCATCCGTATCCTACCTATCCAGGTCGCATCTGCATCGCATCCCGCATCTGCATCGCATCCCGCATCTGCATCGCATTTCGCATCCGCATCTTGCATCCTGCATCCGCATCGTATCTCGCATCCTGCATCCGCATCCCGCATCCTGCATCCGCATCCCGCATCCTGCATCCGCATCGCATTGCATCTCGCATCTTGCATCCGCATCCTGTATCCTGCATCCGCATCTCGCATCCGCATTGCATCACATCGCATCGCATATTTCTGTCGAGCTTGAGCAACGCGACCTCGACGCGACTCCGTCAAGACTCGACAATATATTGAGTGCTTGGGTCGCAAGCTAAGTTGCCTCCTTGAATTTTCGCATTTCTTTCTTTCTTTCCCTCTTCCGTCTTGAAGCGCTCCGGGTGGTTCCCGAAGCGTTGCCTTTTATTCGTTTTCAATGTCGAATGTGTGCCATTACTGCGGTATATGTTGGACCTCTTTAACCAAGAGGTCGTCCGACGCCATCCCATCCCTTTGCCCTCATCTCTTCCATTTTGCTGGGTTCACATCGCACCAGACCTCGCTTTAAGTCAGAGGTTGTTCGGAACGGTCCGCTTGGGCAGGCACCTCTCGTGGCCTCCGGTGGATCGGGCAACTTCCAAACGCCGTCATACCTGTTTGGAGTTGTTGCATCCGCATCCGCATCGCATCTTTTGTCTCGTTTTTACTCGGGCGTCCTACGGACGCTTAACTTCCCTTTTTGCGAGATTGTTCAGCTCGGTCTCGACCCCTGGGGATGGGACAGTGCTCTTCTGCATCCCTATCACTTTTCATAATCATTTCATCGCATTTTCCCGCTCGCACAGCTCCTGTTTGGGGGTTTTCGGTCGCTTGGTGATTCGCCCTCACGCGAGCCTTTGGCTCTTTGGAGCTGTGCTCCGGGGTGGTGTTCTCGGGCTTCATCTCCACTCTCTTCCGAAGCCCCGGGAGCGCCACTGCGTCCTGAAATTGACATCCTCTCGTTCCAGAACCGTCATCAAGCCTCGGGCCTTTCTTCCGTTCCGAGCCGTCTCTCTCGCACATCCCTTGTCGCTGAGAGAGCCCTCCGTTCTGGACCGAGACGCGAAGCCGATCCGATGGATCCTTCGCAGGTTGTCAATTTCATCGACAAACCTTGATTCTCATAATTTTTGCATCCCCGTCACCTTCGCTCTGACATTTTGTTATCATCTTCACATTTCCCTCGTATCTACTATGTAGCTACTCGCGGATGTGGCGACCAGTCTACCTTGTCTTGTAGCTTCTCATTGCGTGTAGTAGCTCTCAATAACAAACAATAGAAGCACAATAAAAAGCCAAAAAATCGATATATTGGTATGGAAAACAGTGGGAAATACGACGACAGACATGGGGCCATACAGGCGTGTACGACGCAGTACACCTGCCTAGAGGCATGCTGGTAGTCTGGGTACTGTACAATCAGATCTTGGAAGCTAATTAAGGAATGGAAAAGAACTCACAATTGACACATAATTAACAAGGAACTTTGAAGGGGTGTCGGACGGCAAGCAGGCCCACTCGCGCGCACGCAAACGTGAATGCGCCCGGTCCGTACGCTCCATCCCTTCGAAGCCAGTAGATCCCTCAGCCGCTCGAAGACGCGTATGTACCCGAGGGAGGCGGCATGTGGTCGCAGCCGTGGAACCTATAAGACTATATTGAGTAACCGCAACCGAGTCGGATGGTTACTCACCAGAGTTACGCAGGACCCACAGAACACGCCATAACCATTGACATCTAGATGAAAGGGAAGAGCCAATAAGTTCAACAGCCGCCCACGAGCAACAAATACTCGTGCATGTAAGAAGGTTGAACTACTGTTGCATAACTGCGGCTGTGTTTTTTACTGCGGCAGGGATCATGTCGGTGCCACGCAGCCTCTCCTTCTTTCCACTGGTTCCTCATGGCCTCCAATCTCCTTCGAAGCGCGTATCATAATTTACATTGGTTCGGTCATACAACTCCTTGGATTGATCTCTGTTTGGTATGCTTGAACTCACCCCAGAGTTTGAACCATATCACACCATCATCACGTTTGAAAAACTTGTTTCACACAGAGAACTTGCAGTATCACCCTAAGCATATTAAATTTCAGATATGTGGTTGCCTCGACCAGCTCGCAATGATCGAATTGATGTGACGGATATTTTAGCACAGCAACTTCCGAGGTAAATTGATGCCAGATCATCATGAGATGGGTTCTTTCTCATAAAAGAATATAGCCACCACTGTCGGCGGTGGTTAGGGATTACATGGTCGAATTTGTTGGCTCTCATACACTTGCACCTGAACTACAATCTGGTTGATTCAGTTTGTACCCAGAAAAATCATAGCCCAAGTTTAAAAAATCGATTTTCCAGTCTTTTCTGTATTTCACCCTATATGATGGTGCATCAATATATTATGATCGAATCATTAGTGCAGAACGGTCGGGAGGAGGGTGTTGAGGGAGTGGCAGTGGATAACAGTTTTGCGGAGTGAATTCAGATACGGAATGAGCTGGGGAAAGACCTTGCCTCCGAGTCCATGCTCCAGGGGTTCCATTATAATCTGCGTGTTCGGGCGCTCATTACTTCAATATTTTGAGAACGGCCTCGGCGACGCTTCACTGTCGTTAGAGTACCGATTACAAGCTTGAATCACAGGACAATCAAATCAATTGTATTTCCAGTTACATCGCCAAGTATTGGCTGTGAATCTCTGTTGTCAGTTCTCCGGTCCAACAGGTATACTTGATACAGCAGGTTTTCAAGAAGTGAGTATCTGCATAGCTTGGCACGACCACGAAGCGGATTTGGGTCGAGTTTGGTCAAGTCTCTGTCACCTTGGGTAATTCTGACCTGCTGCACTATAAATCTACCACTCCTCAGAAATGCTTCTAGGGCTGAAACGACTCTTTTACTAGCAGGAAGGTGCAGCCAATGCAGCGGCAAGCTCCTTGCACAGCCGCGTCAGCGCGCGACATCAGCACGGCTCTGTACCCTCACCATAGATGCATAATACAATATGAGACACCTTGGTTGAAATTGGCTGAACTACCGGTCCTATGTGTAGTTCCTCAAGCCCTTAAAATACTGCATCACCATCCTCGCTGCACCCGCCAAGCCAATTTGTTTGATGTTTTCCCCCCACAATAGCATCCCAATCGGAGGTCCAGGTTGTACGCTGCCAGGTCTGCGCGGCGCTACTGCCGCGGCGTTGAAGTGGGCTGCGCACCGCGTCATTCACTTAATTGGTCTCTTGGTCTATTGCCTTTGAACAACAGCTCCACACCCACCGTCAAGTGCGGCAGCGATCGTGTATCACGATGTCGAACCGCACACGGAACATGCCAGGCTAATGAATCGACTAGTTCTCATAAATCATTTCTGAGTTCGATGTCCTTTTGACTCTAACGAGCCGCTAACAAGTCGATTGACCTCGAATCCTTTAGTAAAAGCTTCGATGTATTCACTTCAGACAATTTGCTCACTGCCACGGTAATGCAGAGATCCTGGTCACAGAAGGAGCCATCTATTGCAGTCCTGGTATCTAGAGATCACAGATTCACTAATTTCATTGTTCACCCTAACAAGCACTCAGCTTGGTCTCGGAGAATAATGATTCTCGAACATAGTCGAGTATTTCCTGAGCGGAATTTCTTCTGAAGGCAAGACAATACAAAGGGGTCAAAAATTACGTGGATTACAACTGGACTTCAACGAGTGTATTGGCAGAAATTATTAGACTGTGCCGCGGCAGTTTACCCTTTCACTCCTGCTGTGCATAACTTGTCCAAGTATCACCCTAGATTGAGGAAACAAAACAATCCCTACTGAGCTATTGCTCTGAGAGCTCCTTGCATGATGTGTTTAGATTAACAGTTCTCCAGAGACCTAGCGAATATACTCTCTGCATCTAGTATGTGTTCAACCACCCAGATCCAACTTGTACCGAGGATTCGTTTGCCGAGGTTTCAACAAGAATCTGAATTGAAATACTGGGCCATTGCGTCAATCGCCGTGATGGTTCGGGCGGATAGCCAAAGTCTAGTCGAGATCTCGTCCAAAGAAATTGAGGTGGTTCAAGTGGTACACTTTGACGTTCAGGGCAGGGGTTTTATGGTCTGAACAATGTATTGGCATTGAGAAACATTGCCCCAACTTGATTTGAGGTCAGGGACAGCCGGTGGAATAAAATATAGAGAGCGCGGCACTGCCGCGGCAAAACACAGCCACCGCCGCATCGGTGCGCGACGGTACAGTTGTCAACTATTTCCGTTACTCCAATAAACTGGAAAATACAAAAGATTTGAACGAAATCCAATGTACGCGCGTCAATTTCTATGACATTGGAGCCAGAAACTACTCAGATGACGGGGATCTAGTCAAGATTTAGTCCAAGACTGGGAGTGGTTCAAAATCGTACACACAATCATACATTTCAACGATGATAGCATGGAATTTGTGGTCCAAACGACGTATTAAACGCTGCTCCAACTTGACTTGAAGTCAGCCAAGGTCTGTGGAATGAAATATAAACTGCGCGGCACTGCCGCGGCAAAACACAGCCGCCGCCGCGTTAGTGCACAACAGCGGTTCCTGCCCATCTACGTACCTACAGGTTACCACACCTTCGTCGACCTATGAATCACAATTAGACTTGAGATACATGATTGGGCTGCATGTGGTCAAAACAATGTATTCGTACTGAGAAACATTGCTTCGACTTGATTTGAGGTCAAAGAAACGTGGTGGAATAAGATATGGATGGCGCGGCACTGCCGCGGCAAAACACAGCCACCGCCGCGTCACAGTTCAATTTTCCATCCTGCTTCCCACACCCTCTACAACTCAGGAGAGGATGGTAGCCTTCAAATAACACATGGCTGATATCTCTTAACCCTAAACCAATCACATAGCAAAGATCTAGTCAGCATTTAGTTCGAAAATTGGAGTTGTTCAAGTGTACCACTGGTACATTTCGGTGTGCCGAATAGCCAAAGTTGAGTTAAAACGATCTATTAGCCTTAACAGAGGCCGTGTCGACTTGATGTGTGGTCAAAGCCTCTCGCTGGAATGAGATACCGAGTGCGCGGCCCTGCCGCGGCAAATCACAGCCACCCCGTGTCTGCAGCTCCTTCTCACCTGCCGCCTAAGCACCCAAGCCTTCTTCAACTTGAAAATATTGATTAGGACTTGAACATTGGATGATTGGGCCAATTTCTGCTATATTTCGGCCCCACATCGGTCCGATATCCAGGATTTAGTCAATACTTGTCCAAAGAATTGAGGTATATCTTCCCAGGCTTAGGGTCATTTATAGTCAAAACACTGTATTAGCATTAAGAAATGTTGTCGCGACTGGATTTGAGGTCAAACAAGGCAGCTGCAATGAAATATATGTGGATCGGGTCAAACTATGCACGAAAAATTGTGATCATGGAGGCAGGTGAGCAGAGCCAGGAGAAGGGGGATAAACTTCATGGGGATGAAACCAAAGCGTCATTTCGTTAAAGAAATGGTAGATTTATTTCCTGCATGGGTCACTTCTCTTCTTCCGCTACAGTCGTAGCAAGATCATTTGCATTTCCTTTTTAGGAAGATACGATCAATTTTGGCTCTTTTCCGCCATAAACAGGTCCGTGCCACACCCATATACCAACATTGCAATGAAAATATGTTCCCACATGATTGAGTTCATGCACAACTAGAAAGAGGGCCAAGCATGAAAATATACCACTTGGTACAGTGATGGGCGTCCGGGACACCCGATACTAACATTGCAATAACAACATTGCAATAAAAGTATGCTCAGTTCATATACACCCAGTCCGAGCCTAGTGTGGAAATATAGCACTGGGTGCTGTGATGGGCGTCCGGGATGCCCATCAGAAGCAGGGCATAGCGTGGGAAAACTCTCTCTCTCCCGCAGTGATGGGCGTCCGGGACGCCCATATCCTAACATTGGCGGAAAAATCTTCACAAATAATCAATTTCATATACGCCGCCCAGTGTGGGAATATACCATTGGGTGCAGTGATGGGCGTCCGGGACGCCCATCAGAGAGAGTGGCATGGCGTGGGGATATTCTCTTTCCTGCAGTGATGGGCGTCCCAGACGCCTGTATCCTGACATTGCTATAAAATGTGCTCACAAATAATTAAGTTCATACAAAACTAGAGAGAGGGCCTAGCATGAAAATATAGCACTTGCTGCAGTGATGGGCGTCTGGGACGCCCATCAGAGAGAGAAGCATGGTGTGGGAGAATTCAGTGATGGGCGTCCCGGACACCCGTATACTGACATTGCAAAAAAAATATGCTCTCAAGTAATTGAGTTCATACACAACTAGAGAGAGGGCCAAGCATGAAGTAGGTAGGCAGGTAGGTAGTATTACATGGCACGGTCCCGCTCAGGAACACCGGTTTCCAGATATTATCCTGAGCGCTAATTACATCATTGCCCCTAGGCCTCCTCAAATCCCTGTCTAGCAATCTGGGGGACAGTTGATTCAGGCAATGAATTTGGATACTAATTCGGACATTCAAGATATATGGCCGTACGGACCTATGAAATTAATTGCAGCAGGGGCACTGCATACTTTCGTTGTGAGTGCCGCATTCTTGGCATCTGACTGAGAATTTAGCCTCCTGGGTGCAGCAACACCCGGTGCTCAAGGAAGTATATTTTTATATTGCCCTCCATGATTGCGGTAAACAGGCCGACCGTTCAACGCAGTCCGTGAGGAGGTTGACGATGTGAGTGTTGATAATTTCAGATCCCAATAATCTTGCTTAGGGACATCATTCCACGCTGAAATAGATTATATCCCATGCAAATATGCTCAAAACATGTTGCGTCGACGATAAACGATGCGGGAAAGAATCCTGCAACATAACTAGCGTGACACGCTGTCCTATAGCTATACAGCACTACAGAGCTGGAGGACTGCACCCAACGTTATTATCTGAGTCTTGTATATTACCCAGGCTTCAAAGGAAAGCACTCACCAGCAGTCATGGCGGAGGAATGAATTAAAGCTTTGTACTGCCGCGTTCTCTGTGTGGGTGCCAAAACGACTTACCCCGTGTTCCCCGCCGATCGAGAGGAATGTAACAATCAACATCACGATCGAATACAATGGCCATTTTAATTTGCCAGAGGATCTGATCGGATACTTTGTAATTCTTCGTTCGGAACGATTGGAGGTTTTTCAAGAAAACTCCGATGGGATGAAGTGAAAATCACCGATCGAGGAATAGCCATTTCTCCGTCGTCCGATAAAATATCCGATCGGAAGGAATAGACATCAACAGTTGGAGGAATGAGCAGATTTATTTGGTTGAAGTTCTATCTCATTGGAAAAGACCTCTGTCACACTCGGTAAGCGCCGCTAAGCGCTGACGGGGTCACGAGAGGGTTCGAACCCCAGCAAAGCCATCCCTATGGGATCAAGCGGCTTCGTGGATATGCCGATTGATCTAGGGACCAGTTTGGATCGGGCCTATCCGGATATCCACGAATGGATATCCACCGATCGCTGATCCATGGATAGATCAATCCATCAAAATCCGTGGGAATTTATCCACCATTATCCACCGTTTACTGCCTGAACCACTGTCTGCTTGACTTAGTGGATTAACCACCTTAGAACAATCCTATAGCATTATAACAGTCATCCAGAAATCCTGGGGCCCTCAGAGGGCCGCATCATTGAATTCGATGCAGATTTCTTCGATTTTGGGGTATTTCATGGGACGTGACACTATATATCTCTCTGAAAGTCTCCCAAAAATTCTCGAGAATAGATTCAGACTCAAAACATTATTCTCAGGCCATCCCATATTTTTTCAGGCCACGGTAATGAAGAAGCGATGAGATGTTGGAATGTTGGAGGCTGTGCGAGCATCGGAGCTCGGTCAACCGTGGGAATCGGGATCACTCAGCATGGTCGGGATGACTGATGCACCCCGAAGGGATTACTTAGCAAGATGAATAGTATAAAAGCAACTACTATAATGTACCTACCTTAGCCACTTGTAACCCACCTGTCCTGATCTATTCTAGGGCAATGACCCAATTCCTACACAAGTGGCTATAACCGTCTGGGGGTTACTAAACCCAGATACACGTTGATCTCTTGCGCTATGGGATCAACAATTCGGAAGTCTCCATCTTGGAGCAGAAGACCTCGCTTAACACCCGAGGCAGTCGTGGAAAGTCGTCGCGTCGCGATGCCGGCTGGATGCCGTGATATGATGGAATGCCGAAGATGTTTATCCCTCGTTTGGACTCGAGGACGAATTGTTGGATATCCCTCGCTTGTACGAGGATGAGCTGAAGAAGATCCCTCTCATGGTAGAGGATGAACTGTGCACGCTGGAAGTCCTCGCGTAACCGGGGCATGTCGGAAGTCCTCACGTAATTGGGGCATGCGGAAAGTCGTACAATTTTGTGCGCACATCAAACGGCTGAAGAATTTTTGTGGAAGGAGTTATTGGAGCTTCAGGGAGTGGGTTGGGCATACTGAAAAAGCAGGGAGTGTTCGAGCTCCTGATGCTCGAGGGAGTGTGTTGGAATGTTGGAGGCTGTGCGAGCATCGGAGCTCGGTCAACCGTGGGAATCGGGATCACTCAGCATGGTCGGGATGACTGATGCACCCCGAAGGGATTACTTAGCAAGATGAATAGTATAAAAGCAACTACTATAATGTACCTACCTTAGCCACTTGTAACCCACCTGTCCTGATCTATTCTAGGGCAATGACCCAATTCCTACATGAGATTCTGTCGACATGCCCCTGAGAACAACAAGAGCAAACATATCCATGGATAATTCATCATCCACGTGGATGTATCCGGATGTTATCCGGATGATCCAAACTGGTCCCTAGATTGATCCGACCGAGCCAAAAGCCGGTCGCGGTTCGGATTTTCCTTCGGCCTCGGGTGTAAATCCCGTGGGAACCACCAGGAGGTTTAGTGGGTATTGCGTGTCAGCCGAGCCCCACAGTACCAGCCTATACCGACATACGGTCTGCGTAAATGCATTCCTTCCTGGGCATGGAGTCACGTCAGCATCACATCAGGTCACGTTCCCTG
The DNA here is from genome assembly GCA_029378395.1 of Mycena leptocephala. Lineage (NCBI taxonomy): Eukaryota > Fungi > Basidiomycota > Agaricomycetes > Agaricales > Mycenaceae > Mycena > Mycena leptocephala. Next base: position 864,722 of record JARJLF010000017.1, on the reverse strand, counting down.
ATGACTCCTTTGTGCGGATTGTACGGACGAACCAATGTTGGCCCAAAAGGGGTCGAAAGCCTAGACCCAAGGGGGGCTCTTCCGATTAATTCGGAATCTCTTCGTACAACCCTATGCACCGCCAAAAAAAAAAAAAAAGATTTTGAAGTGATGGATTTTCAGGAAAAGCATCCAATTTAACAGCTATCTTTCAACCGCGCTCTTGTTACTCTTCAGAATACCCTGACTATATATATCTTTATTTCTTGTCCATCTTTGACCGATGAACCAAACCCGAACCCGCGACCCGTACCCACGGGTTCAGTAAGGCCTTGACCCGCGGGTTGGCGGGTCGGGTACAGACCCGTACCCCTTGGGGTTCGGGTTTTTCCAGGTACGGGTCCGGGTCGGCGCCTCCAGACCCGAACCCCTGCCCGTGTCCGACCCTATGTATAATTCTCCGTGGGCAAGCAGGAAATACCCTGTTTAGTCGATAGAATTCTCGTTTCAGAAAAATCGGAGCACCCCCTCGCTTAGGGTTACACGAGTCATTGCAAGATGGAGATATCCCACACCGGACAAAGCTTCGGACTCTGATTGCGGAGTCTTTGCTCAAGTACTATGATAAACTTAAGATTGACCTCAAAGTGAGTCCGCTTCACTCCAAATCGTCTGATTCTAGGACTGAATTTACCATAGACTCGCTTGGGAAATTTTCCTTCACTGTTGATATTTTCTCAAAAAGGTAAATGCTGGTTGAATTGAGTCATTTGTGGCCGATTCTTGACCCAAATGTGAATTCCTGGCAAAACTGAATGTGGGAAGCGGATTTTGGGGTATACAGATTACCCAAATATGTTCAAAATCGATTGTCATCGCGCTCCAAGATGGAAATATATTACCCAACGTGAGGTTTAGTTTGCGGGGGCCAGATTAATTCTACAATCGTCTTCACTGAGCTACGTGAATGAAAAGTGCCTCCCACTCCGAGTCTTTCCCTTGGGGAGCAAGAAGCGATCTGCGGAAAAAGTCCAGAAGGATGAGCTTCAGCCATAATGTTGGGTAGCCGCAACATATAGGGTGAGTCCTTTCGCGCGTGCCCGTTCCTTGATACAGCGTAAAATGAAGGGATTGTTATTAGTTCAACAAGACGTGCCGTCGCTTCGCTCCGGCTTCGGCAGTGTTCTACTCTTCATGTCTGTCTGAAGTAGACTTTAGTGTTGCCGTGACTCACGTCGATCAAATTCGACTTAACACAAATAGCACCTGACTGAAGAGTACTAGTCTAATGATTATATATGATGTATGTAGGGTTATAGTAGGTGCATAACATATCCGAAGGGTTCCCGATATTACTGTGTCATTCGTGAGAAATATTGGATTTATTGATTGACTTGAGTCAAAGTCGAGTCAACCCGAGTCGATCAATAAATCCAATATTTCTCCATAACCAAAGATCCGATTGCCAAGAAGTTTGGATATCTTATGGACCTATACTAGCCCTCTTCATTGCCTATATATTTTTTGCCTTTTGACCAGATGTGATGTGGCTATAGACAAAGTTTGTTTTTGATCGACTTGAGTCGCGGCAACATTAGTCTGAAGCCTACAAAGCCAACCAGGATCTCAGCAAAAATGGCCCGTCTTCCATTTTTACTGACAAAACAAATGGTGTAAGCGAAATAGGGGTAATGACAAAGACTTCGAAGAAACGGCATATAAAATCTACTTTCCATATGCGGGCCATCCAGCCCTTGACCCATACCTGCGCCTGTACGATACCAACTCTCTCGATACACTCACGACACTACTTTACCATGCCGTATAAATATCTGTCTCTTCATTTTACTTTACACATTGAAAACTTGTAGCTACCTTACCCCATCCTCACCACACTTAGATACCAGGTTCGGACTACTACCATAGACCTTGGGCCACATGTAGTAACAAAAATAAATCAATCAATCCATAGACAAAATGCGCGTTCGGATTGCGGGTCTTTACACTGCCACAGCCCTGAATATTGAGCAAAAATGGTTGATAAACCGTTCAACCATGTATACATGATCATTCCAGGCTGGTTGCAGGAAGTTCAAAAGGACAATTTGAACCCTGGGTGCTTGTCCAAACCTTAATTTCACTGAGTGCTCCCTTACCCCTGCCAAACACAACCAAAACAATTTAAATTGCACGTGCCGGCAGATTGCAGGTCTTTACACTGGGATCGGCTGAAAACGTCTCAGCTGCTCCCAGCGGAACTCAGCACAAATTCTAGACCATAACAGATTTAAAATTGTTGAAAGCTGCTAGGGCTAAGAAAGCTTAAGTTCTTCAAGTATTGCCTTGCCACATCGCAATTGATACAATGGTTTCCGGAGCCCCGCCCACGGAGTTTGCCGGCGTGATTGCTGACGCAATTTTATCTGGAGACACTGATATTTATGTTACTCATTGCATTATTTCAATCCCTTGCCCGGGTGGAGCTCAGGAATGGATTTTCATTGAGCACGCGACCAGTCAGCTCGTGTAATCAGACCAGCTTTAAAAATTTTAGTCGCAGGTGAGGCTCAGGAGCAGGATTTCAATGGTTCATTCCATATTCAACACTATCCTAGATGAACTGAATCGACGAAACACAGGAGGCCGTTACCAAGAGAGACTGATTTCTTTGTTTTTCCGGAGTCTAGGAGACTGCTAGATCTGTATCTCTGAAAGGTTAAAGTCCCAATAATGTCTCTCTCCAATTGGGTTGGATGGCAAATACGGAGAAGGTTTTTGTTGAAGTTCAATTACGTCTTTCTTTTCTGTGTCTCTCTGTATCTCTGAGCCAAGCCATTGGGCTGTAGTCACCAGGGCAACTATACAAATTGAATTATTTACATTCGAGTTCAAAAGACTGGACGCACCGCTTTCGATTCCCCATATTATGCTCACCAATGTAACTGCGGCAGCTTTCAGCTGTCCCTTTAACGATTCCTGCTGGAAGACGAAAACAAGAAGCCAGATTCCAAGACCGACGTTGACCGGCAAGTGGACGGTGAGGACATTCTTAAATATTCGTACTCCTTCTCGTTGCGAACGCAAGGCGTTAAAGATTCTGATAGAAATTCTGAGTCCAAATGCAGGTTTCAACATTGTTTGACACATTTAACGCACCCTGAAGCTGAAACGACTAACAATGTGATGTAAACAACTTCGTTCAGGCCAACAGCCAAGGCGGACGGGAAATTTGAGAGCGAAGAATCTGCGAACCGAGGTTTAATTTATTTGAATAACTGGTGTGTGATCTCACACGACTCTACGATGAACGCGATCGTCATTATTGAGAGGATGGTGCTCCAGAGAAAACAAAGTGTGATCGATGCAATGTGAAGCATATTTGTTTCTTCGCACCAAGACCGGCTTGGCAATATTGTCCGATACATATAAGCACGCCGCCAGTGTTGATTTAAGTGAAACGGTCGGGTACGGCTCCCAGAATGGAGTCAGCGGTCGGGACTGTAACACCTATGTGGAGTCGAGACTGCTTGATAGAACTCGATCTGTCGGGCTTCAGGAACATCACCAAAACTTCCCCAGACATGTAAATCTTTTTGCTGGAGGCTGCTTCATCCCCTTTCCTCATCTGTCCATTTGACAGTCATCCACATATTTTGCTCCTAAGCCTTGCTCTTTTTGTCTGCTCCTTTCGCGGTTTCGTTGGAGAATCTGGTTTTATAATCACTCTCGACTTGGTCTTCAATCTAAGTCGTTGGTGTGCGAGCTCTCTCGCGACACTTGTCGTTCCGGCGACTACGGGGGTCGGCACCGAGGACCAAGACTTCTTCCTTGGCGTTTATAGAGGGTCATAATAATCTTCACCGATGTTTGCTGCTGCATCCGTGCTCCTGGTTGCTGCGGCACGACTGGTACTCGCTCTTGGATTTTGCATCGTCCACGGGTTCGCTCGAGCGGGGGACGGGGTTCGGATTTTTCTGAACCTGAATGAACCTGACCGGACCCATAGCAAAAGGTGGTCAGTTTTAGCGAATTTTGACTTCGTGTGGGTTTTGGCTCCACAGCAATGTTGAGATGTTTTTGCCTTTGGATGCGGACCGACGAATAATTCGAGGCAAAGCCCAGATGAAGGCGGCGGGGTCTGGGATACTTTTAAGTTGAAGGAAATGACGTGGATTATGCCTGTATGAGGCGGGAGCTGAACCTTTAGGTCAGGTATACAAAATAGCTCTCTCATATTATTTTGGACCTTAGACACTTTTGGCCACGATTCTTGAAAAGGCCCGAGCCTTTTTGGATAAATCCAAGCTCAGATTCAGACAAGATTCAGATCCAGGGCGTCGAAAGGAGCCTAAAAATGGTCCTCGGAAGTTTTTCCCACGAGTGGTTGCTTTTCTCGGGAACAACCGCCGGAGAGTGGGGCTCAAGAAGGCCGGGCACTCGATAACGGCTAAATTTGGTAAGGGTTTCTCTGAGAAGCCGGGTTTCCCATTAGATTCTCCCTTGATAGAGTGGTTGCAGCACTTCGGGTAATGTCTTGTCAGCCTGGAATTGAATCATTCAACAATTCCTCCCTGGTCAGTGGTTCATATGTACTGTACCATCCCCTAGAAAACTGGAACCTTCCAGCTCATATTCATGCAAAACCCTTATTAGGGCCTGTCCGGCAACAGATTCTGGGGAGATTTTATTTCCTTATTTGGTAATTCGAAGAAATTCTCGTACTTTGGAATGACCAAAACTGTGTCTGGACACGTAGAAATGGGCATTTTGAACGCTGTAACCCTAACTAAGCAAGTATTACTTTGATTTTGTGGCCTTTAAAGAACACCTGCCCCAAAATAAACCCCGAGATTCTGTTGAGATTCTGTCCGGATTTTTTGCCGGACAGGCCCTTAGGGTGGCCGACTACCCGGTCGCTGATAGTATGTGGGATGAGGAGATTCCCCACTAATACGTCTGATCTCGAGGACATGGTGTGAAATCTTTGTAAGAATCCCGCGAGACCCATTGCAAAGACCGTTTGCAGGGTCCAAATTTCGGAGAACCATGATTAGGCACCCAACTTTCAATGCTAGTTTGGCAAGTGGAAGTCCAGACGCCTTGACAGAGTTGAGATATTCAACTGGATATTGGAAACCACTGTCAACTCCTTCCTCTGTTATCAGGGAATCTGCGCTATGGTAAATGGGGATCGGCTCTGCCTCCAAGAGCAAAACGGTGGTGTCTTGCGTCTCCTCGAAGCCATCTAGCAGTAGAAGGATTTAAGAGAATGATGCGATGTAACATTGATATTGGGTGGGAACGATGGTCCCCATGTTATGGGATCTTGGAAGCACCTACTTATATCTTGGTTCAGCGCCTGTGGATGCCGATGAGAAAACCCCGAGAGGTAAGTTTTGCCTGCTCACTTGATTACGAAAGTACTGGTATTCATGTCCCGATGTGCGACATAGGTCGTTTTGGGCACGGATGGTGAGATTTGGACCTCCAATTCGCTCACAAAAATCCTTCCCCGTGCTGCGTTTCCGCCGGGTGGGAATAAATTCCGCCATGTCCGGCTCTCATGGATACCTCAGTCAGTGAATATGGTTCGTCTGTTTCGAAACAGAAGATCGCGCCCTAAGTTCTGCAAAGAACTGTAAGCTGTTGTGACGTCTGATCTCGGCATAATATGACACCAGCAGGGACAAGCATTTACATAGGTCGCGAAATCCTCATGTGAGTTTGTGAAATGGACGATCACTTACTTACATAAGTACTCGTAAATTGAAGCACGGGCTTCAAAATGAATGATAATGGCTTAAATTCAAGGTCATTGAAGCACGCGCTTCAAAATGAATGGAAAATAATGGCGTAAATGCGCGATTATAGCTATGCAGATCTGCAGCACGCGCCTCAGAAAGTGTCTCCAGGACTGCCGTGGAATTCAAAAAAGAAGGTCATTCAAGCACGCGCTTCAAAATGAATGGAAAAATTACAATAATGGTTTAAATACAAGGCCGTCGGAGCGCGCGCTTCACATAGACTGCCTTGCGGAAAAGGTAAAAATGACTCTGGGCGGAATCTCAACCAAGAGAAATGTTCGCAATGACCCTAGCTATTCAGATCTGCAGCGTGCACCTCAGAAAATGTCTCCGGGACCGCTGTGAAATTGAAACACTCTCTTTTTCACTGCAAGGTGATTGAAGCACACAATGCAAAATGAATGGTAATGGCTTAAATGCACGGTCATTGAAGCACGTGCAGAGTGCGGTCCTCGATTTGTTTCACCGTTTGTCTCTTACGGCTGTTCCAGTACCTCCAAAACAGGGCAATCCCGTATAAAAACGCCCAAAGTTTCCTGCAGGATCTGAACACATCGCTTGAAGGGGAGCAAAAGAAGCCGGAGGACCGCACTTCCCCATTGAAAATCCGTTTTTCTGCACCTGACGACATCTAGTTGAGTCCGAGTAATGGCAGGAGTGCACGGGAATCCGTGCAACTGCTCTGTCAGGTACGTAAGCTGGGTCGTGATGGTGCGACAAGGCTTATTTGACGGACAGCCGATTTGTAGTGAAGTTAATTGACGGAGAGATGGACAGAAAGAAAAAATGGAAGATTTTAGAGAGGGTGCTGGAAACCCCATGACTGAGATTAGGCGAGCCCTCCCATTCCGTAGCCGGGCACCGGCATACAAAACATATTTACAGCACAAATGTTATGGGACATCGCAAGGCATATACATTTTTTGCACAGAACACTGAACAAGCCCAAAGACGCCATCAGGAAAAAATTGGGGGGCCGCCTAGCACAATACAGCCAGGGTAGCCAGGATAACTTGGTAGCTATGTCCCTGGTTTTTAGCTGCAGGCGTGAGCTATAGAAAGCTACAAAGTGTGCGGTAGCCTCACATGTGACAAATTGGGCTCATACCGACCTTTTATTAGCTTGCATTCGCTGTTTTTCATGTCCTGAAGGCAGAGTAGCTCTAGTAGGACAGGTAGTCAGTGCATGGCCCTAGTATTTGAATAGGATGGTCTCATGGGTATTGCAGAGGTTCTTTCGTAGCCAATTAGTGAATTATGGTCCTAATTCTACTGTACCATCGCTCGATGGGATCACGTGACGCCGGACGGCGCGTCACGTCGCCGAATTCCGGGCCCTTCGCCTGAACTCCGGCATTCCGAAGTGTCGAAATAAGTTCTCTCTTAGGCTCTAGTAACTTTCTAAACGTCTAGGTACCTCAGGTCTGCCAAGAAATCACAGGGAGAAATTGCTTCAATTTCGCTGGATCATCCTCTGCAATACATTGGAGATGGGCCAGTACTTCACTATCACGCGACGACACGTTCTTCATACTCGTCATGAAAGGTTCCTATTGAAATACGGCAATCTGATCAGTATTTATAGCGCTAGGGCTACTCTGCCTTCAGGACATGAAAAACATTGAATGTGAGCTAATAAAAAGTCGGTATGAGTTTAGAAGAAAGTTAGAGGACGAGAGAACCTCCAAATCAAGTAGGGGAATAGATTGGTCAAATATTCAAGGCAAACGGGCAAGAACCGAGCCCGCAACGGCGGATATGGTCGGAACCATCGAAAAATGCTCAAAAAGGGAAAAAAAATTCCACCGTGCCCTATGGTCCGCAAAGAGCTGTAAACCGTCTCGCAAGCGAGGTAAGTACTAATTGCCAAGACTCGTTTAGAATGCTCGTGTTACTGCAGGCGGCGGCGCCCACAGAAATTTCACCTATTCGGATGCAGGACAATAATTTGGCGAAGCTCAGGGCAATTCCGGCGTCTAAAAAAACTTGAAAAATATGCTGACCCAACTATACACGGCAACTGGTGCATACTGTTCAATGTTAGAGCCCCAGATACAGATATTGAATGTAGTCGGTCAACAGATGGCTGATCAGGTGGGTTACAGCTGGAGAATAGGCTGGAGAACTCATGGCCGCCAGCTGGTTGTGAACCAGACAGCTTTCGTGCCACGCATCTGTCGGGTGACCGTGCCAGCCGGGGTCAGCGTGTTGGCACTTTGGTGGTGTACTATTTATTCTCTTGTGCTGATTGATGCACGCTAACAAATTTGAAACAAAACCGAGTTCAATATTCAATATTCGCTCGATCTGGCAGAGCAACAAATCTTGTATCCACACTTGATTGGTAGTTTGAATATCACTAATCGGCACCCAACTGATCAATACATACCCTTTGCTAGAATCTCTCGGGCACAACGGAGCCCTCTGTCAAAGATATGGCGGACGACATACTCCTTGCATGTAGCCATTGTAGCGCTGGAGTGCTACAGATGATTTGACCCTGAGATTGAGCTACTGCACCACATGTCCATTAACAATACCAATGTAGATATAGGGTTGGTTTCGTTCTTTTGAACTCATCAGGTGGGAAACACAGCCCACAACCAACAGCATTGATATCAGGCAGACAATTTGGCATATTGTTTCCCATGACAAGGTATGCCTCCGCTACGCTCCGGCACTCGAACACGGATATCATACAACCAATTTCAAACTAAAATTTCGTGGTAAGTTACGTTGGTAGTCGTATATTCACCAGGCCGCAAAAAAACACGAGCATGATCACGATGCCGAATCCGAGATAGTGCTGTGTAGAGTTGTCCGTGTGAGAAGACAGGTCGTCTGAGGTCAACACCGACGACATCTAGTGTTAAACCTTGGAAACTGTTGAACGTTGTTGAGTAGGCAGGTGCAAGCGGGAATTGTCGTCGTAACAGTGTATGTCCTGAGGATAGTGTCGCAGTGAAGCATATTCGGGGAATTAAAATATCCTCGGCGTCCACATATGTGCCTGTTGACCCAGCAAGGCCACGCAATAGGCGGACCGTGATGATTCTCGTTCCAACATTCATGACCACGACGCGCACATTTTTAACAAGCCCCAAATCGACGGAGAAGTTTCTAAGCAACCGGAAGACCGCATTTGTTTTGATAGTCAGGGAGTGCGGAGGCATTCCCGGAGGTGTGTGCTTTGACACATAGTCTAAGACACTGTCCGGCGATGTCAGCCCAGCTTCTTAGACCTCCTTCAAGGAGTCTGCCACAAGGTAAGTTCGGCTGTGGCCTTCAAGGCGAGTCAGAATAATCTTGTTGAACAGATCAACTTGATTGTTAGTCGGAGCCAGGATAGCACGTCTGAGACAGGATATGGGATCAGAGAGGATATGGGCTGGGTAAACAAAATTGATGAGTTCATCCGCTGTTCTGGCTTGCTGCAACAGGTGTAGATGCACCTCAGGACCAGCATCATCTCCGATGTTGTCCACAAATGCGGCAAATACTAAGTCCTCTGCATTTCGTATGGGTTCTGTAAGACGAAGGACTGTAAAGTCCTCAAATAGTTGTGATGACTTAATTGAGGCATCGACGACCTGAGCTCGAGTTCCCCGCCGTATTACTGGGCATGTCTGGCGGAAATCGCCAAGAAGAATGAGGACTTTGCCGCCAAATGGTAAATTGCTGTTCATGACCCGTCGTAACAGTTCGTCGACACAAGTGAGAACAGCACGATTTGCAGCTGGGGCCTCATCCTATATCAATAGAGCTGCCTCTCGTAGCAGTTCACTGCGAGGGTTTGTTGCTTCTACTGGCGATAGCAGCATCTCATTCTTATCATTGACCGGGACCTTTTTGTATGAATGTTAGATTTTGAGTACAGAGAATAAATTGGGCCGTACTTTGAATGCTGAGTGAGTAGTTCGTCCCCCCGGATATAACTGGGCGGCAAAGGCGGCAGTGGCTGTGGGTAAAACAATCCGACCCAGTGATCAAACTCTGTCACATAAAGTGTTGACGAGCATTGTCTTCCCACGCCCTGCTTTTCCGTCCACAAACAGGCACATGGGTGTGCCATTTAGAACCGCTGCAAGTGCAAAATCATATATGAGGTGTTGTTACGATCTTGAGGATTGAAACATTGTGGTCTGCTCGTTCCGCCAAGAGTCCAGGGTTGTTACCCCATCGAGCCAATTCATGAACGACTTCTCGCGAGTGAATAATTGGCTCTGGCAAACCAAAAACACTGAGTTTCTTGCCATATTCCTCCAGCAAATGACCCATCTCTTCCAGGGCGTAGTTTGTACCGATTTCAATCACGTTGTTGTGGCGGAGGGTGAAATCGTAAGATAATTCCGAATGGAAGGTCTCCCACATTTGCATTGGAATCGTGACGCAATCATTGACCAATAATAGATGGACCAGTAAGACGCGGAGCTGTCGTGGGGTACGTAATGTTTGAATGGCCTCCAGCATGGCATACGTTGCTTCGTTGCTATCCGCAAAGAGGCCTAGTTGAATCGCAGTGTCCTGGAATGTTGGATGTTCAACATTGTCCACCATGCGCACATCGAGGAATGAGTTTGAGGGTCTGTGTTGCAGAAGCGCTCGAAGGTAGAAAAGCTCTCCTTTCGACGGCCGTATGGCCTGAATTCGGCTAATGTGCCCAGTGGACGAAGAAAATAACGCTCTAGTTGAGAAAGCGTGGGAGGACCAGCTCTACGAGCGTATTGACGATTGAATATGGTTCCCGGGAGATGAACTGGAAGTGCGGTGACTGCGGGATATTTCTTGGTAATATTGAAACCTAAAATTCTCCAAGCAGCTTCGCCAGCAGACAGGTAGCGCACATTCCAGTAATCTTCAATCTCGTCAATGGGCTCTGAATTGATGATGTTATTGTCATGGACCTTGAGCTTATACCGTGCACTATCAGCAGCTAGAAAAATTTCCATTAACATGTAATTCAACATTAGAGATGGTGGCTCACCTTTGTGGAGATACTTGAATAGGTATTGAAAAATATGTGACGTGTTTGCTACCTCGAAATTTATGTGGCATTGGAATTGACGCAGGAGTGGTGGGTTACATCTATCCCCAGCCCTATCTATTCATCGGAAAATCAAATGTTGCACAACTCCCGGGTCGAGGTAACATTAGCTCGGATACTACAGGTCACTATCTTTGCAGTGTGCTTGTCTGAAATGAGTTACGACTCCTGCAAGTTGCACTGACTGTGCAACAAGTTTGAGTGCAATATAGATGCCAGGCCACCTATTTAACACATGGGACATTGGAAGGAACATATATACAGCTTACAGGACGAAGGAATAACCATTGGTTCGCTCTCAGGAATATTTAGAAGAGGATATATCCAATAGGGGTACTATCTCGGTAACTGTGGGAATTCTCCAGGCATTTCCGGGCTTTTCTTGAGGTCGGAGATGGCTAAACATCACCAGGGACATCTAGGGATCATTTAGGACGGCCAGAGAGGCCTTGGGCTCTGTTTTCTGAGTCCCAATGACTCATAAATGCCATGGAGACACCAGGATCATAGAAACAATCAATCAGGCTGTGTATTTCCTTGGGGGCGGCACGTGCTGCCGATGAACAGGGCGACGACTGGGAAAATTTCTACGTGATAATGTGCGTATAATTCATAATATAATGTGCAAACTCGACTACTAATGTCCGTTTCTCAGCTGGGTTGACCGGGACATGTACATGAGGTACCTGGGTGATGCCACAGGGCATATAGCGCACTGCGAGTCAACCTGGTCCGGTAACAACGACGCAGATGTGAACGGGCCGCCAGACGAGGATGAGGCCGACCCTCACATTCGTCCGCCATCTCTCGCCGATGACCCTCTGGTGGTTGGGAAAGAGGCAGAAGGTCCGGAGGAAGAAGAACCCGAGGCGGAGAAGACGGACGACGAGATGGACGAGGGAAGTGACCTGGAAGACGTCGGATCAGATGTGGAAGATGAAGGAGATGCCGAAGGACCTGAGGAGGATGGATCTGACGATGAACCGTTTGAGTTTGATGACGAGGGCTTCATAGATATATAATTTATCCCACCACATCTTGCAACTGTTGAGAAGGCATCACGAGCTGAAAAAACAATTGTTTTCGAATCACAAGCCACTACAATTCTTAGGGACGCTTGTCTGCGGTCCACAATTCTTGTGCCCGCGTCGCGACCGCTAACAAGCTGCCAATCCTCGAGATTATTATGACAGAATCGTATATTTTTTTTCCGGATTTGGTGATGCTTCTATAGGAGATCTATTCTTAAGGATCACCAGGGTAAGGGTATACCTCCAGAGGTACATGCAGAGGTATGGGTAAGGTAGATGCAGACAGATTTGTACCTTTCGTCAAACCTCTCCCAACCTCTCAAGGTACAGAGGTACAGAGAGGTATGGGTCTAAAGTGATTGGGGCACCTTTCTGACCATCTCATGTGCGTAAATTTGTAGGGAGCCAGCAATATCCTGGACCTTTCAGAGGACCACTTTATTCAGGTAGACTAAAATAATATTAGTGGTCTTTCAATCAGTCTTGCGTTCAAGTCTCACATACAGAGAGAATAGTCTCGATGTCCACAACAAAGTCCTTATCAAGCCTCTGTGCACCAGGCTTGATAGCCAGAGCTGCAGTTATTGCGGAAACATTCAATGGCCGTTTTGCATTAGCAACCCAAATGAGGGTGGAGTGGGCCATCTCCTGGTCTTTCTTGTTCTGAGCTTCTATTCGCTGCATTGCAATATCATAGCTGTCATTCAGATCCTCTGGTAGGTTTTGCAGAGCGTCTCGGACATCCCCAATTGACCTCTCTGTTTTGAGAGATTCAATGTGAAGCTTGGCAAGAAGGAACCTGGGTAAATGTTAATTCAAATTCCTGTCTGAACAGGATTTATCACAACTTACATTCCCTTTGCTGTGTCAATGACTTTTGTATGGATTTCCGCTTGTAAGGTGGATTGTCTTTGAACAAGTCTGCAGAGGCGCTCTGACAAGGGGATCTGTGTGTTGATGATAAGGTGTGAAATTGAACACACCTGAGACATTCAATTTTGCGACCTTTCAGTTGGATACAACTGAAGAAACCAGTGAATAAGGTTATAAGAGGGTACTAGTCTCCTCCCAGGACTGAGTGCTAGGCCACTGGATGTATTTGAACACCAGTTCAATTACCATTTTTACTACACTGGTCATAACACTGCTCCTGCAATCTGTACATTTTGTGCAGTGAGTTTGAGTATCTTATGGATGCTAGGCCATTACTAATAATTGGGCAGGCTCCTACCAAGCCGCGGTTTCGAGGATAACAGTCTCAGTAGCGGGATTCTAATCTATATCTCAGACGCTCAGGCTGTGACTATTTTTGACATGTGACTGGAATAACGTTATGTTACTGTGACTTCAAGTTGGGGTTATCCTCTCCACGGCGGCTTGCCGATAACATATACAAACAACAAAGCCACATTTTTGAGAAATGATCGAGAAATTCATTGGTGCTTCTTCGACAGCATATATAAAATATTTTGTATCATCCAACACATATATTCAGTCCATATGAGTGCTTCTATTAAAGACTGGAATAATCCCTTGACCTTGTAGACACGCTGCAGCGAATACTGCTCAAAATCGGCAAATCCTGCTACCAGACGCGCAAGACAGACAAATAAAATTGAGAGACCTTCAACATGTCCCTTTGACTACTTAAAAGTCTCATTAATAGGCAAAGATGAATATTTTCATGCCACTGGAAACAAATACTGCAAAGAGAGGTTTTCTCCCATGACCAACTGTACTCTGCAATACACAGGTTGTGAAAGAGCCACTGGAGCCACCAGGTGGCTCTCGGACCGTGCGCGAAAATAGTAGGCGAGTGGCTCGAAAGAGCCACCAACGAGCCATTGACGTCATATTTGCCGGTGGAGCCACCGGGTTTGCGCACGGCAAAAATGCCACCAGGTGGCTCCAGTGGCTCACGCGCAACCTGTCTAATGACTCGTGTTCTTGATTCATCAAATGTGTTGATTCTTAAACATGAGGGTGAAATGTCTACCTGTACAGCTAAATATTATTTGGGAGGAATTTTTACTGTAGGTCAACAGTGTGTAATTTTCAGTCAAATATTGGCCCTCAGCACATTTGAAAGTGGGTCGTCAACCGCTTGTACATACTACAACTGTCTGAGTTTTCCCCACCTCGTCAAGTAACTCCGAGGCCAGGTCTGAAGAACAGGGCAGTGGTTAGCAATTTGGTAGTGACTATTGATGACACTTTCTAAGATTTCACAAACAGCAGTGTCTGCAGGGTCTTAGAAGTATCTGGAGGGTTGCACCCTCCAAAAGACGTCTACAGTTTCCTCGTACCATACGATAATGAATGTTCAGCTATCAAAGGGAGTCCCGACATATGACTACATATCCGAGTCCATTTTCGATCTTCATGCCTGCACGATTTTCGGCATGGGTGATACTCAGGCTTACCAAAAGTGACCAGAATTCTGATTTTCAGGGGTATAATTTGCAGTTTTTGATGGAGTTATGTATATGTATATGTAGTTAGAAAATATGTCTCATTCATCCAAACTCAAAATACCAGTCTCAATAGCATGCGACATCAGCTACAAATGATGAAGATCAAAACTGTCGATACTCTCACAAAAATGTATGCTGTGGCTGCATTGATAACCATAGATGGCTGGAGATCTTTACAGCTCTTTGCAGTACAACAGGCGCGGTCCGTTTTTTTTTTTCTTTCCTGTTTTCACAAGTTTTCAGAAGAACAGCTGCCCTGAGCTCAATTCTCAACCATTTCCCCTGAAAATAGGCACATTTGATTCACATTGAAAATCCACAGCCAATGGAATACCGGTATTTTTGATGCTTTTACGTAATAGAATTTCTTCCGGAAAAACTTGGTTTTGAGTAGGACACCTGTAGCACTCAGAATACTGCCCCGATTGGCCTAATCTTTGGATATGCTATACATCTGATGTGACTCTAGCCAATGTGAGTGTTTACGGAGCTTAGTGTACTCAAACTTCCATGGACAGCTCTACTTATGGTAGTGTCTGGATATCTACTTCGCTAAAGTGTGCGCTAGATCACAATCACTCAGCATGTAATATAAATAAACACACCATTGTCTAGGGCTGCATCAGATGTATAACATATCCAAAGATTAGGCCAATTGGGGCAGTATTCCGAGTGCTACAGGTGTCCTACTCAAAACCAAGTTTTTCCGAAAGAAATTCTATTACGTAAAAGCATCAAAAATACCGGTATTCCATTGGCTGTGGATTTTCAATGTGAATCAAATGTGCCTATTTTCAGGGGAAATGGTTGAGAATTGAGCTCAGAGCAGCTGTTCTTGTGAAATTTTGCGAAAACAGAAAGAAAAAAAAAAAAAAAGGACCGCGCCTAAACTTTTGAAATGGTGTTGAAATGGTGTTCAATTCTGCTCTCCAACTCAAATAATGTGGCCAACATCCACTCACTTGCTGCCTCCATTTGCAAGATATCTTCCAGCTCAGGTCACTGGGGAGTATATTGACCTTCAATTGACCCTGTCAGGTCAGTTACCTTCTTCAAAAATGGCTATCTTCCATCGGAAAACACTACATTTACAATTCCGGTCACTTTTGGTCAGCCTGAGTATCCTCGCTATTGAAAAGATGCTGAATATGAAAGGTCATAACGCCTTCTGTCCCTGTCGCTCATGCAAGATGAAAGGTGTCCGCAATATCTCATGCGGAGACACCATCTATTACATCCCTTTTGTGCTACCTGATGTCACAGGCGAGCCACAACGTTCATGGAGCATGACCAACCTCCCGTTGCGGAAACATGACGACTTCATTGATGTTGCCGCCCGGCTGGAGGATTTCCCAACCGCCACAGCAAGAAAGGATCTTGCATTCCATGAAGGAATAAAGGGCTTACCTGCTCTCCGTCGCGTAGGATCTCTTGATTTTGCCCGCTCTTTTCCCTGGGATATCATGCATCTATTCTTTGAGAACATCGCGAAGAACCTCGTTGACCTATTGCAAGGCAACTTCAAGGGTCTGGACGTCGGCTCAGAGGACTACGAAATTGCACCCGGGATTTGGGAGATTTGGAGGGAAACTTCACAGGCTGTGAAGGACATTCCTGCGCAATTCGTTCGGTCAATGACTGATGCACCCCGTAACTTCACTGCTGAATCCTGGTGTTTCTGGTTCATTTATATGGCTCCAATTATCCTCAAGGGTCGCTTTAAACAGAAAAAATAGCACGATCACCTCTGCGACCTGACGAATATCATCAAAACGTGCATTGCATTCACAATAACTGTGCCGCAAGTTGAGGATCTTAGGCGGTATATTATTGCTTTGATAAAGGACTATGAAAGGTACCTTTTTAATACCATTTTTACGCCTAATTAATTTCCCGGTAGATTCTACTACCAGTACGACGAAGCCAGGCTCTCTACATGCACCCTCACTATCCACGGATTGATTCATGTCCCTGACGACCTTCTCTTCTGTGGCCCAGGCTGGAAAACATGGACGTTCTGGATGGGGAGGTATTGCGGATTTTTGAAGGATGCTCTGCGGTCCAAAAAGTCTCCTTGGGCTAATTTATTGATCTGCCGACTACACCATCCATTCAAAACCGCTTCAGCGCGATTCTAAAAAAAAAACAAAAAATAAGTCCGGGAAAAAGCCCACCGGAAGAGTAAGTAACAATGTTTAGTTCCCTCAAAGTGTCGTCCTCAACCGGTTTCCTCATAAAGATTTCCAAGATGCCAAAGCCGGAGAAGGAAAAGAAGGAAAAGTCGGCTCCTAAGGTGGGTTCATTCAAACCACATCAACCTATTTGAGCATGATCTGATAATTATACAGTTCACCTGCAAAGGAAAATTCCGTCAGGTCCAACTACGGTACCCCATCAAATCGTCTAACTGCCAGAAAAGGCCAATTTGCGGGGCGGAACTCAATATTTTCGGGGCGGGAATAAATGTACATCGGGACCACCATAGGGATAAGGGAGCACTTGGTTTGAATAGATGCCCTGCATTCCAGATTTGAATACCGGCATATGTTCTTTTCTGAGGTGGCGCCTGCAAGTGGTGAGACTGCCCCCAGACCCATAAATTTGGCTAGAACAACTAAGTATACATGTGTTCGCACAAATTTGGTGCTCACGGACATAGGCTACATTTGTAGCCACGATGTTCGATATGTTCACCAAAAAAAGCCTGGCAGTCTGCAGTCTTGGCGTTTGCTGTGAGTACACTGTAGCCCGCCCACATGTACTTATGCCCATCAATGCTACAGTGGCGGCCAAAAATAATGCAGGTGGCCCGTTTGAGCTTATTTCTGGCACAAATCACTTCAAATAAGATGTAGGCATTAAGGTCTGACGATTTCATAAGGATCTGCACTGTTCTCACTATACAACATCTGTACGGTTTGATCATAATTGAATAAATGAGCGGGTCCTGAAAAATCGAATTTTGGGATTGATCAGATGGCCTAAAATGGTCTACGTAGGCTGAAAGTACTCGTAAATGCGACTACAACCATATGTTACTTGACCCAAATTGATAGGGATTTGGGCTCGCAATATGGATTGCAAGTTGGCCATTTTGGCCTTTTTTCATGGTAAATGGGCCAAAAATGCTCAAAATGGGCAACTTCCGACCAGCCTTGTGAGCCCAAACCCCCATCAATTTGGGTCAAGTAACAGTCGCATTTACGAGTACTTTCAGCCTACGTAGACCATTCTAGGCCATCTGATCAATCCCAAAATTCGATTTTTCAGGACCCGTTCATTTATTCAATTACGATCAAACCGTACAGATGTTGTATAGTGAAAACAGTGCAGATCCTCATGAAATCGTCAGACTTGAACGCCTACATCTTATTTGAAGTGATTTGAGCCAGAAATGAGCTCAAACGGGCCACCTGTATTATTTTTGGCCACCACTGTATAACCGCTCCATGGGTCAAGCTCGCTGCTTTCCGGTGAAGGCTGCGGAACAGATTGGTGCCCTTGACCCGAAGGCTGCGCAGTGGTACCCCTGGCACGAGCGCGAGACGGTTGGGACGGAAGTGAGGATTCCTCCTCGGAATCTTAGTGCAGACTTGTGGGGGGCAGGAGTCTCCGACGAGGAATCCGAACTGGAGTTTCGGGTTCATCTTCGTCCGAATCCGATTCATCGTCACTACGATCACGGGTCGGTGGACCAGGGCTGACCATTTCTGGTTCAGTCGGGAAAGAAGCCGGTTTGCAGCAGCACAACCCGGAGTCTGTGGTGGTTGGGGGCTGGTTGTGGACCGTGCCGGCTGCAAAGGAAATTGGAAATTACATAAATAAAATAGAGGAAAGATTCACCGTCCGAGGGTTTGGTTGGAGGTTTTGGGAAGTGGGAGGAATAGTCGGTTGATCTAAGTCTTGTGAGTGATAGTTGCAATTCAAAATTTTAACACACTTCTTCTGCCCGCTGCTCTGATCAACGCTAGGGTGTGCTCAAAATTTCATTTGGTGGAAGCAACCTAACTGGAAGATACTCACAAGTTAGCGGAGCAAAACCACGAGCATGTTCTGGGCCATTTTGTCCACGAGCTGGAGGCGAAGGTTCGTCCTGAGCGATGAGCCGCCTCTTGTTGCATCGGAAGGGTTTTTCGCAGGATATGGTGGTATGAGATCAGGTGCCGCAACCCGGCGTCGAGTTATCCGGGGAGGGTTTCCTGCAGGTGCTGGTGGTGTAGGATCGGGCTCCGTAGCCTGGTGACGAGTTCGGGGGGGGGGCATTCTGAGGTGTGTATGTATGACTTGTGAGATGTCTCCGTTGGGCCCTCCTTAAATTTGAGAAGCTGTTTATAGCTTCCCAGCTCAGAAGGCGGGTAACATTTGAACAGGAATCATCGACGTAACGACGTTCATCCAGAAGATAGCAACTAACACAGACAAGATGCTCCTGACAGATATTAAATGTCACTCAAAGAGATGATAAATGTCGCCTGAAGAGATATTAATTGTCAGTCGGAGGTTCTAGCGGGGAGAAATAAATTAACAGCCCATGACCACTGTAGAAGAAATTAGAGGAATGAAATCATTTCAACTAAGAATATTTTGGACCTCTGCATCCGTTCTGGCTGATATAAAACAGGCATCATCGAAGTTCATCCAGAAGATAGTAACCAACATGGATAAGGTGCCCTTGAAAGATGTGACATTGTAGGGCATGCTATTTCACAATCTTGGTCTTTGCTATTTCACAATCTTGGTAATGTGCAAGTGCGAATGAGCGTATTTCTGCATGCGGCTTTTCACAACCTCTCTAATATATGTCTTCGAGGTTTAGCCATTACCAATCAGAGCTGGATCTAATCCGCAAATGCATTGCGTCCTCGGTAGGGTTCACCAAGGGTATGGGTAAGGTATAAATTGGTGTACCTCTACCCTTATCTCTAAAGCCCTTACCCTTAGAGAGGTATATCTCTACCTTTCGAGAGGTATGACCTCTGTACCTCTCTCCTCTACCCTTGGAGAGGTATTCTCAGAGGTTTGGCTTACGATCTGATCCCAATGGATGCATAACTGTTGGTATGAATATTTGACATGACTATGAACACTAGTGGAGTTCACCGATGTGCTTTTACTCCAACTTACCACCTACAATCTATTATTGCAACCAAAATTATTATTATTGTAGCACGGCTTAACCTGCGGCAAGCATTATGTTGCCTTGATTGAGCGGCAAATCGAAAAGTTTCCCAAGGGCAGAAACCTCAGCAAGATCAATATCCAAGACATGAAAACACTGCTGCTTGAGTGCCATTGGTTGTACAACTGCTGTTGGCCTCAATGAGCAAAAGCCAAACTCTCGCTGATTAGTTTACCTCGCTTCCCGGCGATATTGCCACTATTTCGTATCGAAAAACTTGAATTTTCAAGGCCACGCAATGAGCCGCGATGCCAGCCAAGACCAGTCTCCCTAGTCAGACCATAAATCAAGGTTTTTTTTTTTTTTTTGAGATTTGGAGAGGCCAAAAAATAACCGGATTTATGGTCTGATTTCACCTGCACATCAGAAACCGTAGGTCAGGCTTCCCTATTGGGACAGTCCCAATCGGGAAGTCCGACTTTTGAAGCTAAACACCTGTAGTTTAGCAGCCGTAATCCTGTTGGAGTAGAAACAAACAGGCTTGCACCTCCGCACCTTTTCCTTTATCTCAACCACCAAGTATGGGTGTGCATTGCATCTTTTGGTGAGTGCGACCATGTGGCTGTGCTTCAGGTTCCCACGACACTCGACCTGCTGATTTTTCAGTTCACCGACATCGCTGTGAAATAAATTGAGATCAACACACAGATCGACAGTCAAAACCCGCATCCTGCATTCCCACTGCTTTCAGGCTCAGCAGGCTGCGTATTGAGCTCACTATAAACGACGTGGAGGAAGCCCGACCTACAGCTAACACATGACAACTAAAACTAGACTAAGCCAAGACGGGTTTTTCATTGGGAAGCTTCACGGCCCTCCGGCAAAACGGAGAGAGAGAAAAGAAAAGGAAAGAGTTTGTACCATGTTTGTAGCCTGGTGTATAATTTCCTATAATACTGGAGGCAAGGGGGGGAAAATGATGAGGATATTGTGCATTACTCGGCGCGACATACAAGTAAGATCGAATGAAACGCACTGTTACCAATGTTGCACCTTGGAGTAGGTATTGGCAGCAAACAACCATGGGAAGAGGGTTATATGGCTGTAATACTGGGTCATACCAGTATTACCCCATAGAGTTGCGCAGCAAATATTACAACTCGGTACACCATTGAAATTTATCTCCTGGAGGTCGGGCAACGAATTCAAACTGACCGTCAATGTGCATCTTGATTATCTCCCCGGCAAACTAGACTGACTGCCTTTATGCTGTGCGTCTATTTTAAGCACGGATCTCCCCCGATACAACGATTCTAAGCTGATTCTAACGCGATTCTAGTGCACCCGATCAGGCCTTAGGTGTTCAGCAAGAGCAACGCACCAGTGATTGGATAGTGAAATAACTTATCTGAATCCGGATTTTTATCCTAGCATTCAGTTCTGTCCCTCAGAGGTGGGTACGCCGAAGGCGGTGTCAACGGAATCAGACTCCATATTAAAAATTTATCGACTATCATTCACCTGGAGTTCGCCTGAAGGCTATACACTTGTGCGACGCATTCTAGAGCCAACACCTGTTGGAATACAAGCTTGGCATGGGGCTCCGTGAATAACTGGGATGTTAATAACATCATGTTAATTACTGTTAATTACCCTCAATATCAGCCTTAAACTTTGGGAACAGTGCTAATCCGGCTCATCACTTAACCGAAGTGGTGGGCCCCGAAGCGGCCTGCCGCGCTCTTGTAACTGCGTATGGCGGTATCCTACCAGCATATATGCACGGTACCCAACCTGCATACATGCAAGGTTCTCCATTTGTGTACACACCACATACAAGTATGACATCTACTTTACCCTCAAATAATCATGGGCATGAATATAATTATCTTGATATTCCATCCAATTCCACAGTGGGACCCTCTAGTATTAGATGTTCTGCTTCTGGGCAACTATACTGTAAGCGCCTCCATTTCTCTCTCTCCTCTTTGTCAAACAGCTAACATTTCATCAGCTTATTCATCTGTTGGTCCCTTGGTCCCTTGGTCAATCTGGAGATGCCACGGATCGTGTATTCCTCCAACTATTGTCGAGCTGCGTGCAATATGAATCGTTGAAGACTATATAACAAGTCCCCGAGATCGCAAACAGTAATTCTTCAAATTCTTCAATTTCACTCTGGGTCATTCACTGGTGTATTGCAATCCAGGTATATGCAATTGATGCTCTGGCCGTAAATATAGTCGTTTGAATATATCTTCCTACTCCCATCTTCCTGTGTGATAAGCCATCAAATATGCCGTGAATTGCCGTGTTGAGGTCAGAGGCGGAGTTAATAGCCATATTTGCGGAGGTAAAAGTGGGGGCTGCCATTAGCGCCCCTGCAGCATATGGTCAAGACATGAGTGTGCTGCCCAGTAATATCTAAATTGGTAGCTGAGGGCTCTAAATGGCGCTCAAGAGCAGTACATATTTAACTCTTTTGATTCAGAGCCCCAAATGTATGAACCGAGTTCCGATAAGCCGGGTTTTGCCGCATTGAGATCAGAGGCGGAGTTAATAGCCATTTTTTGTGGAGGAGAAAGTGGGGCTACCATTAGCATCCCTGCAGCACACAGTTATCATGTTTGAATTGGTAGCCTAGAGCTCTGAGTGGTGCTCAAGAGCAGTACAGTTGTAACAGCCTTGATTCGGAGCTTGAAATAAGAGGATCCAATCTCGGCATCAAGTTTCCCATGTGCATACTTCCTGGTTTGTTCATTCTTGAATTTCATGAGATTGTGAATAGTTGTGATAGAATTGCAGTTATGTTCTCCACATTAATGATGATGTGCTGGCAATCAATGGTAGCGTGTCAACGGCATGCAATGTGGGAGATAAGGCGACGTACCTCGCATACGCACTTGACCTCGGGCAGGCGAGTCAGTGACGCACGTCCGTTCAAGCGGGGCCAACATACCTTGTGCGCAGGTCTGGTCCCGGCACAGACCGCCCGTGGAGGGGTCACTATGCTCGTCTGGTCTGAGTTCTGGTCGTCCTCGTGCGCTTCTGAGTGTGAATTTCCAGCTCGAAGGAGGTTTGATGGGGAGAACACAGCAGTTTGAGGTAGACTAAGGGCAAGGGCATTTGATCAGGTCCAGATAGAGCCCGTAAACGCAAGAGGTCCCGTTCAAGTGATCACGTGCGAAGAGACGATACGCGCCAAACGCCTGATACGTTTAGCTTCCTCATCAACATTTACCACAGCGCTGACCGATAAAGCAAAATTCACTTTCGTTGGACTGCCCGCAAAGTGCTGCGTTATTGACAATCCCAGAGTGGAGATGTCTCTGATGGCACATTGGAAATTGAGCCACCCTGCATGAATTCATGTATTAGCTGCTGTACCGCGTTTATTCAATTTCAACTGGGGCCGACTGAACCAGAGCCCGGCCATCCCGGGCATAGACCGTGTCGTCGCGTCAAACCAGTGCAAAGGACTATGAAGTGCTAAGAAGATACTTCCCCGAGGTTGCGCAAGCACCGCAGCAATTGAATTACTGGGGATAACAATATTTAGACACCCTGGGCGGTAGGACCCGGCCAACCGACCTCTCACAGACAACAATATTATCTGCCCTCCATGCCAAGGTCCGGCCGATGGGTACAATGGTTTCAGCCAGTTGAGATAATAATAACAGATTCACTAGATGACAGGGCTTAGCATCTTGGTATCGGCCATTGGGGATAATATTATTACAAGGTCTTGATGATAGGATTTGGCCGACCTGCCCTTGTACAGACAATAATATTATTTGCCTTGAAGGCCAGGGCCTGGCCTATGGGTGAGGATATCCTGGATAGTAGGGCTCAGCCAATCAATCCCTCTACAATATTATTCACCTCAGAGGCCAGGGCTCGGCTGCCCATTTGATCAGCATGATCAAATCACAAACACCCTACATGGTAGGCTCGGTCGACCCACCCTTGGACCGAGAGCCGCTGATGACGCCTACCAACGACGACTACGACTCTGGCAGCGACGACAAGGCCACTTCAGGACGTTCACGTCCTGGACTGGCGGATCAAATGGAGGCTGACCCGTCCGTGGCACCTTCGCCTTCGACGGCGCCACCGGGACCGTCAACATCACTTGATTCACCCTCGATGCCCCACGCACATACCCCATCATACGATGATTTCTTTGCATCGATCCGCAAACCAGTATTCAATTATAGGTCCAGCTCGTAGTCCTTGACTTCGCATGTACTTCGCCCAGTCCGATTGAGCCGCGGGACGATTTGTCCTTGAGCGCCACCTCAATTTGAATCTGTTCCCCTCAAATTTTGCATCGAGCTCCCGCTTCGTGCTCACTCCGTTCCTATCCGCTACGAGCTGTGTCTCCACCTGAAAGTTTCCCCGCTCGATTCCTACCTTTATTTTCTCCCTCTCTGATGCATACCTAAAATGAACACCGCTCCAACCCATAGATACTGTGCCTTTGGTTCCGAAATAGCGGTTGGCCTCCTTGGCGTCAAACTCACTTTCGTTACTTGGATTGTCATCGGGAAAACGCTGAGGCATCTCGTGGGTGACCTGATATATTCGGAGAACTTTCCATTCCATCCTTTCCCACTGCTGGATCCAAAATATATAACAAAACATTGTGATTAACACCTGTCACTCACCGGTGGGTATTTGCATTGGGAAATACATTTTCACGTCATAGGAGATCAATCAAGATGCCGAATATGCCGTACTGCGCGCTACATTGACATTTTGAGCGCCGAATGCCATAATACGTAATCTCTGTAGATACCGGAGTCCTCTCTCTTTATTAAAGTAAGAACAAGGTTGTAAGAACTACAAGTAAGATGTAAGCATTGTGAAAGTAAGTCAGATAAGTAAAGCTCACCTCAGTCGGACACACAAAGGTGGAATCGACTGAGGTGAGTATGCGGGCATCCCAATATATATAGGTAGAGAGAGAGAGAGTCATAATAGGTAGAGTGAGTCATAATATGTAGAGTGAGTCATAATATAGAGTGAGTCATAACAAGTAGAGTGAGTCAGTGTAGAATGAGCACATGGAAATATAGATAGGGGGCAAGATAGATAGGAGCATATGTGCACCGGAGGAATGATGGGTATAGCATACCGACGGGTCTCCTTCAACATTTTCCCCCCCTTTTCTCTTCTTTTTGCAACTTGAAAACTTGATTTCTCCCTGCCATCCAGAGACATAGGACATGAGCCTAAAAAAATCGTCCACCTCGGAGATCCAGTTAGTGCTTTTCGGGGCACTCGTAAGCAGGGTGGGCATTGCAGTGGCAGTTGAGGCAGGTGTGTTGGTAGTTGCAGTCGCTGCCGAGCCAGCAGCAACCGCTGTTGTAGTTTCGGCATACCTCTGAGTTTATGCTGTGCATCTATTTTAAGCACAGATCTTACCCGACACGCTGATTCTAAGCAAATTCTAAGGTGATTCTAGTGCACCTGATCAGGCCCTTATTAAGAGTGAGAATGATAGAGTCAGATGACAGGTTCCAACACTTGCTGTTTGAATTGGGCTATGAAGTGTCTGGGCCTTTGTCCCTTCTGATAGACAACCAGTCTGCTATTCAAGTTGCCAAAAACCCTGAGCACCATGGTCATATGAAGCACCTTGACCCTGCTCATTATTGGCTTTGTGACAAAGTGGCCAAGGGTTCTATTGTGCCTCAATATGTGCCTACTCAAGAGCAGCTGGCTGATATCCTGCCAGAGTCTCTCCCTCGTCATATTGTGGACAAGTTGCGCACCATGATTGCACTTCATCATGAAGTTAATAATGAGCAAGATGAAGGTGCTTCATATGACTATGATGCTCTGGGTTTTTAGCAACTCAAATAGCAGACTGGTTGTCCATCAGAAGTGCTTTTTCCAGTGTCCTTGCAGCCATCATGATCAGTGTCAGGTGAAGGTGCAGCCTTAGGCACTTTCCACCACTCCCCCGGAGCCCGATGCGCAGTTGTCTGCCCATGGAAACAATGATGTGCTGCAACACTGATTGGAGACAAATGTGCCGTCTGTCACAGTCAGGCTGCAACAAGGTTTCTCCAATGAGCTCAGAGTAAAGAACTACTCCATTGTCGACTTGGATGAGCGCTCTGTACAGACGAGGGTTCAACAAACAATCCTTGTCAGGAGTCATATGTGAAGTGCACACAGAGTCTGAGTTCCATCTTTTGTCAACAACTGATATGACTGAGGAGAAAGAACAAGCATTTGAGGCAAAATGGGACACTGCTGTAACATCCAAGGTGGGTTGCTTCACAAACTTGAGAAACTCAGAGCAGTGAAGAAGAGGATGACTGCCCTTGCCACAAAATTGGCAAATAGAAGACTGGGATGGATGTGCAGCAGGAGACATAGTGGATAAATGGGGAAGCTGGAAAGGGGATCAAGTGGATCTGCAATCTTCTGTTTGAATTCAGCTATGGACCTTTGCCCCTTCTGATGGACAACCATGCAATATAATGTGCTTGCCTGTCTAACAACCAGATGATGAAGACCCACTCATAAGCTTCACCAGTAAGATCTGAAACAGGAGCTCAACCACTTTGTATAAACAGGCAAGCACAGAGGTATGGACACAACAGTAAGAACTCTGTTAGATCAATCTGCTTGATCACCTTGGTGTGTATTTCACATCAGTGGTCCGGAGTATTGGCTGTAAACAGTTCAGTTTATCATCAACTCTTTCGACCATGATGCAACACATACCTTGATCAGTTGAAAACTCGACAGTTGCCAAACCACTCAAGTAATTTTTCTGGTGCTTGACATACATTGTTTTTGCCTCATTCAAGGGCAGTTTAGAGAGAGCAGCAAGGAGCTGGTGTACACAACAACCGCGGGGCAAGTGTGCTCCAACTTCTTCTCGACGTCGTTGCCACGCATGGCCGTCCCAGCCGCATGCGCGGTGATCATGGCGTCGAAAATATCGAAGTTGCAATTTATATGGAGGAAATGAATGGCAGCGGCCGAGGATCATTCATTTGGGGGTAGTAAAGTGCACATATTTGTTCTTTCGCTGTTCTGAATGTGCTATACTGCAGAAGTGTTCACAATACGCGCATTGAGTGTCTCTGGTATGACGTTACACATGGATTTGGCAAGAAGTGGAAGGTATTTTTTCTTGATCTCGAGATCAACCATGGCCTCAATCCCACTCGTGCGGGCCACATCTGACTCCTCCATCATCTGTTCTTGGCATCCGTCAATCGCGATGCCCAGGACTGTAAAATATCTGCCTCGAGAAACCTATGGTGTGCTCCGCTTAGTCACCACCAAACTGTGACTACTCGTTATTACAAAAGTAACCGCCCGTGGGCATACCACTTGAGGAATCAGGTGGCTTTGCACGAACTCATCCTCCAAGGGTTCCCTGGGATATTCTTTGAGCTGACCTGACAGAAAAGACTATCCATTCTGCTTTCCTTGTGGGAAAAAACCGGCTTTAATCAAATTTTTCGATCAAAGGTGTGATTTTTTTCTCTGTTAATTTATTCATATAGGCTCGTAGGATGGCCTGCAATCCGCGAAATCTTGTGTGTGTGTTCCAACATATCTACCACTATTTAATTGTATGCTAAGTGTGGGACCTCGTTCAATTGTCATATTCAATGCCAAATTAACTGTAGATTAAGAATCTGTCCAAAAGAATGGGCAAAAACCGGGTTATGTGCCCGTGCGACCAAAAGGCCGGTTACTTTTTGTAAACGAGTAGTCCCAAATCCGCCGGGGGGCAGATTTTATTTATTTATGTGTACCTCTGTGGCCGTCTAGTTGCGAACAATTTCAATATACTTCCCATTAAGGTTGAGAACTGGATTCTGGTAAAAATACCACCTGGTTTGGAACGTGCCAATGGTATACATATCATGATCAAACTTGAATAAAACCATGGACAGAGTGCTTTCAGAACTAGAATGGGAGTTCAAAGAATGGAAATTAAATGTTCGGGAGTGAAGTTCCCTACGATGCAAGCTTCCTTCCTGCACATAGTAAAGACTGAGATACAATCAATTGGAGGCCGTACTATTTCGATGTGAAATAAATGAATTTGGTGGTGACTGTCGGTGTCTGAAGACTTGATTTTCTAGGGCGCCAGAGGGCGGGAAAACGATTTTTGAGCTACTTTGACAAAAACAAAGGGATAAAAGATTTGGCGAAAAACTACTAGTGCTGCTCCTCCCAAATAGCTACCGGATTCCATCCAAATTAAACTCGCCGCGGATGAGTCCGATTTGCGACCAAGATCGCAGCGCCCGGTGCTTGCGACAGTTTCTCAGCACCGCATCTCAGTACCCATCCAAATAGCCTGGCCCAGACATAATTGCACTTAAAATGCTAGTCTCGTGACCAGCCTGCCTACAAACTGCAACAATTGGACGAGCAGCATGTTGGCGACGCCTGTGCCGCGCTTTCGAGGAGTTAGGGCAAGTGTGCGCCCTAACTCCGTTCATAAGCTTTGTCGTCCCGCCACACCGGTTAGGGTTAGGTGCTGACTAACTGCACAAAACAATTTTGGACATCTGGGGCAAAATCACGTGCAATTAAATTTAACGATTTATCGAAGACATACCCATTATTGTTCATGCCAAAAGTATGTCTAAGGGCGGCGATATAACCCACTGAACATCTATATGTGTTAGAACACAAATATTCCACCAATTGGGATCACACGAGGCGAGTTTCTGGTTGCTTTTTGTGATAACGAGTACCTTGCGCTCGACCTCGGCAGGGCGATGAAACAATTTCAGGTCGAGAAAGTCCGGCCGAGGCCAACCAGAGACCATTTGGCATGAACAAAGGCTGAAGAAAACGATGTCTGTGAGACTTGCTTGATAAAATAAAAAAAGGAAGAAGACTTACCAGCGGTGCGCACACGTGAACTAGGTAGCAGTACAATGTGGCAGAGTTGCAGATTGGAGGAAACAGCTGAGGAACCGTTGAAGAACGAATGGTGAGGGAAGTAAATGGAATGACATGGAGGGAAAGGAAGAAAGATATTGTTGTCGCTTACAAAAAAGAGGGCTGGTTTTGGTGCACGGGTGACAGCTGTCTCGGTTCGTCGGAAACCGGCCGAGTCCCGCGCATTTCTGCTTTGGCGATCAACATGTCCGTAAGTAGTTGACGTGATCGGAGTTGAGCGGACTTTGAATGACTTGTCGAATTTGTGCGATGCGACGAATGGAGGGGCATGGTGATGTCCCACCAGACTAATCTAGGCTCTGCTAATGAGTCAAACACTCTTGTTTACTGCAATGATGTGTTCTGACCCCGTTTTGTGCACTACCTCAAAAATGTTTTGGAATGTGGTTGAATGTCAACATTTGGTTACCATTTGGAAACAATTATTGACATTTGAGGACTGTCAGAAATTCTGAGCAATTTGTGGACAATTGGCAATGGGTGTTTTTCCTGATGAGTCCACGCTACGTGGAGGATTTAGGTGAGGCTTTGGAGTGGTGGCAGGCGTGGTCTGTGGATGCGGCATTGTGGTGGGGAGGACGGCAGACGACACACATCCAAAGCGAGCAGAACATCCAACACGATGACCAGAAGGCTGTAAAGGTGACAGGCGGCCCAGAATGCTATGATGTCATTCAACTATTCGCGATACAAGGTTTGGAGTAAAATCGGATTCCAGGGGTAGGGAGATATTTCGGAGGCCTCTGTGCCAACCCGACACAAATCATTGATGGCAGCCTACCTTCCATCATTCCTGGCATCGCCATATTTGGGCTCCGCCATTCATCTCCTTCGTACGGAGTAATTCGACTCCGTCGCTCCGTCCTGGTTGTCTCGGGCTTGGTGAGTACTCCTAAAATCTGGTGTAGGTCATGCAGTTGCATTGGGATTCTTCCCCCTCCTGCGGCCAGAGGATTAACGTTATTTCAGAGCAGCCAACGCAAGATATATATATATTATCAACAAGTTGTATCCAATGTCAGGTAGTTTTATGGGTACAAAGGCTGTGGAACAAAGTAAGGTTGCTGCACACGAAGATGTAGGACGTTCTTTGAAAACATCCCAAATAGGGGGGAAAACACTATGATCGCAGCTTCGGTACCGTTGATTTCATTGACCCTCGCCAAATTCGATTCAAGGTGAATCGAATCATTATCTAATTCACGACACTGTGAAACCCGGAATCAGCGAAATTCACCTGAATTTTCACTTGTAAACAAGTGAAAATCACTAGACTTTCACTAAGAATATGTCCGCTTTCACGGTGTCCTGGATTATTTCCCTCAAATCATCGCTTTGTCAGAGCAGTAATGTGTTTTCTTGTTTTACATGAGTCTTTGGGTTGAGTTCAGTTTCCGATGGAACGAAACAAGCCGCTACGTTGATATCTGTTTCACCCTGGTTTCACCTGTTTTCTAGGTGAGAGGCGAATTTCACAAGATCATACGGTGAATTTCGCGAACTCTGCTTTTCACAGTGCGAGTCGTTGAAGATCAATCAATATATTACATCAAGATTGGGAGGTACTTAAAAGAAATTGGGATGCAATGCAGTCCATCGAGCTCTCACAGTGGTCGTTGTAGGTTAAACTCTAACGGGATTGGTGGGAGTTTGTGTTTGATCAGACGCCTTTATAGGTTTTATTTTATGCCCACTGAACTCCATTGAACAATGTTGGATTCCAGCAGACTCCACTCCGGAGCCAAGTGCCATTGGATTCCACTGGAAGTTGGATTGGCAACCAATGGTTGCCATGCCGAACGATGCCGGTTACTACCGTTTCCACCGCCGCGTGTATTACTGCGTCAAGTGACCTCTCTCTTCCAATAAGCAAGTCCCGATGGAGACCAGCAGCCAACTATTACATGGACAATGTCACGTCGGGCCTTGACCTCCACCACGTTAGATGAGCTTAGATGCCTGAATCTGGGCGCATAGATGTGCCTTGAGGTGCCTGATGTGCAATGCAGCTGTATTGAAGCACTAGAAACATTGTGAAGGGTCGGACCCTCACATTTGCTTATTAAACAGACACTATAACAAAATTCACTTACCACATGTGCTGTGATTGGCCCTGGTGCTTGTTCAAACCTTGAATGCCAGCTTGATTTGGTCACGTGGAGTCTTTCCTCAATGGGGCTTCACCCACCTAACACGGTCTGTTCTCGGACCTGCTAGCAGCATGCACGAAAATTAAAGAGATGTGTGGTAGCGGGAAAGGGACGAACTTTTGGCGTGGTGTGTCTATCCTTCTTTTTTCCCCCTTTCTCTTTCTGCTTCCCGCTCTTCGAGTCTGCTAGTTCCTGTTGGTTGATGCATGTTTTAGGTATGCGCCTTCGACAGATTCGAGTCGGCTTTACAGGTAACGCCGAAGGATGGTGCCGACTCACTGTGTGGCCAGCTACGAATGGATGCGAGACGGAAGGCAGCGAATAGCGTGTTTGTATTCAATAACTACAATTACAATTTTAATTTTTTTTACTTCCCTTTTTTCCGTCGTTGGTAGTAATATGAACAAGAAGCTGAGAATGAATGGTAATTCGGATGGTGTCCATATCGATGTTCAGCTGGCTGCCACACCAAAGCTGGCTCCAGTGTGGACCTATTCAGAAATAGGCTGGCGGCCAGTTATCGGGAGGCTGGTCCCAGCTGGCCCAAGCATGCAGCTACTATGTTGTCTTCAGCTGGAGACTACGTGTCCACCTATTGGCGGTGTAGCCTGTATACGAAGGACAGTGAATATTTTCTTGCTGAAATGTGACCATAATCTCGAGTCCGCCGTGCAATCTCTTCAGCCCGACTCAATTGATGCGCTCAGGTCACGAGTCTCGCAATGCAGACTTGTTTGCCTCATGTCACACTCAAACCTGGGCAGATTTGAAATATTTTGCGGGCAAAACGGTTCAGAATTGGGCGCGCAGGCGATCTGCGAGCCAATTAAAGTGCCAAAACGAGGATATCGTCGCAATCCACTGCAGTTTTAGCAGTCACGATGAATGGCCTATGGAGACCACCATGAAGCGGAGTGGATGGCATTGACACACTTAAAATGTGAAGGATGAGGATCACACCCCGATGAAACCTGGCGCAACTGGGTGGATGGAGATGGGTTTACCGAATGTTTTTAAGGATTTGCCGGCCATTAAGTAGGCGCTAGGGACCCGGACCCGGGCATCGCGGAGCTGTTGGGTGAGGGCGAAGAATTGGGTGGTCTGGATGGAGTGGTGGGTGCGCTCCTCGTCGCGGGATTTAAGAACACTCGGATCGAAGGCCTGGGACAGCTTGTTGACGAGCTCCGGCGCATTCATCCGAGAGCTACGACGAAGGGGAGGAGTGGGAGCACGGCGGGCAACGGCAGTGCGCACCGCAGAACGGTCAAGGACCTCAACGCTATCATCCGACATATCACCGGCACCAGCACCATTGCCGCCATCCGAGTCATCGCTGAGCTCGCAGGTGTCGGCGCGCTGGTTGATCAAGCCCTCAATGTGGTGAGCGCGTTTGATATCCGGAGGGCAATGGGCATCGTCGGGTGGATGACCGAAGGAGACCGCAAGCAAATCGCAGCTGAAGTGTGCGCCTCTTAAGGCTACTCTTCTAATCACTGACGTCCTCGCAGGAATATTCTGAAAGACCTACACCATGACCATATTGTCCGCTATACTGAGAAATACGTCGACCGCGAGGCTGACATTCTGTATATCATCATGGAATATTGCGGAGGTGGCGATCTCTCCACGACCATCAAACGGGCTGTGAACAGGAACAGACCCATTCCCGAGGACACTATTTTGGCTTACTTTATGCAGATTCTATTAGCTCTGGATCACTGCCACACTGCCGGAGGACGTGAGGGGAAAGTGCAGGTTGTGCACCGAGATGTAAAACCTGAGAATAGTACGTTCTGTGTCTTGGTTCGATCATTCCTGATATTGGATGGTCGCCACCCATAATGTAGTCTTCCTGGACGGAGCAAACTCCGTCAAACTTGGTGATTTCGGTCTATCCAAGGCTCTTGTTCAAGGTTTTTCCAACACTTACGTTGGGGTGCGTCCTCTTCTGTTCCGTAGTACTTACTAAATAGTCGGCAGACACCCCACTATATGTCGCCGGAATTGATGCATGGGACTACGTACAATTCGAAAACCGATATTTGGTCCTTGGGTTGCCTTCTCTACATACGAGTTTAAACCGAAGACCAGCTAAGATCTCTCGTACGGCGAGTAGTTACCTCTTTACGGGGTCCCCTGGCTCACGAATATTAGGAACGGCCGAATACCCCCACTTCCCCGTAGCTACTCTCCAGCGTTTGGCACTGTGATAAAATCCATGCTAGAGCTCAATGTTTGTCTTATTTTTTCAACAAGTCTAGCCGGACAGACCGATGCGTTTTTATTAGCCTGCAATGCGGCCATCAGCGGCACAACTTCTGCGGTTTCCGAGATGGAGAAATTGTCCGTTCTCTCTGGTGTTCCCGTTATCTCGCTTATTAGCCATCAAATCCGGCGAATTGACACCGAAAGAGAGGGAATCGCGGATCATTGAAACTATACAAGATAAAGAAGCTCAAATTAACCTCCTCCGACCTCAACTTCATGAATGCCAGTCCAAGCTACATCACGCGCTGCTTGAGATACAGTCCCACCCAGCGGCCATCCAGGCCGCAGTACATAATCGCGAAGCAGAACTATATGGCGGTCCGGATGCACATTTATTCGGCCGCAAGAAAGATCGGTGATTTCGGCCGTCCCGCAAGATAGATCGGTGATTTGATGGAATTGCCGCAAGATTAGCAGCGATAATCAGACCGTTTAACTTGCGGGGAAAACGTGGCATCCCGCAAGATATATATAGCTGATTCCCGCAAGATACAGAGTTTCCCGCAAGATAAAGTCAACCGAAAAAAATTGTCCCAACAAATTTGCGATAAATTGGACAAGTTCCTAGTACCCATCCCCCGTTGTTTTGACTGCATGTAAGTGGAGAGCGGTGCCTCGGTGTGGGGTTGATCCAGCAAAAAAAAAAATCAATTCTTACGATTCCCAAATTGCTCATTAGGACATCAATTCAGCTTGTCGTTGAGGTTACACGGTGGAATTGCACACTCTCTACTTCTCAAAAACTGTTCCATCCCTCGCTGGAGCACTTCTCAGATAGTTCCATTGATTAAATACACGAGATCTGTGAAAATCTGTGAGGCTCTGTCAGCTGGGTGGATTGTATATGTCCAATTCAGTGGCTTTAAAACCAATGGGACCTATGAAGAGCTTCAAAAGTACAAGTCCGGCTGGTGCTATTGTCAGTTGAACATGCCCGAGATGGCCGAGAAGGATGGAATTCCGTCCTCCATCAGCGTTCAACAATGTATTGTGTCTCTACTATCTGCTAGAATTCATACTAAACCACTACCATCCAACTTTGCACTGTGAAATGACCCTTAGAAAATTATCCAAGCACTTTATGATCATTCAAACATGCTCTCCGTTTCTCAAAATGGCCGAGCATGGATCCAATTCACCCTGTTCAAAGTTGGTCACAGAGTTTCACTGCAATTATCAGAGTTGTAGATTACATGAAGTCAGTCAGTGTCTTCAATGCATATGGATCTAGTTGTAACTTGAAGGAAGTGTCGAAGAATAGAATGAGAGAGATAAGACTTGATGATTGTCCAGCGAAGTTGACAACAGCTTTTATACTCTACGATAGGTACTAGAATCTTTGATGTATCAGTAAAGTACTGAGTAATATATCTGTAAGTTCCACCGGACAGAATGAACCGGAAAAAGTGCACCGGAGGCGCTGAGTAATGATCTGTACTGAAGGCGTGTCAGTGCGTCGGCTTCTTTAATCAGGTTCGACATCCAACAGAAAGCTAGTCTGACTAGTCCTACTCTCTAGTAAACCAAGATATCCAAAGTTGACCAGGTTGAGACTGGCCAGCCATGGCGATCTGGCACTGTTCTCCACCTACGTGCAGTCAAAACGACGTACAAGCAACTTATCTAATTTATTGTAATTGTTTTGGGGCAATTGCTTTTCTGATGACTTTGTCTTGCGGGGACTCTCTATCTTGCGGGGCGCGTCGGGTGTGTATCTTGCGGGAATCAGTTATATATATCTTGCGGGATGCCACGGCATCCCCGCAAGAGAAACAGCCTGATTATCTGTCATCAATCTTGCAGTGATATGATCAAATCACCTCTTTATCTTGCGGGATGGCCAATTTCGGCTCTTTATCTTGCGGCCGAATAAATGTGCATCCGGACCGCCATAGAACTACGCGTTCTGGTCTTGTCCCGCAAGGAAGAATTTGAGAGAACGATGCAGAGGAAGGAGGAGGAAGTCATGAATTTCTTACAGCG
Organism: Mycena leptocephala; assembly: GCA_029378395.1. NCBI lineage: Eukaryota > Fungi > Basidiomycota > Agaricomycetes > Agaricales > Mycenaceae > Mycena > Mycena leptocephala. Next base: position 829,915 of record JARJLF010000017.1, on the reverse strand, counting down.
ACGGGAAGGTGAAATCAACGATGCATGGAGAAAGTGCGAAGAGGAGATGCCTGCTATCCTTTGGAGGGAGTTCGAGGCCAGGGAGCGGATCTTCCGAGATAGGGATGCTGTTCTTCAACAGTGGGAGATTGTTGTGGCAGACGGAGAGAAAAGACTTGCCGCAGCCAAAGAATTGTTCGAAGAGAGGGCCAAAAACATGGGAAAGAACTCTACTGGTATGAAGCTCTTCAGTGACCTGGCACTTATCCATCAAGCCCCCCCACAAGTTGCATCAGTACCCAAGGCATCGTTAAGGAGGTCCACTCATTCCCACCCAATGGCCCAATTTTCTCCAATGAAAAGTGTTGTGTTGACCGCAACGGGCGAGGCGCTTGCAACGCCATCCCCGGTGGATTTGGCGGTGATGTTTGATTTGAGGAAGTCAGAAGACGAAGCCGACGACAAGGACCGGGACCTGATAATGCAAGTTCTTTAGATTCGGAGATTGAACCGACTCATGAGATCATGCAGGGAGAAAAGACGAAGTCCAAATCCCAGCGCAGTGGTACCGGGGATTTTACCGAGGTCAAAAGCGACGCTCGGGAGGGACAGTGGTACCTGCGGCCCGCGGCTCACAAAAACGGACAACGGGAAAACCAAGTAGATGACGAGAATGCGCACGATGGAGCGGCAATGAGGCAGGGTGCTGCCACGGTCGTCACGGGTGACGAAAAACAGGTTGGGAAATGGCGCCGTAGATTTCATCGCAGACGGCCTGGAAGGGCAGGAATGCCAGCGGATACGGCGAGCCGACCAGCCGAAAGCCGACACGAAGAGGGCCGCAGGTATCAAAGCAATGAATGAGTTCATGCCAATCTTCAATATTTCCAAGTTCAGCAACCCACGGGAGCTGAAGAAGATACTCAAGGGCGATCTCGAGCTTCAATACGAATGGCATCGTCTCAGAGAGCTACGGAGTGACAAGAGGACCCGAATCTCGCCATTAGTCAATCTAAGTAAGAAGCAGTCAACCAAGGCGGAGTTGGCGAACATCATAGTGGCCGCATTGAAGCATTGCTCATTCCAAGCAGTGGACATAGAGTAGGCCAGTAGATTGTTGAGATCACCAGAACTCTGACCAGTGATTTGACCGCAAAAAATGCTCGAACCGTGTGAAAATGCTGCACGGGACAAATTCCCCTCGGCTTGCTCGGCAGAAAGCTTAAATGCGTCAAGGGGCATCCCCCGTCCAATGTATACACTCCACTTTACCCCGCCGCAGCCCAGATAATTGAGCAAAATTGGTTGAACCATGCATACATGATGATGCTTGCTTGCGGGAAGTTCAAAAGCACAATTTGAACCCTGGGCGCCTGTCCAAATCTTGAAGTTGTCAAGGGCTCCCTTATCCCACCAGAAACAATTTAAATTGCACATTCCACCGGATTGCGGGTCTTTACACTGCCGCAGCCCAGATCATTTTGCAAAATTTTTATATTGAATGTGCCGGCGGATTGCGGGTCTTTACACTCCTACTCAGTTTTTTCTGGGTCAAATGTCCTGTAAATCGACGAGATGCACTATGTTCCGCTGGCCCCTACGCAGAGCCCTAGGCACAGCTACACAGAGGTACGCAGAGGTAAAAAAAACTCTGCGTAGGCTCCTAGGCAGACCTATGTGAACCTTCAATCACCTAGCCAAGCCTATGCCTAGGAGGCGGCGGAATGTAGTGACGCTGCGCTGGATGTGCATGCATGATTCCAGAACCTGCAAAGATTTGTGGAATTTACAGGGGTTAAATTTCTCTGTGGGTCCCTGAGAAAAGTCATTCCAATGCCAGAGAGCCTTATTCCAGCAAAAGAATGGTACCCATTCCGCTTCTGAACGAGGACGAACCAAAATATTCCGGAGGGTTTAAATTAAGAATTGCCCAAATGCGGAAATATTACCCAACTCGGTTTGCCGGGGGTCAATTTTTTTCTGAGTCCCCCAGAGCACTCATTCTATGCCTATGAACCATATTCCACTCAAAAATCCGTACCCATTCCACTTCTGAACGAGGACAAACCAAAATATTCCGGAGGGTTTAAATTGAGAATTGCCCAAATACAGAAATATAACACAACTCGGTTCGCCAGGAGTCAATTTTTTTCTGAGTCCCCCAGAGCACTCATTCCATGCCTATAAAATGTATTGCGCCCAAAAAATTGTATCCATTCCACTTCTGAACGACAATGAGCCAAAATATTTCAAGGGTTTAAATTGAGAACTGCCCAAATGCAGAAATACCTATTATACAACTCGGTTCGCTGGTGGTTGATTTTTTTCTCAGTCCCCCAGAGCACTCATTCCATGCCTACAAACCGTATTCCGTTCAAAAATCCGTACCCATTCCACTTCTGAACGAGGACAAACCAAAATATTCCGGAAGGTTTAAATTGAGAATTGCCCAAATGTGGAAATATTACAGTATTCCCCCGGTCCTTGCGGCAGCAGATCAAAATCTGAGAATTATTGAGAGAGCATCTGATCTTCGGTGAAACTGAGTAGGCAGAAGGTTTCCAAAGACAGTTTAGAGTGTTCTTACATGAGGCCATATTTATTGAACGGGAGTTAAATATTCAGGAGGAGAATCTGTGAAAAACATCGAAATGTCACAAACCCCTTTCCTTGCGTCAACGTGTGACTTCCGTGACATCACTGCCAGATCTCCCATCCCATCGCTCATTGCACAACTATCTACGCTCTACTCACTACCGGACCCATCGGACTCGTCGTCGCTGTCGTCGACCTTCTCCAGCTGCGGCTTTTTTGCCCGTTTGGGCTTTTTCGGGAGGTCTTTCTTGCGCGCACCACCTGCTGTCAATGTCGCACATTGGGTCTCCCATCGCGCGACGGCGTGTAGGTGGTCGGCCTTTATCTGCTTCCACCTCTCTTCTAACTCTGCCTTGGCAGACTTCCTATCCTCCCTTGCCTTTGCCCGGTCTGCCTTTGCCGCTTCATCTGCAGCCTTCTCCGCCTGTTCCCTCGCCAACGAGTCAATGAATTCCAAGTCGGTGAGATGCCTCCCTTTCCCATCCGCAAGGACCTTCACCTTCTCACGCTTTTTCGACTTCTTGGTTTCTTTTGCATGCAGGGCCGCCGACTGCAACCCCACAAATATGTTCTGCACGACAAGCTGCGCATTAGCTCCCTCTATAATCCCATCGCGCGCGCGAAGCTGCTGCTGGCTCAGGGCAAGTGATGAGGTGAGTGAGTTGACCCGTTCTCGTAGAGCCTCTGCCGACATTTTCTCAATATCTTCAGGACGACTTCGGCGGAGAAGATCCCAATTTGGCATCAGTAGAATCGGTGGTCCTTCGAGGACGGGTGGTGCGATATGGGAACAGGATGTTACGGGGGCTTTTGAGATAAGGAAACTGCCAGAGGCTGTCCCCCCGAGTGCGCTCGTCATCATGCGCATCCGCTTGCTAGGTGTGTACAGAGCGGGATCGATATTTGGATCCCGGGCACGTCTCGCTGGGGTAACTGGCTGACTGTCCCCTCCAGGTCCTCGGGCTCCATAGCCGCTTGGCCCTGCAACGCTACCACTTGGCCCCGCGACAGCGTGAGTGTCTTCATCAAGCTCCAAGGCTGTTGGCTGATAATGATGGAATGCAGCCATGACCGCGCGCACTGGACTCGACTGCTGGAGCGGGAAGGCAGCGTGAGTCGATGTCGCTTCCGCTGGCTTCATCTGGGCGGCCGTGATGATGTCTGGATTGAAGGGGAAGACACCCGTGGCCCGAAATGCCGCCTGGACCGTTTCCGGCGTAAAAGCACGCTTGAATGCTGTTCCCCACACAAGTGCGAAGTCTCCCTTTCCCACCTTCCTCCCAGTGCGTCGCTCAAAGGCCTCTATTTCCTCCTTCCAGATCTGCTTCATCCGTGCAAAGCACACGACATCAAGACCTTGAAGGGCGTGAGTACAGTGGGGTGGATAACCGAGAATGATGATGTTGTTCTCGGCTGCGTAGCGGAGGAGCTCTGGGTTGTGGTGGGAACCGTGGCCGTCGAGGATTAACACTCGGGTACGTCCGCCCGCCTTCTCACGCGTCTGCTTGTCGAAATCTTTGACAACATATAGATGGGCTAGTTCCGAATCTATCCATCCATTTGGGGAGCACGCGATCCTGGATTGCCGGTGAGTTGGATCAAAACAAGATGACAACGCGGACACTTACGATGCGCCAGCAATGTTATCCTCCCCCCACTTCTTCTGCAAATTCTGGCCCTTCATGATGATCGTCGGCTTGAGATATGTTCCGTCCGCGCAGATGGTAACAACCACGGTGACGTTCTCCTTGTCTCCCCCGCCCTGTTTATGCTGCACCTTCGTCCCTCTTCGTCCTATCACACGCTGACGGCCTTGATCCCCAAGGGCAAATCCGCTTTCGTCCATTCCGTACACATCCTCGGGACGGATATCCGGGTCGGCGATGTGCTCCTTGACAAGATCAAACCAATGTGCAACCGCTGCTGGATTTAAGGCCCGTGCCCGCTGTGTGTCCAATGGTCTACTCCAGTGTGTCTGGAGCTCATCGTGATGCCGGCCCAGGAAACGGTCAATCCAATTCGACTCGGGATCAATCTTTTCCCCGCCACGGGCTTCGATGATGGCATTCGCGTGGTCAACGACGGCTTTATGGCGCATGGGGAAGCCACGATCGGCAGAGACGCAGATGTGATTGATCACGACGCGTTCTTCATCAGGTGAGAGTTTCTGCTTCGACGCGTTAAACGCGCTCATTGACACACCACCATTAGCGTGACGCCTAAGCGTATCGGGCGACACTTCAAATCTCTTGGCTAGAGCCCTTTCCGACTCGCGCTCTGCTTCTGGACGCGCCTGATTCTGATGGAACGCGTCGACTGCTGCTTGCATTTTGGCATTATCGGCACGTCTCCTCTTCCCCTTTTTGACATATTCTGACAAGGCGCGACCGACCATGAGGTCCAGGGGTTCTATAAAGATGCCGGGAAGTAGGGTGAAGTGGTGTGAAGATGTCGCGATACACAAACGAAAGGTGTGTCACGCTACAAACAAGCACATCTTTAATCACGCTCGTACAGGCTCAATTTCTGTGCAATCCAGTCGGACCAAAGGCAAGTTTGGTAGCTATTATCCTATAGAACACCGCTAGCTACTTGGATTTGTAACTTTTGGCCAAATTTATAGTACATTTGCAGTCGCAAAAGTGCTCACATCACTAAATTAGTCAAATTCAGTGTAAGCATCCGTATTGCTCGGCCACTTTTCGTCCCAACGGTCTATACTTTGGACCGAAGATGCACCCAATATGGACCAATAATTCTATATAGAAACCCCGAGGATTGACCCAGAATTAAGCAAGTTTTACGGTTAGTGACGCAAGGAACGGGGTCGGATCAAGGACCGGGGGAATACTGTACCCAACTCGGTTCGCCGGGGGTCAATTTTTTTTCTGAGTCCCCCAGAGCACTCATTCCATGCCTACAAACCGTATTCTGCCAAAAAATCTGTACCCATTCCACTTCTGAACAACAACCAACCAAAATCTGCCCAAATGCTGAAATATTATACAGTTCATGGGGGGTTAAGTTTTCTTCCGGCACTGCAATCTCGGATTTTTTGTGTTGGAAGGAGATCAATTCTGCCTCGAATCTCACGAAGAAAAAACTGACCTATTTTCTCAGATCTGCTCAAGACGTTGGACGTGCCATTTTGGACCTGCACCTCTTTGAGCTCTTGATGCTGTCATGCCATGCCTAAGAAAAGTCGCGCACAAGAAGCAGCCCTGGGCCGGAACCTTGAGCCTCTGTACACTGCCCTAGTCCCAGCATGTTGCCTCCACCTGGCGCAGTCACATGGGTGGGAGCAGTGCGTTGTCCTGGACACAACTGGAGGCTAGCTGGTTCCTGACTTAGAATTGAAATCACGGTCGATTCTAATGCTGGTACTGTGTGGGACATGGATGGAGCGAAAAATGTGGTATACACAGGAGAGGTAGTCACGAAGTGCCGACGGGAACTGTATTCACAGAAAAACCCGATCCCGAAAGATATTTCTGGGAGTATTGGGTGTATGTAGGCTGCAGGGTAAAAACAAAAGAATGTCATCTGTTGATGCACATAAATGGGTAGGTAAGTAAATCGTGGTTATCTGAAGAATTTCATCGCTCCTTCGTGCAGGATATCGCGTAATGTTGGAATTTTATACAGTTTGATGCCTTCAAATATCTGTATCAGTTTCAAAGATGGCGTCCGAAACATCAGTGCTGCTGCTGGAAGATGGGGATGGGGACCGCATGTTCATTGTCATGCATGAGACCTTCGACTATGCAATCAGCATCGTACTCCGAAGGCTCACCGCAATACAGGGAATGACTGATGTTGGCCTGGATCTAAGGTTCAATTTACAACATCAAAGCAGAAGGTGAACTTCAGGGACATACCCCAGGAGGATGAAATAGTCTGTTACTAATCTGAGCTCACATATGGTGGCATTTGCGAGGGTAACTGCTAATAGCAATGTAGTGGCATTGTATACCATGAATTGACCAGCCAGACAGAAAATGAACATGAAATAAATGAGGGAATCGCGTCCGAGAGTCTCGAATCTCTACATGTCATGCTCACAACAACTGCTGATGCACACGTAGTATTGCGTCCCGGGTGAAACGACCATGCCTCCATGTCCCAGAGCCATTTTCTGAGGCGTGCACGCCAGTAATGGATAGCCCTGGTCACTCCGGTCATTTTGAGCCATTCAGATCCTGCTCGGAGGCAATATTGACCTCTCTGGCAGCCATTCAGTGCTTTAAATTTTGAAATGCTTTGACCTGATTGAATTCCTTTACATTTTGAAAGGTGTGACCTCATTGAATTCCTTGACATTTTGAAACGCGTGACGTTAGGAAAGAAATTGTGTACTGCAACCATTTTTTGTGTGGAGCTCGAAGTTTTCTACCTCAGATCAGCGGGGAGTGCTGCACCCTTGTATTATTGTGCCAAATATCATAGTAATTCTTTTCTGCGTCTTGATAGGATTAGACGTTGTCACCTCCAACTCCGAGGGCTCGCAGGGTAGATCAAAATGAATATGGACAATCTGACGGAACTCTAAGTTTGACTGCGAAACTTGGAACAGAAATGATTATAATACGGGACTCTAGTTTTCTTGTCTAGTGAACTTGGTCTGGTATACATCCGGCCTACATACCACCTATCGATGGTAAAGACACAGAAGCAAAGACAAGCTCTTACCTCTCTGCTGTTATCAACTCATCTGCTAGCCGTGGAAAATTTGGGCTGGGGGGGGATTCTGAGCATCCACGAGAAGATGACCGTTCCAGACGGGTCTGCCGGTTCTGCAAAATTGAAGTTGAAACACCCGAACACCGTTGATCCCCCCCACCCCGCCGACACGGGGTTTCCTCAAAGACCATTTTCTCGTCCTGATTTGTTACAAGCTCATACATATGATAAGTACAAATGAGAGGCGCACTCACTGCAGCGGTATATCTGAGTCCACTAGGAATCAGATCTGGCGCAACTCCAGATGCCAAATCCTTCTTGCCCCTGATAGAGCTGGATGAATAAAGAGAATGATAATGTACAGGGAGGGGAGATGATGGGTGAGAGAAAGGAACAAAGTGAAAGAGCGCAGTTTTTGAATGGTTGTTGAACGGCTGAACGGTGAGGTCGAAATAAATTGAAGTCCAATAATCTTCGATGGGCCAGGTGGACTCGGAAAGCAAAAGGAAATTAAACTGCTAATGTGCTCGGTCCGTGGAATGGCTGAGGAAAGGAGGGTATCGGCTGTGCCAAATTACATCCCGCTTTGAATAAGCGATGATCCATGGAGACCAGGTTCCGACGGCTTATGTGTCATGTCGAATCAATGCTCCCCTTGACATCCCCGAATTTTCAACCACCTGCGCTCATTCTGGGTGAGGGCATAGATATGTTGTGATGGGCATTTTAGCTGTGTTAAAGCCCTGGTGACGCTGTGCGGGAATGGTCCCCAGTCTCTTATAAACAGAGGATACAGCAAAACTCACTTGTACTCGGGTGTGTTGGAATTAGACCCCAGTGCTTGTTCAAACCTTGAATGATGGCTTGATTTGGTCATGTGTGTACTTCCCATCAGATGACATATTTGGGCAGCACTTCCTCCACTTCCCAGGCCATGATACTTGGGTGCTTGTTTAAACCTTGAATACGTCAAGCGGATCACATCACATGTGCTGACCTAAGGACATGGATAGGTCCATCAGCTCTATTTATCCACCTTCACCCTGCCACGTCACAGCATCCCTCACCAGCTGAGTGTTCCTTATGGATGCACCGTCGCACAGTCCTGCCAATCAACTCCAGAGAAACAGCACCAGCATCTCCAGAGACAACTGTCTTAACTATGACTACGTCCCTCTGCACAGTATACCTGAGCAGTTTGCCGCCCACTTGCTCATACCAACGTCAATCTTGGATTTCTTGCTGGTCACTCCAACTAGTACCAATATCAATGTGGCCCCACGAAGTGACTGTGTGAGAACTCTTTATTTGAAATGTCCTTGCACCAACATCGTACCAAAGCAGAGATCCGATGCGAACACCCGTCTGGAGGTGGCTGCAGCGTCCTCTCCGGAATGGGATAGCCTAAACCTCGAGTATCCACCGGGAGTGTCGGACCAAATCTATACAACCGCTCCGCCTCCCTTTCCAGAATGGGATGCCGAGTATCCGCCGGAAGTCTCTCATCCTAGAGATCAGATTGAGAAAATGAGCTTGAATCCTGCTCTGCCTCCATCCCCCGGACACACCGGGAACACGGGTGACGTGGCGGTAGGTTCGAGCGCCCATTCAGAGCCGGTCCCACTGCATCATAATATCGAGGAGGTTCAGGCTTTTCCCACCCTCCCTCCATCCATCGGTCAGACTCCGGAAAACAACTGGACCGAGGCGGAAACCACCGTCTTTGGTAAAGCAGATCCTGCAGACGACGAGTGGACGGATGAAGAGAGCAACCAGACTGGTGTAGGTTCCCGTTCAAAGCACAAGAGTGGTAATCGTATGAAACAGCATCCCCGAGGTACAGTGGTGTCCCTCTCTTCAGATTGGGCCGTTCAATAACTGTGACATGTTAGCGCAACGCTGGATATACACTGAGAGATCACCATCCCCCAGAGCGGTCGAGAAAATCCCGGAGTTCCCCAAGGGAAAGACTCGGAGTGGGAGGCACTTTTCATTCATGGAGCTCAGTGAAGGCGATTGTAGAATTAATCTGGCTCCTGCAAACTAAACCTCACGTTGAGTAATATATTTCCATCTTGGAGCGCGTTGACAATCGATTTTGGACATATTTCGGTAATCTGTATACCCCAAAATCAGTTTCCCACATTCAGTTTTGCCAGGAATTCACATTTGGGTCAAGAATCGGCCACAAATGACCCAATTCAACCAGCATTTGCCTTTTTGAGAAAATATGGTTCAGGATCGGTTCTGAAACTAACCCATTGATGCGCGTGAAACACAACATATTCAGCTGTTTTTGACTGCTTTCGACCGACTGACCCCAATTCTCACCAAATTTGAGCATGAAATTGTCACTAGAAGGGTTGCAGTTACTCTCTGGTTTTTATTTCTTACTAGCTGAATGAAATAAATTCAGTCGGAGGTGCCGCGCCTCCGACAGGCGCAGCTTAGTATTGCTAATTTCAGCCTGTACGCAGCTACTACGCTGTTCTCCCTGTTCCTATATATTCACATTTTGTCATGTGAATTCGAAACAATACAGATCAGATGCAGAATATTTCCTTTTCAACCGCGCATGTTAGAATTGGTGTGAACTCGGTTAATATTGTGCCTTACGGGAGTATGTGTGTAAGACTTCAATGGAATCCAATCTCGTCCCTGACTCGTTGGCCCGTAGGTGGCCGAGTGTCAACTTATTGTCAGCCTGAAGACAGTTGAACTGGGAACCACTCGGGCATCGATGACATCTGATTATGGTCCGCAAGTGTTATGGTTTTTACAAATGGCAGGTCGCTAAAATAATGCCCTTGAGGCAAGTCTACGCATTTTTGGATCTAAAATTGGCTGCACAACATAATTTAATTCAAGTTTAATCAAACATTATTAACACAAAATCCGAAAAAGGCCTGAAAAATAGGGCCTATTTGACCCTGGTTGACCACAATCCCTTGAGTGAAATCTCCATGGGTATTTCGAACCGCCCCACTGAAGAGCCAGAAGAAGGCACACGATGGCAGGAACGAAAATAATAGTACCCAATGGATCGAACTGATTGATGCGCTCGACTAGGCCATAGATTGTTTCGTGCGGACAGCACCTGGAAGGGTAAAGAAGAAGGTGATGACGAAGAGAGTCGCCGCATGGCTCTTCTCGGCCCAGTAGGCTTCCAGCATGTGGAAGAGCTCCTGTGCCGACGTCTTCCCCACGTCCGCTCACCTATAGCACTAGCGGCGCTCCCCCGCATGCACGCCGCTCCGCATGAGGTAGTTTCATATAGCCGCCTTTGCCGATGCCGAAATACAGATAATATTGCACAACTTGATCCGCCAGTGGTTAGATTTTCTGTGGGTCTCTCATAGCACTCCATGCCCGCGAACTTGATTCCACCGAGAAATCCGTACCCATTCCACTTCTGGACGAGGACGAAGCAAACTACTCTTGTGGAGTCAGAACTGCCCGAATACACAAAATAGTACACAACTTGAGTCGCCGGTGGTTAAATTTTCTGTGGGTCTCTATGTCTAATTGCATATAAAGTAGCTGAATAGATCCCTATAGGTTTCATGTGAATCGGGCAGAACTCAAAGAGATATGGGGAATCCTTTGAAAACATCCTAAAAAGGAAATTTTCCCGTTCGCGCCCTCGGTACTGACATTAGTTGTAATCGGGTTTAAGTATTATTTACTTAAGTCTAACAGGCGCGCTATGTTGGTCGTCACGAGGATATTCGCACCCTTCCCATGCTGGGGTGAAGCGCCTTGAGCTTTATGGGAGGCTGCCGTACTTCCTGCTGTGCTCTCCACGGTACACACAGTATAACGCTCCGTGCGAGTGGATCGCCCCATCTGCAGCGAGGCCGTAATTGCTGCTTGTGCACACCACAGCGCAGGTAGCATACCACCCCACGTGGCGTGAGCGATGGAATAAAAATGGTTTGCAGGATGTCAAGTCATGTGTTTCAAAATGTAAACCACTAAGCGCTCTGGAGAGCGCAATCGGTCACACTTTTTCAATCTGACTAGATGATTTACAGAGGGATCCCTACTTTAGTGCTTCGCGCCAGCAGAGAAATACGAATGAAAAAGAATAAAACAGACGGGGGTCCAAAGTTGGAGGAAAAAACTTTTTTTGGGCGGGCTGGCGGGGGGGGGGGGGGGGGGGGGGGGGGGGGGGGGGGGGGGGCAAATATCGGAAGGAATGAGCATCCTCACTGGACAGTGATTGATCTCGGTGAAAGGATTTCATGGAGCTCGAAGCCGAGTATCTGCTGATCCGTCAGTCTCCGAAGATGGTTGAGCAGTCCGGGGCCGCCGTTTTCGGGGTTGTCCTCTTTGAAGCAAATGATGCGGGCGCCGGAGTTCAATGAGGCCTCAATATTATACCGTACCCCCACAGCTGCCAGTGGATTTCCCGTCCTTTTCGTGCCCGAATTATACCACACAAGTAAGGCACGTCACGAGTGCGGGTCACTCGCGAGTTTTCACGGGTAGATTCGTGAGAAAACTCGCGAGTTTGCTGACCCGCGAGTTCGGGTACCCGTTTGTACGGGCCCTTAAGGATCCGAGTAACGATTTTTAATGCTCAAGTACTCGCACAGGTACCCACGGGTTTTCACGGTTTTTTTTGACTAAAAATGACGGTACAGATGTAACACGGAGAACCGTGATTTACTAGGTAGTACTCCATAATTTCACCCTTACCCTTAAACTCACAAGCCCGGAATTCCATTCATTGCTCCGAGCATATGATGTGATGTTTTTTGCTGAAACGGCCATGTTGCCGGGAGAAGAAGACGCCGCAGATGTGCCTTCCGGTTACACTCTCGTCTCCCTCCCCCGTAAACCTCTACTGAATAACTCACGACGAGGCGGCGGTGTTGCTTTAATTATTCGTGACACTTTCAAGTTCACAAAATCAAAGCTCTCCTCACCAGATATCCTGGTCCTGGATATAGGCACTGTGTGGCTGATTGGGGCCTATATACCTCCCCGAACGTCCCCATGGGAAGGTTGGACAGATGTCGAGCCACTGCAAAAGTTGTGGGAAACAATTGCTATACACGAAGTGAACTCAAACCTATCATTCTTCTCACGGATATTAATGCACGAACGGGCTATTTACAAGCCTCATTACGAGGTGCTGAGTGGGCTGAACTATGGAAAAGGATCTCAGCCGACTCGGATACTAAAATCAATGCGCGCGGTCGAATTGTAATTCAAGAGTGCGATCTGTACGACTTGTATTTTGAACGGAACATCCTTGGAAACTTCGAGTCCGGGCCGTTACACCTCTTGGCAAATAGCAGCAGAGTTTGTGATCGACTACGCAATCGTCTCTGCAAGTCTCCTGCCCCTAGTGCAAGAATTCCATGTGGAAATACCCACAGGATGAAGACGAGAATTGGGCCGAACACATGCGCATTTGCACCACTCTTGACTCCAAGGTATTCGAAAAAATTGCTGCCCCCTCTGAGGAACAGGCAGAAAGGCCAGACTTTGGGGGCTCAGATTATATTGATCAACTCTATCAAGAGACAATGAACGCAAAGGAAACGAAGGATGAAGCACCGGAATCCCTTTGGGGTCCTGTTTTGTGTGAATCGGCGCCAACTCACATCTACGTTGAGGGTGTGGCAGCGAAGGAGACAACAAAAGGCCCTTCTGGTGCGGGCCTGTTCTATGGAGTGAACTCGCCCTCAAATACGGCTTTCCGCGTCCCGGGTCCCGAACGCCTGACAGCTGATCGGGCTCGACTGTTTGCAATCCATGAAGCAGTTCGAATGGCTCCATCCGATAAAACTCTTCTCATATTCTGCACATCAAAGATGATGATTCGCCAGCTCTGTTACTCTGCAGCTGAGAATGTGACCCTCGGTTGGCCCGGCTATAACAGCGATATTTTCAAATCCCTGGTCAAACTACTGGCCGCACGGCATGTGGCCACCCGCTTTGTCTACGTTGATTCCAGGGAGGATAATCAGGCCAAACGCGATGCCTATTCTTTGGCAAAAAATGGTCAGAGTATACCCGGCCCTCACACATCGTTTGACTCGGGCCCTGCCAACGAGGCAAGAATGAACATGAAAATGTATCGACTGCGGCGAAACGCAAAGTACGGCACTGTAAGAAACTTCGGCGATTAAACCTAAGCCATGGACAACGGGAGAAGATTCCCCTGACAAGGACACGGGTAGAAGTCACAGAGGCCGCGCAAAGGTTCATGCCCTTCAATTTTCACTCCGAGCAGAATTATTGGCATGCAAGACTCCCAAAGAATTCTGGGATTTTGTCCGGTTTAGCGATTGCGGAACCCCGCCTTATTTATTGCCATAGCCATTCAGATATATGTATGCATTCTTCGATGTCCATCCAGTGAATACTCATCCCGTTTGACAGTTGGAATTTTTTAACAGGTCTTCTCGATTCGGTGAAGCAATGGAGGACTACCTCGCCGCGTCACTCAATTTCGAATACTATTCTGACTTACCCAGCTAAAGTCTGACAGATCCCTCTACAGCTCTTTGCGAAAGTAATGGCACCTCCGATCATTTTATAAACAAGAACAACTTCAGAAGTTCCTCCCTTGCCGCACTCACTGGGACTTCAATTCTTGCCCAATCTTCTTGCCAGTAGGCGCGTTCGAACGCCATTCGAAGCCGCTTTTCATACAAGGTGGTCTCAGTTTCTAATTGAACATTTTTCTTCGACCTAATTCGGCTCCAGCGCGCTTCAGCCGCCATCTTTTACTTGCCTTTCCTAGTCCAATTCTCGTCCAATTCTCGTCCAATTCTCCTCAAATTAGGTGCGTTCTAGTCGCATTTCGTGCCCCTATCGGATAGTGCGCCTCATTTCCCGCAGGTCGCAGCTACCCAGAACCTATTTTACGCGCACGCTCAGGACGCGTTGTTTCTTTCGGCTCCTTTCTTGGCCAATTTGGCTTCTATTCTCCTCATTCTAGGTGTGTTATGGAGCCTCTGTTCTGCTGATTTGAGTTGATATGGTCGTTCAGTATCAACTCTCACAATTTAAGCACCATGGGCAATCGTGCTATAAGCCGAGATGTCAAAATTACAGCTCTCAATCTCTGGGAGCAAGATCATCTCCCGTCAAAGACATCCTCTCCTGTGTTGGCTTCTTTCGACGCACATTCTTCCGTGTTTTGAATCTCTGGCGCACGACCGGCGACGTGGAGCGCAATGCCACGTACCGGCCGCCCTTGGCTCCTGCATCATGATGACGTCGACCACCTCATTCTCCTGATTCAGTACAGCCTGGACTGGTTTCTTGACGAACTACTCAAACTCTTGAAGCATAACCGTTTTATCTCTGTCCACTACACCACTATTCACCGAGAGCTCAAGCGCGCCAGCATGGCAACGAAAGTATTGCAAGACATTGCCGAGGAATAATGCGAGCCATCACAGCTCAACTATGTCGGTGAGATATCTCAATACCCTGCGCACTATCTCGGTTTCCTCGACGAGACTTCGAAGAATGACAAAACCCCTCGCCGGCGTCTCGGCAGTTCCAAAAAAGGTAAACGCGCAACCAAGCGCCGAAAAGCAGTTCGCGGACGACGTCTCACCACCACCGGTCTCCTCATGTCCCTCGGCATACTGACCAGCACAGTTGTTGAAGGATCCATGCACAGAGATCAGTACCTCGGATTCCTTGAGCATCAAGTCGTAAGTTTTTTCTGTTTTTTCTGTTTGTTCGGAGAGCTTTTCGCTGAGTAATCCTTCGCAGCTCCCCCTCTCCTCTCCATACCCCGGACCACTCAATGTTCTCATTATGGAAGGATTCACCATGGAAAAGAGATTCTCGAGCTGTGTGAACCGTTCAGTCAGCATCACTTGCGCTATCATTCTATAAATATTCACATGCCATAGGAGTGCGCCTCCTATATCTGCCACCATATACTCGCCAGACTTCAATCCTATTGAAGAAGGTTTTTCCAAGATCAAGGCTTGGATCCGGTGTAACAACGACATATTCTCATATGGGCCGGACGACGAGCCCCACGCTCTCATTTATGATACGTTCGAGGCTACAGAGATTACTACTGAGTCGGACGCCATTGGATATTTAATTCATGCAGGTTACTCTAATGTACAATGACAATGCAGTTCAACTTCACTTCGAGACCACAGACCATTTCTCTATTCCGATCTGGAGCTCGGCAATTTCCCCCGCCAAAAACCCTATGCCATGCCAGTCCTTCAGCTCCACAAACTTCAATGCCGTTGTGCGCTTGAATTTTTGTGGCTTGAAGCGGTCACAGATATCGGCGTCGAGATCATAGGTGTAACAGAACTCTTCAATCAAGAGATCTGGACCGGGAAGACGAGGGAACGGAATTAACATATTGGACATGTTGAGGGACAAGCACGTTGGGAACGGCCATCTGAGCGGGAGGAGCAGCAGGTCGAAGAAGATTCAAAATCTCAGGTGGAAAATTGAAATTGATCTGAGGCGCTGCGGGGGCATCCTTTGTGGCGACCTGTTCCTTTATTTCGAGGCGTCTCCGCAAGAGGGGGCTTGGGAAGCGCAAGAGGATTGCGCAACTCGGTCAAATGACTGGTTATTAGGCGATGTTTCAAGGCCCGCAAATGCCTTCCCCTTCAACTATCCCATGCGGAAATCAGTGTTGCTCATATAGAAGTAATTGTATATAGCGCACCATGGCGGCAGCCCAACTCTCGAACATATCAACTCAAATCAGCAGAACAGAGGCTCCATAACACACCTAGAATGAGGATAATAGAAGCCAAATTGGCCAAGAAAGGAGCCGAAAGAAACAACGCGTCCTGAGCGTGCGCGTAAAATAGGTTCTGGGTAGTTGCGACCTGCGGGAAATGAGGCGCACTATCCGATAGGGGCACGAAATGCGACTAGAACGCACCTAATTTGAGGAGAATTGGACGAGAATTGGACGAGAATTGGACTAGGAAAGGCAAGTAAAAGATGGCGGCTGAAGCGCGCTGGAGCCGAATTAGGTCGAAGAAAAATGTGCAATTAGAAACTGAGACCACCTTGTATGAAAAGCGGCTTCGAATGGCGTTCGAACGCGCCTACTGGCAAGAAGATTGGGCAAGAATTGAAGTCCCAGTGAGTGCGGCAAGGGAGGAACTTCTGAAGTTGTTCTTGTTTATAAAATGATCGGAGGTGCCATTACTTTCGCAAAGAGCTGTAATAGGGTGTGAATATTTGTTAAGAATTTGGCCTGGTTGTCCGACACTTTCTTGAATTAGATTCGGGCTACTCTCTCATTCAACGCTGCAAACATGGATCTCAGTAGAGGGAATTTTGGATCTAATAAGTCATTTTCAAATTTCTGTCTTTCTTTAACTAGCGCTCGCAACAAGAAATCTGAGGAGGAGCAAATCAGGAGTGGCACATTTCTCTGGGTATTCAGTAATACCGTACAATTACGATCAAATCGACAGGGGGTGTGACGCGTGCGTGACCCTTTCGACCTATTCGACAGTTCGACAGGGACCTCAAAGGAGCGTGACAGCTACAAAAAAATTCAACATCTGGCAGAAACAATGCTAATGCATCAACCAAGAGTACTCGTACATCCCAGGAATATTTGGACCCATTCCACATTGCCTTGCATATTTTTTCTTTTTATTTTCTCTGGCCCGTAATTTTGGTGAAAAAAGGGCTATTTGGCGCGAAAAGACAGCAGGTAGACTTAAAAATGAGAGAAATTGTTGAAATCTGGTGTTTTGAAGACACTCTCTGGCGTACAAATTTATTTGTGAATTTCTAGGGATTTTACAGGGATTTCGTGACCGTTTGACCAATTCGACAAACAGCCGCGTGACGCGTGACCTCGACCGAAATTCGACATCGACAGAGGGGTGCGTGACGCGTGACTGTCGATTTGATCGTAATTGTACGGTATACTGAGTAGGCCTCCCAATAGTGCCGATGAAAATGTTAACGGTATTTCCTGCCTGTCAAAAGTTAATGACAGTATCTCACTTTCCTGTGTAGTATTAGTTACTGTCTTGATCATGACTTCAATGAGCGGTTCAAACTGCGCGGGACGGAGGATACACATGCATGCAAAAATATTGTCATGATACTTGGTTCCTGTCCAGGTATTTTATACCTCCTTGCCGGGATCTCATTGAGTGATTCCTCGAAGGCAAAGATCCGGAAAGTTGCCCCCGAAAGCCGTGGAGAGGCTCATCCCAACTTTCTGTAACTAGTAACATCACATATACAAAAAAGCGTTTTTTGAGCCCCCTTTGAAAAATTTCCCACGAGGGATAAGGAACGGCCAATATTTTGGAGGATCTCAACGCGAATTGTGACTGGTAAACTTGGTGCTGTGGAGTACCTGGCCGCTCCATTTGGTCAGGAACACCGTCTGACAATGTTAGGACGCTCGATTTCCTCAAAGCTACTGATTCAAGTCGGTTGAACTTGGGTTAAATTTTTTTTCTGAACTTTCTGATCTCCTGTTGTGGTCACATACGCCTTAGTAATCCTGATTTGGACAATTTATTTCGCCACAACTGCTTGTTAGATTATTGCATATCAATCAGTATCATGAAGTTCTCATTAAAAGTAATCGATTGCATATTTTTCCGTGATTTTTGGATGAGATATGGGGGTACGGCCAAAATTTTGGACCCTCAACTCATTAATTGGCCATTTGTGGGCGATTGGCTCGTGTAAGAAAATTGATTTGGGTACTGTTGGACATCTTTTGAGGAGATCTTTCGATTCCGATGGTTTTCGGAGGTAATCAAAGAGGTCAAACTATTTTGTCGTGTTTGCTTGTCCGCGACTGTAACACGGTCCGAAATTTCCGGTCAGTCTATTTTCTCTGTATTTGATTTACACTATGCTACTAGGATTGTGAGCCTCGAAACCGCGGCTGGGAAGGAATCCGGAAAGGAACCAAAATCCAGGGGTGCAACATTAGATGTTGAGAGAAAGTGGATGTTTGATTCATGGTGCACAAATTTGCGCGGCAGACCTGCTGCTGTAAAGAGAAACCAGTTGTGCTTGTTCCCTCTCTTTGATATGTCGCCAGATGTGCCATCACAGTACAACCAAATCGGAAAGGCAAGCACTCGATGGCCTGCACTGAGTTTACGCCATCGATTGATTGGCTTCAGTTGAATCTGTTTTCATCCAGTTATCAAGTTGTTTCTTGCGCTCGATCCCTTCCTGATGTTAAATGCAGGCACAACGATATATGTCATAGGACACACAATGAGTAATTCTGGGATCCGGCATTTTCCGGGACTGATAGCTTGTCGAATATGTGATATACAATGTGGCCTTTGTGACGTAGTCAGATATGTATGCACCCCTGCCTTAATGGAATTCCCGATCCCAGTTCAATCGCCTTTTCGAGGCCGTCCTGTTGAGGTGGTAGCCAGCGAAATTTCGCACAGAATGGTCTCCTCAGATTCCTTTGTTGTTGCCCCGGCCATGTAAATTGTTAAACAAACAGCTTCAAGCACTCAAATTTCCATTAAATCTGATGCCGCGATCCCAGTTCAATCGCCTTTTCGAGACCGTCCTGCTGAGGTGGTAGCCAGCGAAATTCCACACAGAATGGTCTCCTCAGATTCCTTTGTTGTTGCCTCGGCCATGTAAATTGTCAAACAAACAGCTGCAAGCAATCAAATTTCGATTGCTTGCAGCTGTTTGTTTAACAATTGTAACTGGGATCAGAGTTGCACATCCATCATTTTGCATGTCGTCGTACTCGTAGACGTGTTTGCCATCCGCCGTAAAGATTGCTTTGGAATGGTCATCATTGGTAAAGGCACGCCCAACGATGTCGTACACGACACCATGCATCGTTTCAGCACCCAGAGTCAATGGACGAATAGTGCTTGGGAAATTTCATTGATGGGGCCGGTGACCTGCCCACGGGTTCGGTATTTCCAGGATGAGCATGACGGGTATTAGCTCAAGGACTGTTGCCTTGCCAGAACATGACGTTTCACCGTCGTCATCAATCGTGCGCCAGCAATCACTTGATCACGGGAATCGACAGACGAGGCACGAGCTTCCCGTTGTAGCGTCTGTTTATAAGAGACGACTTCTCGCCCACATTCATACGTCTCGTTCTATTGCTACTTATCTTGTACTGAACATGTTACTCTACTTGGCGTCCTGATGTGTATGCACAGTCAATCAAATAGTTGCTAAATTGCGACGTTGTGAAACCGGGCTGTCGGCGATGGGCAGCGATTTCTCGCTTTGACCGACTCGAAAGCGTTCAAATTGATGCGTAGGTTGTTTAGGTACAGCTGCATGGGGGCTCCCATCAGAAATTGTAAAATTTACTCGCCGTTCGTGTAAAATCGTGTTCTCACCCGCAGCATTATTTCGTATAACGGAGTTCCTGCGTTACTTTGTTCTTGCGTTCATTCTGTTGAGCGACGAAATCCCAAACGGGGAAATGATCGGCGACCACGAATGCACGTGTTCTTGACGGCGGGCCAGATTCAGATCTTCGAGACCTCTTGGTAGCTGTAGCGGTCGGAAATATGAATCTTTGTATTCCAGGCAACGGGTGTCCATAGGCGAGGAGGGTGCTAGACCGACAATCTCTGCTTTGTCAATGCCTGCTGGCACTGCACGGGTTCCTGGACTTGGAGTGCCACACCCGATATGGAGAGTTCCGTGACCTCTGGTTTAACAACCAAACCAGCCATTACAATTTCAAATGGACAAGGCTGCTCAGAATAGTGCTGGGTATCATCTGGCAATTTGCAGCATGTAATTAGTTCTCCATAGCAAGTCACGCTTTTCGAAATGCATGGGAAAACAATCAAGCTAGGCTGATTTTCTCGCTCATGGGGATCCACAATTAAAATTTGATGGTAAAAGCTTAAATTCTTCAAGTGTTTCCTTATCCTTGCCAAATATCTTGCGGTTATTTGGTATTCAGATTCCCTTCAGTCGCAATATGGACCTTTCCAGGGGCCAATAGGTGCTTTACATTGCCAAACGTGTGACTGTATTGCCCGCAATGCAATATATTACATTTTCAACCGTGTGACTCTATTACCCGCACTGCAAGCCACTACATTTTCAAACACATGGCTATTGCCCTCCCTGCAACCAATTACTGCAGCCTACCCGTTTTGCCGTGCACGTTTTTGAAACATTCAACCGACATCTCGTGGAAGATACTCTGAGCGACGTCGTGGGAATATCAATGTCCAACATTTGCCAAATACAACACTCGAATGGCGGTGTACCTGCTTATTCCTTATTGGGACCACTGCAGTAATACATCTTCCTTCCTTCCTCCTTTTTTGGATGGACAAAATCCATATCAAGATTCTGGAAAAAATCCTAGAGAGTTTCTGTGCACCCGATCAGGGCTCCCAGTCAACATCGATCTTGCTGAAATCTACAGCTCCGGACAAACAAACACAACAAATTTCTTAGTCGAATTATTGTGACATGTAGAATCATTTCAAAGCTTTACAAATGGTGTAGATAGGCTATGTAGACTACAATGAACAATGTTACACAAGCACATTCTTCCCAAACCTTGTTTTAGCATTTCAACCCCGAAAATTTGGCTGAACACCAAAATAATTACGGAAAAATCCGAAAAAATAGGAAACGACAGATCTCGGTGGGTGCGCTATAATCCTGAAATTTAAAAGTGATCCATCGAGCCGTTCCGTAGCAATCGGGCCGACAATCTCCACCACCCACTTACTGCCATGACCAGTAAATGTGGACACAAAGCAAAGCCCAAACACAATCTTACGGGTTTGCGAAACCACAAGGCGCCCAAAAACTCCTCTTTCGGACCGTACAGCACGCCGCTGGCTTGTGAAGCTTGGGTTTCGGCGAACGGTTTATCGCAAAGGGGTTTATGTTGATGCGCATGAGAGACCTGATGTCATCAAGTACCGCAACGAAGTCTTCCTCCTGCAGATGGCCGAATACGAGCGTCGCATGACTCAATATGTCCTTCAAGATGGGGAACTGGTTGCGATTCCTCCGAAATTGGCTGATGGGGAGAAGGAGATCATCACAGAGTTCCACGACGAATGTTGCTTCCACGCATTTGATTTTTTGAACTCGGTTTGGTACTTCAAATAATTTCTCAAGCTGGAGAAGGCACTGATCACATGTACTTACAGGCTCGGTCCGGGTCAGCAGCAACTGCGCAAGAAGTCGCGAGGTCGCCTGATTCACGTTTCCGACTTTGTCAACGAAGTCACTGGACGGCTCATTGTGCGTGATAAAGATGGCAACATAATCGAGGATGCACGCACAGTAATTTATCCTGGCAGTCAGGGCGACCCATGGCGGAATCTAGAGCAACTGCTTGCCCAGGTCAAACGTGTGATTGCAGTTTTCGAAAAGGCACACCCTGGCTGCCAAGCCCTCTTTGTGTTCGACAATTCCTCAGCACTTGAGAGCAGGAGGGATAAGGGAGCACTTGACATATTTAAGGTTTGAATAGTTCCCACAAGATATTTGCATTTTAAACCCGGCTTGGCTGTGGCAGTGGGAATTCCGCACGGGTGGACGTCGTGCGGCTCGGTTTCATCTGCTCGTCGCTGATAAAGTTTGGATTGAAAGGTATGACACCTGTTACTTCGAAGGCCGCGCGAACGGTTGATGCATCGAAGGCCTCCACGTACGCCGGGGCCCAAACAGTTAGGAACTCGGCCTTCGAGACGTCACACATCGTCCTGGCTTCAAACGCCACGATTTCCGACTGCCAGCGCGCTTTCATCTTCGCAAAGCATACGACATCAAGCCCTTGGAGTGCATGGGTGCAATGTGGTGGATATCCAAGTAAGATTATGTTGTTTGCACGTGCGAAGTTGAGGAACTGCTGTCCATAGTGCGAGCTGTGACCATCGAGGAGAAGGACACGGGGAAGGCCATTGGCTTCGTCTTTGGTCGCGGGGTCGAAGACTTTCGTGAGCCACAAGTACCCAAGCTCCTGATTTGTCCACCCATTGACGGATTTCGCAATACTGGATCATCTAGTGAGTCTCGACAGCGCCGTATCTTTGGCAGTCGGACTCACAATGCGTTGATAGTGTTCCCCTTTCCCCACGCCGTCTGGAAGTTGACGCCGGGGAAGATAATCATCGGCGGCACCACCATCTTCCCATCCCCGCGAATTGTGACCAGGCCCCGAACCACGGTCACACTGTCGGACCCTTAGCCAAGGTGCAGCATGCACCCTCTTCATATTATGATCCCACAGACCCTGCCGTCTACCACTGGAAGCAGCCTTCGGCGAGCCTAGTTGAAGGGGAACCCCACCCACTCCACCTAGCGCAGTACTGCCACCCCATCCAGCCTTCGGACATGTACGGTGGCGCCAACAGCGCTATACACTTCCCCACCAAGGACGAAAGTCTTACTGTGCACTTTGGGAAGGGCCAGCCCGGCGTTCTCCCATCACAGACCATTCCATCATTCCCCATCGCACAGTCCATTGATGCCACGAGCCATGTCAGACCCTGATCTCGGTCGGCCGCTGATGTGTCGGTGCCAATCGCATTCTTCTCATCGGGTTTCCCCTCAAAATTTTCATCCGGGGGCGAGATTCTCAATTTGAAAGGCCCCACGTGAGTTGCAAGGAAGTGCCGACTGGCACTGTAGTGTACTGTGCCATGCGGCAATTGCCAAATGGTTTAATTTTGTTCTCATGTACCCACAAGTTGGTTTCACGATAAATAAAGCTAGCCAAGCTTGTATCAATTCTAGACGCGTCAATGTCGGCCGGATTGCCTGACCTTTTAGGGAAGATTGGAGCTAAGACCATGAAGACTCCGTGCCTGAAATTAATTCACAGGACGGGGTTAGAGTATTTAACCGGTGTGCCAAGGAGATGACTGGAGGGATGCTAGAGTTGCGGCATTTTTCTCTGCCAAGTTGAACTCCACACAACAGAACTACCCTGTCCATGAGGTCGAGATGTTGGCCGGGATATAATCGATGCTTGTTGTAGTAGTGACCTCGCTATCAGTCCGGATGGGGACGTGACGTATACGCGGTGTTTGGTTTGCGGGGGTTGCGTATCTACCTGGAGTCCTGCGGTCCTTCTCTTCAGTCTGAAGAGAACAGTCGCAGGTGAGTAATCTGTACTATTGGAATACGGTGGTGGCCAAAAGTAATGAGCGGGGTGGTTTGAGCTCATTACTGGGCCGAATGACTCCAAATAAAATGTAGCCATTAAGATATGATGATTTTATGATGATTGACACCATTTTACCCATACCATGCCTGTTTCGTTTTATCGTAAGAAAATGTGAGAAAAAAGGGGGGTCTTGGGATCATAGTGTATACAAAGATGGTGTGCACAGGCTGAAAGTACTTGTAAATGCGACCCCATTCATATATGGGTTGACCCACTCTCACCCAGAATTGAGCTTACAAGGCCTGCCGGAAGTTGCTCATTTTAAGCATTTTTGACCAATTTACCGTGAAAAATGGCAAAAATGACCAACTTGGAGCGCCTATTCCGACCTCAAAAAACAATCCATTTGGGTGAACCCACATATGGGTAGAGTCACCTTTGCGAGTGCTTTCCCCTTATGCACACCATTTTGCGGGATTCCATGAATCCATAGAGTTAATTTTTCAGAAAACACTAGTTTATTCTATCCCGGTACAACCAGCCAGGTGTGATGTTGTTCAAATGGTGGAAATCTCTAGGGAATCAGTAGACAGTAGTGCCTCTATCTTATTTGGAGTGATTCGGCCAAGAAATGAGCTCAAACGAGTCGAAATGAGCGCGCTCATTTCTTTTTGCCGCCACTGTATATCAGTCTGAAGAGAATGGTCGCAGGAACTAAGTCCTGACCTTCAACTCTTGACTACAACAGGTTATGGGCACCCAAGATGTTTCCAGCGCTACACGCTAGACAAGTAAAACAACATGGTGTTTTGGCACCCTGCGGATTTTGAAAAGCACGTTTACATAAGTATTCGTAATATGTGAAAACTCTATTCACCACGATCATACATATCTGGTCGAGGAAGGGAGAAATAACAAGAGATCAATTCCCAATTTGGCAGTGTATTTGATCCACCGATCAATGATACAGTCAATTTAGGCTCATACGACCGCAATTCTTACTCAATCGACCTAAATATTTTGTCGCGGGGAACCCCGGAAAATAATTCCTGGGGTGTATGTACTGGATTATGAACCATGTTTCAGTCACTCGACGCAACGTGTCAGAGACGATGGTGGTGAAGGAAGAAGAAGGAGTCCGCTGCCGTGATGTTATGTCACGGCAAGCGGGACCGGCAGTACATCCGAGCGGCAAATTCCGCGAGATGGGCGTCGCTGATCCTCGGACCAAAAAATCCTGAGCAGTCTCAAGCACGGGGTAGCGGCAGCTGGGTAACCGGCACCATACGACATGGTGAAATTCACCTTTCACCTTATACTCGTTATTACAAAAAGTAACCGCCCATTGGCATACCACTTGAGGAATCAGATGGCTTTGCACGAACTCATTCTCCAAAGTTTCCCTGGGGTATTCCTTGAGATAACCTGACAGAAAAGACTATCCATTCTGCTTTCCTTGTGGGAAAAAGCCGGCTTTAATCAAATTTTTTGATCAAAGGTGTGCTTTTTTTCTCTGCTAATTTATTCATAAGTATAGGCTCGTAGGATGGCCTGCGATTCGCGAAATCTTGTGTGTGTGTTCCAACATATCTACCACTATTTCTGAGGCCATAAGACCTTGAGGAATATTGTCAATGGATTGCCAATAGGGGAATACTGTTATTTTCAAAATTTAATTGTATGCCAAGTGTGAGACCTCATACCTCAAGTTCAATTGCCATATCCAATGCCAAATTAACTGTAGATTAAGAATCTGTCCAAAGGGAAGGGCAAAAACCGAGTTATGTGCCCGTGCGACCAAATGGCCGGTCACTTTTTGTAATAACGAGTACAGTGAAGACATGGTGAAGGCACCTGCCGGAGAGGATAACTACGTGAAAAATCATTTGCGCCCTAAACCAGGTGAATCTGATTTTTCACCAACCCATTCCGGAGCAGGGTACATAACCCTGGTCATCAGTACGAGTTATGCATGTAGTATGTTGAACTGTTGCCAAAAAGTCTTAGATACTTAGTTTGGTCCTTGGTGTATTACTCGTAATGGGAATAAGTGATGGACGGTGGTGTTTATCATGATTGGGGTCACATAATGGTCCCGAATAACTTGTGGAATGAAAATATGAGGGAATGGCAGATATTCCCATGTGTTGAACAATTACCATAAAAGGCAATTATGGAGATATAAGGCATTTTGGGCCAGAATTTGAAATTGACCTTTTCCACAGGCATTATGGGAAAAAGTGACCTCCATAGTCGAAAAGTACTCATTGAGTAGTGTAGAATACCACTTTGAACCATATCAATATCTGTTTATTTGAGCCTGCAATTATGGGTACAAAATGGTCATTTTCGGCAAAATTGGCAAAAATTGGCAAAAATCACCATTTTCCAGCTCAAATTGTGAGCCCGAATCATAAGGTATTGATATAGTTCAAAGTGCTATTCTGCACTAATCGACGAGTACTTTTTCACCATCCGGGTCATTTTTTCCCACGATGCTTGTGGCAAAAGTCGATTTCAAATTTTAGCAAAGAATGCCTCATATCTTCATAATTGCCTTTTATGGCAATCATCTAAATGGTGGAGATTTCCTGTATTCCCTCATATTTTGGGTCCACAAGTTATTTGGAGTCATTTGAGGCCTTGAAGACTGAGAACGACCACCGTCCATCACTTATTTCCATTACGAGTAGTATATCGGGATCTGCTGCCTTACGGCCTTTAAAATAGCCAGTAGATGAGAGATAGATTAGGTGAGAGGGGTTGACGGTGGGCAAAATCCTTTTGGCAAAATTCAGCTGAAAATACGGTGAATTTCACCATAAAACCCCGTGAAAAAAGACCGTGAAAGCGGACATATTGTTAGTGAAACACTTCACCCTCTTTTACCATGAAATTCACTTGCTGACCGCGAATTTCATACCATTTCAGGGTGAATTTCCTTGACTTTCTTTGTGAAAATGAGGGTGAAATTCACTAACTCCGGGTTTCACAGTGCTCCTGCATTCAATTAGTGTCACTTGACCCGGTCAATGCCAACAGTGATTTATCTTGACGCGCCCGCTCGTCCTTCGTCACATTCACTGTTCTCGAGAAACCAATTCCCATTCAGCTTGGCAAAAATAGCGAGATATACGTAACTGGCCATGGAATCAGTGGCTGCAATATTCTCGCTCACAATTAAAGTTTGACGGTAAAAGCTTGAATTCTTCAAGTTTTTCCTTATCCCTGCCAATTACAGCCTGGCTTGTTTGTTTTCCCGTGCATTTCGAAAAGCGTGACTTGGTATGGAGAGCTAATTGCATGCCACAAATTGCCAGATATACCCAGCACTATTCTGAGCAGCCCTGTCTGTTTGAAATTGTAATGGCTGCTTTGGTTGTTAAACCAGAGGACACAGAACTCTCCATATCTGGTGTGGCAATACTGGAACCTCAGCCTGAATCAAAAGCATTCGTGGGGATTCCACAGCCACAATTTGCCGTGGAATTACCTATTATGGTAATTTCTCACGGACGGGGGAGGGGTCCGAACCTCTGAAAAAAAAAAACTTCGAGGTATAGTGCGGATTTCAGTCAGTGTTGTGCCGTTTTGGCAGGACGTTGCACTGACGTCGTGACGTTGCCGCGTTGTAATCTAAATGTCAAAAGTCTGATGTAATCTTTATGTCTTCCCACACTCCCGAGTCCCCCACTCATCTCACAGCTCCCATACCAGCAAGCGTCTGGCTATTAAGATTGTTCCAAGCGAAATGTGCGATGAGCGTACGGCGTCAAAGCTCACTGTTATGTCCACGGCCAAACGTTGAGCGCCGAGAACCTTGTGAATAGGTGCGTTCGAAAGCATTTCGAAGCCGCTTTCATTCTAAAAATTACTCTTTTGATCTTATTCGGCTCCAGCGTGCGTGGGCCGCCGTCATGCACACGTCTTTTCTCACTCAGTTCTTGGTGGAATCGGCTCAAAGTAGGTGCGCTCAACTGGCCTTTTTTGCGCCTTCCTAACCATGCCCGCTTATCCTCCCAGTTTGTCGCCTTGATGAATCCAGTTTTTGCTTTGCCTGGCGCATTATTTTCTGACTATTTTCGGTTGTTCTTGCTGGTTATTGTACCGATTCTTCCGATTCAAAGTGCGTTGCTATGCCTATGCTCTGTTGTTATTCACCCTCTTTATAAAGTTAAGCATTCTGTCTGTCTGAAGCCTTTTTAATCTCCGCTGAATCTCGGCTGATGCCGTACACCGCGGCAGCTGCCCGCCGGGATCCGGAGTGCTCTTTCCCGCTGGCCCACGGGCAATTAATCATTCGGCATTGTCAGCACGTGACGTCGCCCTTCTAACAAACTTTGACAGACACTGCCCTGGCGCTAACATTGACAGATGGCTCCCACTGAAATGAAAAATATAATGGGTTTTCACGCTTGGCCAAAATGGCGGCTCATCATCTCCCCCACTCGAAATCTTGACTGTCCCCGGTCAATAGTAGTTTTACTAGACTCGTCTCCTTTCTTTCCTTGGTCATTTTCCAGCGTAGTACATTTCGGCCGAACCGGGCTCCATGTGCCGTCGATCCCTTTCCGCATCAGGAGGGGAGTTGATCGGCCACGCGACGCTACAGAAACTTTGATCCGCTTCCTTGTTTCTCGTAGAGGTAAGACGGAATGCTGACTTTTGATTAGACCAAGTAAGACAAACGGGGAAAACAGAAGACGTACTCTGCGTTCCACTGGAATAACAAACGGCAGACATGTTGCTGTTGTTTGCGACTCGGTACTGGTTGACGATTTCCCACATTAGGAGGTTGGCAGCCACGTCGTGTGCACCGGACGGCATAAGCTTTACGATCCACTCATCAGTTGAAGAGTCATGGCCGAGGCTAAAAAAATTGAGGTGAGAGATACGAGTAGAAAAAGGCACATAAGCGACGAACATTTGGAAACACTACATAATGACAGGAGCAGTGGCTACCTGTGTATTGAGCATTATCAACCCACGTCGCTGCCATCGAGCCACAAATGTTACGCTGTGGTGGGGCGACCACTGAGTAGACTTGCTCAGGTGCCCAAGATCGTCGCCCGATTCAACGCTGATGGGTTATGGCCGAGCCGATTTCGAGGTTCGCCTGCGATGTGACGTGTTCCGTGCTCCCCTCGCACTCGAAGAGAGCGGGGTTCTGGAGGTGCGACTAACGGGAGTGGGAACTGCATTATCGACAGGGATGGGCGGGAACTTGTCCAGGATGGTGATTGAGAGCTCAAACAGAAATGAGCAGGTACGGTCCGGGGCCGCGGTGCTTGAGCCGTCACACTTGAAAACTTGAACGAGAGGTGATTTGCACTTGAAGTTGACAAGCAAAGTCTTCAGGCAAGTTTGAGAAGTGCGAAGCACGTCTTGATTGTTGGGCACGGCGGTGCCACGCCTATTTTGCGGAAGGAAGAGGTTTTGACATCATCTGCGCGGTGAGGTTTGCAGTTCACGAAGTCCGACCGACAAGCTTGAGCTGACTGCCAGACTTGAGTTTAAGCTGCTGTTTATACAGAAGGATTCTTGCTTGTGCAGGGAATGGCGTGCGAGGAGAGCGCAGGAGGGAGATGTAGGAGAAAGCAAAAGAGTGGGGACCGGCACCGCCCTTGATTGATCTGGCATTTTTGCAATTGTTTATTCTCGAATCAAATTCCTTCTTGCATGTTCCCCCTTATAGCGGCTTCCTCACACATTTTATCGACTCACTTTCGCACTGAGAAAGGTTTATAAACCTCACAGGTACGTGGCCTCGAAGTAATTCATCCAAAAATATTGCGTCATCTCCGAATTTCGAAATTCTCACCTTTCAAACCTAGTATCTGTAAAACCTCTCCATTCCAAAAATGGTTAAAATGCCTTCTATCACTTTGGGTAGTACTCAAATCATGTTTCTATGAGTCAGCTGTTGGATTTCCAGCTATTTCCCTGTTGAAGTAAAAGCGAGGAGGGCGAGATTAGAGCGAGAGGTAGGATAAGATTGCAATAGCACTTTGGTGACAGCCTCCATTTGTTTGGATTGACATGGAGAGCCCTGAGCTTGTTTTCAAAAGAACCAGGGCCGCCAAAACAAATCTGAAGAGACAGTTTGAACCGAAATTTCCCTGGCTATCCTCCCAGAAAGACCCCGTCAAAATCCAGCTGGAAATGATTGCACAGTGGCCAAAATACTGTTTTGGTGTAAAATATCGGCACACTGTTTGGTGACAGCCAAAACAAATCTGAAGAGACAGTTTGAACCAAAATTTCCCTGATGCCTCGTATCAGTATGTACTATCCCCCCCCTGCCATCTCGGACACACCTACAACTCGGACAAACAAAGATATCTCGCCCATTTCTGGGTCATTTTCCTTGAAAATTTGTGAAAATTTGTGTGGTACACTCATTATGATGTTGCCTACCGATTATACATAACATCTAATCATGGAAACATTTACAGGTGATTTGTAGTTCAAAACTATTCAGCAAGTATTGCCATTTCTGGAATTTTTCGGCTGCCCAATGTCCTACTGTGGCAAAAATATGGTAAAATGCACTGAAATCAATGCATTGCATCTCAATAAAAGTGCACACCAAGTTTTGTAGCACAGGGCGACCTGGTTCTGTTTCAACTTGAGAAATACCATTTTTTATGATTTCAGGTTTGGTCCATGTGGAGAAATAAGGATGTAATGAGGGCTGGAAATGGATACAAAGTAGTTTAGAATGTTATTTTGGGTACTCCTAGTAGATATTGTGCAACAAGCCGGCCAGATGCCCTCCCAACACGAAAATTCAGCATGTTGCCAATCTGGGTTATTGGGTGAGGCCATATTGGCAACGGGAGAAGGGTACAGAGATATTCCTTCATCGAAGACAACATAAACGACGTTAGTATCTATAGGGAAGGTCTAAAATGTGCCTTAACTCACTTGTATCCATACGTACACAGACATTCAGCTGAAACCAGAGGAATAGGGGCTCCCGCAACGCAAATGGATCCATATGAATTTTGAGAAAGTTCCCGGGATTTTAGTGGTATGAGATGTTGGATGAGATGCATAAGAACCTTTATGCAAAGTTTCAAGGAAATTGATTCAGAAATGAGCGCGAGAGCATAGGATCAACGTCAAATTCGGCCATCACCTAGAACTCGGACACTGGACCACACTCTGAAAAACGGCGCCGTTTGACAGATTCTTGCTCGTTTCTTGTGAAATAAAAACTGCGACCCAAGTAAAAGACAAAAAGCTGACGATCTAGATATTCAGCTTGAGGCTAGACCTCATGGATAAATTGATATTCACAGTTTTTTCTTAGGTGTCCGAGTTCGCAAAATGAATACCTTAGGTGACAGGTGACACCCACTGAACATTTGGTCGGAATAGTATTTCTATTCATCGTCCCGTTTTACTTGTGAACCCTGACTTCAATGCCGGGCGAACGAACATGATGATCCCGTCTCTTCAAATCCCAGAAACGAGCCACATTCAATTATTTTGTAGTGTTTCGCTTCCACCTGATTTGTCCAAATTTGGCCTCTGAGAGAGATTGCCCTGGTTCTCAACGAGGACAACACATAATTGCGCGATCTTTTGTATTACAGTGTAGCTAGGAAGATACTGGACCAATTTACAACACGGGATGATGTCATTGGAGCTATATTGAGCCCACAATGTGCCGTGCCATCTACATCCATGCCGCGGGTACGTGATACCCAGCTTGGGTGATGGTTCCATGGACATCCAACGGATTTATCCGGATGATCATCCGGATGATCTATCATCTATGCCGGTCCCTACACTGTCATGTCGGCATTTGGGAAAGCATTATGTACTCGTTTCAATTTAATATCGCCATCTGCATCTAGTTGACTATATAATCTTATGTATGCGTGGCCTCTTCATTCAACAAGACTCTGCTCATGTTTACCCATATTCAACTGGTGAAACCACTTGAGAGTGGCGGAGCAACTGGATGCATCCAGTTCATAATCGTGCGAGAGTTTGGCGATCATGCTTCGAACGTCACAAACCGCGTACTCTTCCTCTAGCTGTCGGAAGAGCGCATCAATGCGCAGTCCCAGGTCTCCGACCGAGTCCTCCATCTCCACGGCGGCCCTCAGTGTTTGGGCCAAAATGGCGATGCACTCGGAGTCGCGTGTCATTATCGCCATGTCCCGAACCCGTCTGAAGGAGACGCTCATATTTTGTCCGCAATGTGAAACCTCACCACATCCTACGTACAAACATCAGTATCAAAGGAGTGGAGAAGGGGAATGAACTCACATCAGTGCTGGGTGCAATATGATACAAAATGTCAGGGTCAGAATGAATCAAGACAAGCTGACATTGAAGGGCGGCGGAGCATTCGAAGTCGTTGGAGATGGACAGCGGTCTG
Source organism: Mycena leptocephala (assembly GCA_029378395.1). NCBI lineage: Eukaryota > Fungi > Basidiomycota > Agaricomycetes > Agaricales > Mycenaceae > Mycena > Mycena leptocephala. The sequence goes on along the minus strand of JARJLF010000017.1, from coordinate 798,155 downwards.
TGAGGATAATTCCAGAAATCCTCAGATGCCCAAAATCCCTCGTGAGGTTTCCAGTCTGCGTATTGACAAACTCTGAAGATGATGAGTAGGTAAAGCGCATTTTCAGGGGAAGACGCATACACAGAACAAAAGTATTGTGGCCGCAGTTTCACTTCAAATGAACTCTCAGACAGGTTCCTCTGTTGTTCCCCACACCTTGCGCAAACAACGTATTGGTCAGGCTCAATAGAAGCTGAGGTGTGATTCAGAATAACTCCAGCTTTGATAAAATGCAAAGGAAGGCCTACCGTCGTCTTCATTGACATTATCGATGGGGAGAGGGACCACAGGAGATGGTTACGTAGGAGAACCAGACCCCTGACACAATTTCCCTTCGTGAGCGACCAGGGGATAGTGTGCTGAGTATTTTTTAAGATGAGGTGGTAGTAAAGCACGGGTGCACACAAAACAGTACCTGAACCCACGAGCATTTTGGACAACTCCCGTATGTGACTAGCTACTTGTATCCTTGTGCGAGAAATGCCCAAACGGCCGAGGTAGTCGACGAGGAACACGTTTCGCCGATGATGACGAGGACCTCCATGGGCAAGGCTAGAGTCACGATATGCATGAAGGCCTGTATAATGTTTGAGTGCTGTCAGAGCCGGCTGGCAATTTAGGGGAAGCTGCGTACCCAGCAGAAACACGCGTTCGATATTTTCTGACCATACTGCAGTGTCCTTAAGGACCTTTCGATGCTTGCGCCCCGGGATTACTGCACGAGCCGGATCCTTGAGGAACTTACGATGGGTGCGCCGCGGCGTTACAGACAAGTTTCTCTCCGGGTCGCGGGCATGCATGATTTGAAGGCAGGGGGGTAGGGAAGTGGGGAAGAGAGCTTTCTTTTAAGTCGGAACCAAGGTCCGGACCCTTACCCGCCGCGAGCTCCATTCGCCGAGGTACAATCGGCCCGAAAATGGTTCGGTCACCGAATACAGGGAAACAGTGCGAAACTATGTGGGTTGTACATATGTAGTTTAATTGACGTCGGAAGTCCAATAGATCCACGAAAATTTATTGCCGGATTAGAAAATTATGTCTGCCCGAATGTGCCGCGATGTGCTCGGACGGTCAAAATTCTGCAAAACTCTTGAAAACTTTGGAACCTTTCGTCAATTCAGCTCTGCTTTTTCTCTCTTCCGTCGAAATTACAGCCATTGGCAGTATCGAAGGCGCGGATGAAAATTTTCCTGTTTGGGATGTTTTTCGAAGAATTCCCCAGATCTCAGTCAGTTTTGCACATTTTGATTAGCAATCGCTGTGGCCTCTTCAACTGCCTCAAATTTGCGGGAGCTAGGTACTTTGAATTTGCGGTTCAAGTCCTTCAGCTTTGTCAATCTGGATAGTGCATGAACTTTGAGAAAGAATGAAGGAATGAAGCGAGGGCATACCCAATCTTAATCTGATGATCTTCTTTAAGATAGCGAAGCTGCAGTGTACGAGAGAGGGACCGGTGTTCATAATCAAACAGAATTTCTTTGAGCTCTTCATCTGGCGGAACTGCAAGAGATTAAAAAATTCAGAAAAGCAAATGCAGCCTTACAAGCACCATTGTTAGTGCCATTGGCACCTGTAGGATTGACCATGGACGATCCAACTCTTCAGTTCACTTTTTAAACTATGCAGGCGAGATGTGCGGAACCATGCACTCTGCCAAGAATTAATTGCTGTGGGAGAAGTTGAGAGCTTCGGCTGTGCATGAAAAATTGGCCTGTGTCTTGACTCATATTTACGAGATATAATGTGGGTGCCCCGAAGGCAAATGAAATTTTCAAACAATAAAATCATTACCATCATCAATTAAGATGTCAAGGTGTGGGAGTCATATTTGAACCACTGATCAGACACGGATCATATGTGGGTGCCCCGGAAGGCACTCAAATTTTCGAACAATAAAGCCTCTGTCATCATCAATTAGGGTGTGAAGGTCTGGGAGTCATTTTCGAGTCACTGATCAGACACGGATCATATGTGGGTGCCCCGGAGGTGAGTCAAAATTTCGAACAGGAGGATGTTAGCTGGCAGTCATGAACCTTAAGCTTCCGAAGTTGTTGCCCGCTTCTTTTTGCCTTTTTTTGGCCATCGTCGCACACGGAGACAATGAATTTTCGTGCCGATCAAAATAACCACGTGGTCGTGATCTCGGCATGATCCGTCGTCAAAATTGGGAAGATTCGCAGTGTGAGCGTCTAAAGTCACAGGCCAGCTTTCCCGGTCATCCTGGGGTGAATCTGAGGCGTTTTTGAGAGGGTTGGGAGCCGAATCAAAATATATGGTAGAAAGTTTTTTTTCAACCTTTACAGCAAAGTGGCTGTAGCTCGGATGCAAATCTTCTGCGAGGCTCAAATATAGTTCATAATCAAGTATGTACATCAAAACACTACTTACAAAGAGCCGGGGCCATATCTGAGCTTTCAGTCCTCTGAGCGCCGTTCCCAACAGCCCCTTGCCGAGCCCAATCCGCTCGCATTTTTCTAAATTGGAGGAAACAGAGGTTCAGAGCAAAGGTGGATTTATGATTTTTAGTCAGCACCCTGGCAGACAACACCAGCAATTCCTGTACTGCAACCATCGGTTATTAACCAGATAGTCGGTTTATCAGGGCCATATTCGAGGGGTTTACGGTGATGGTTTCGTCCGTCCTCTACGGTACGTTTAATTTCCTCGAATGCTCGCTGATGCATGCAGCTCTAGCGGAAAGGCACTGTACCTCCGGTGAGGCCATGCAAGACACCCATGGAAGTGCCCACAACCGCTCCAGTGTTTCAACTGCTACTGCTTTGGTCACATTGCATCCCAATGCAAACATCCCCCCATCTGCGGCACATGTGCTTCTGACCATCCAACCTCTGACTGCCCCTGCCCCAATCCGAAACCATGTCCCCCCCACGCCAAATGCTCACACCTTGTGATTAAATGTGCTTTACGCAACTGCGGCGGCACCCACCGAGCAACAGACTTGGCATGCCCAGTTCGCCAGTCTATCCTGCATCGCATTGCTGCTGATCATGCAGCCACAGGCCCTCTCTTTCCTATCCCACCTGGTGCCCAAATATAATATATAGCATGTGAACTGCCAGTATAAATTGAGAGTTGCCATAAGTAGTGAGCTGAACATTACACCCTGTAGTACATGACACTATTGTGCTGGCACTTTGGAACCTGGTACACGGCATATCAAGATGCAATACATTACCCTGGGATATATCTCAAAATTTCCTACCTCCCCGTTCCCTCACACCGCTGCCTATTACTTCAAACCCCCCAATTTTGGTGTCTCAGACGTTCAGATTTTTGGGGGCAGCTGCAAGCACTTTGTACTGGACTTAGGTATCCAGGTATGTTCCAATGCTTCTTAGGGAGCGACCCGTACCTTAATTTAGGCCTCTGAAAAATGTTCTTCGTGTGGGACACTCATTTAGTCACGACCCGGGATTTCGGGGGTGTTTCGTGTTATTGACGCAGTTTTTTCTACTGCTCACAAAACTTGTACCTCCACCATTATGATGTTCGAAGGTCCCCATGGTCCCCCTTTATGATTCCTGGCGCATGTGGCCGCTCTAGAAGTCCTTGGTGCATTATTCCGCAGGTGGCCAGTTAGGGTGTTCGAAATACATTGTAACATCAAAGTTGCATATATTTTCCCAGGAGTTGACTTGAACCCTTCGTAGGAAGCAGGCCTTCAATCAGATATAGCTTGTGCTCGATATCCTCTGTACAGGCTGGTTCAAAGGGATGGAAACAATCATTCGAGAGCGGGGTCTCTGGAAAGATGGATTATTGGCCCAGTGTCTAGACTCGTGACTAGTCTGCCTACAATGAGCAAAAATAGTGGCGAGCACTTTGCCATAGGCAGACTGTACAACTCGGGCTGTGGGAAAGGGCTGAGCACTGAGTTTGAAATATATTCCTTTTCTTCTGTTCTGGGCTCAAAATAACTTGTTTTCAAAAATTTCAAAGGGAAACAAGAGTCTGGTTAACCATATAATACGGTTTCGGCCGTATACGGCCGTAATTTCGACGGGCGTACGGTACGGCGTATGACGTCCCGTTGAACAAGAGTTTCGAGGTCCGACAGGACAGTACGGGCTATATAAGTGTCTCAGCGGCTGCGGAAGGCTCGCTCTTCCATTCAGAATCAAGGCAATATAAGCGGTCTGAGGGAGTGCCGCGGGCTGTGGTGCGACGGGCTCATTCAGGTTGTGTTCTGTTAATCAGATCGATCATGTTTTGTTGAACAGCTGTTACAGCTGTTTGCAGAGTTAACGGCACTAACCATTATTTTGTAAACAAAGAACAAATTACAGCTGTTCCTAAAAAGGATGAGACTAAGGGGTTTTTTTTTGATCGGGTTCCCACAACGGATCCGTCCCGATTCGGCTGTTTGGCCACCCAACAACGTAGTCTCTCCTAGACAGACGCTTCAACAATATTTGACGTCGTACCTCCGTTTGTTGAAGTCTGTTAGTAAGCGCGGGAGTCCGATCAGAGTAAAAATCTTGTTACATAATCATCGGAGTTTGAATCTCGACGCGTCTTCTTTTCTCTTTGCTCACGACGCGTTTCCTCTGCCCCCGCCGCTCCTTTCGCCACACCAATTCATTCGCACGTGCATATATCGAATCACAATGGATCTTCCTTCTGACCAACCCTCAAATCCCGTCCAAAAAGTGAGGGCCTACAGGAAAAGACCACAGCTCGATCCGCAGCCTTCCATCCCGCTTCCACCGACTGACGATGCCTCGTATCGGCCGGACCCATCCACTTGGACGCATCAGCCACCTTCTCCCGCATCTCCAGCCGCTGAATTCCCACACCAACAACCCCGGTTACGACATCCTACCCAAACGGAGGCCGAAAAGAAAGAAAGAATACTTGCCTCTAAATTCGCTGCGATGGAATCCTTCCTTCAGGACTATCCTTTTGATTCTATCGGAGACTTTCTTGCGATCCTATTCCATAACCGCCCGCACGGCGAAACCGACCCTCGGGGTATCACCCATGCTACCGCTGTCGCGCGTTTCCTTCGCGGCCTCACCGATATCAAAATGTCGAATATCTTGCCCTTGATGTACAATCACCGTTGCAGCTTCCCCTCGAAAAATTCTACCCGTATCTCCGAGCGTCAATCTATGTTCTGCACTATTGGTGAAGCCAGAGAGATTCACCACGCTCGTCCCTTCATCTCCACCTGGGCTACGCGACTCGTTGCAGTTGAGGCACGGAGACAAATTTTGTATGGCACAGTGGACGATCCCGACGACGAAAATTCTCGTGTTCAGTTGCGTGCACAGACTAATGGTCGCGGGAATGCGAAAGTGCACGTTGTTACCTGGCGTGACTTCGCAAATTTCAGCATCAAAGCCATTGCGCAAAAGTACTGGGTTAGGCAGAGCCTTCCCATGTATCTCACGAAGTTCATGTCCGCTCCGAAGGTGAAAGGAGTATTCATTGAACGGAAAAGACGTCCGTATCCTATTGTAAGTGACCTAGTTTCGTCATGCCGCCTTCTAATATATTCCACAGATCCAGGTTGCCGCAATATCATCTTTCATTGTCTCACGAAATCCATACGCCAACGGGGACATCGCCATGATTCTGGGCATCTGGCATTTTGTCTGCAAATCTCATGTTGATGTAAAGCGTGTTTACTGCCGCTTTGGCAACACCGTCTCCGATTCCATCGCACGCTCTGCCCTCAAATCTATGACATCAGCAAGCATGGACGAAATGCGCGCTGAGACTCGGGCTGCAAATAGTAGCGGAGAGACCGAGCATTGCTTGATCCTCGACAACGTGCAGGAATATTGTCTGGCATACGAACCAGGACTTGGGCGCCAAAATCAACTGAAGGTTGGAACGGCCGGTACCAAGATCAAACTCCAAGACTGCGCTCCTGGCGCATTTGACGCCCGAGATTATTACAGCCGTGTCGCACGGAAAGAGCGGCAAAATCTCAGTTCTGGGGTTGTTCGCTGATATTGATTGGGACCATGAGAGTCTCGTCAGAGCTACGCATTGGACACGAGTTGTTTGCGAATTCGCGCCAGAGCTCAATCCCCTCATCACCCAAATTTCAGACATGTTTCGTACCACTTTGTCAAAACGGCGCATGCGAGAAGGGCGGCCTCCAACACCATGTCAACCTCTAATGCTCAACTCGGAGCGTGAGACGGAAAGTCAGGGGATGATACGAGCTGTTGGAGATTTCGATCAACAAATCGGCGTGGACATTGACGGCTGTCCGAATCTACTTTCTTGGGTACGCGGTGATGGTGCCTCGTATGCACAGCTCTTGCGCCTCACAAGATACACCGCCCCATCGGTAATTTCCGCAACAAAATCGCTACGCCGGAGATATGGCATACTGGGCCACAGACCTCAACTCTATCGCAGAGAATCACTATGGTCCCGCGACGTCCTCCGATCCCTCCTCTCTCCAAAGCTCTAACGCTGCCGGATTGAAGCGCCCATCCAACGTCAAAAGTTGTGATTACTATCCCACCGTGCGCAGTTTGACATTGATTTGGACTGACATGTGCTGGATTGTTGGAGGTACCGATGATTTAATTGGCTTCCCTGAGATTAAAATTTTCTCCTAGGGTCCATTTTCAAACTGAAGACCTTGGACAATATTTTACAGACCGAGCAAAGGCGGGGGAGCTTCCCGATCTCAAAGCGCTTCTTGATATTGCACAGATTTTGTCTGACCGGTATACATCGCAGGCTGCCTTGCAGCACTCATTGCGAGCGTCGGAGGCCACGAGTGCTGACAACCCGAATCCGGTTCCAGTCGGAAGTCCATGGGTTCCACGAGGAAGTTCTCGTTCTGTCCCCGCTACTCGCGAGTCCGACATGCCTGGTCTTGCTGACATCACGGAACCCACCGACATCGAGGCTGCCCCAGAGTCTCCAAAAGTGGTCAAAGAGGCCGAGCCGAAGGTTCATCAAGAGCGTCCTGGATTCACGGGTGATCGCGTTCTGCGGAACAGCGAAATATTTATGCTTGAGTTCGGGTGGTGGATAGAAATGGCGTATGCCGTTCCCGAGGGTGATATCGGAAGAGTGTGGGAAATCATGAAGGTAAGTTTAATCCAGCACCGCTGATGCAGACTCCTCTGATAATTCATTCACAGATTTGGATCTTCAAGTTCGCCGGCTCTTCGCATCAGAACTATATGAAGTATCTACTCGAAGTTTATTGCCTGTTGCGGTACGAATCATCAAAGGGCTTGAGCAACGCCATCCTCGACAATTGGCTTCTGAATATAAAAGCCGAGCTTGGAAAATGGTTGCCCGGGATCTCCATCAAGAGCATTATAATCGCTGGCTCGAGGACATGGTCCAGAAACACGGTGGCGAATTTGATAACTCCTTCTATCGTCAAACAATTTCACCGAATGTCGAGCATTTCCTGCGCTTCAAGGAGGAAATTGAAAGTGCCTTCAATCTCGACCGCCGCAGCAAATCACACACTTCCCCTCATCAGCGCAGCGAGTTGCGCCTTCTCCTCACTTTATTGAAGGATCAAGAGGTTCACATGTTCGCGAAGGCCGCTCCATGGGGCACGCTGCTGTGAACCAATTCTCCCGGGATGTCGCGAGTTGGAACAGGGCAAGCTAGCAAATTTTCTTTCCGTAACCACTTGCCTAGGCGATTTTTTGGAAGAAATTAATCGCAAAGGTGATTCTGGGCACATCTCAGATGGAGAAGAGCCTACCGACCGCTCCGATTCTCCCCATCCTTCTGCCCAGAACTCAGACGAAGGGTCCATTCGGTCCGACTCCCCGCACTCGCTGCCTGGATCGGATTCCCCATCTCGTTTTGACTCCCCGACTCCCAGCTCTTCTAATGGCTATGAATCACGCTCAGATTCCGTATCCATTAACAGCTCCAGCAGCACCGCATCCCTTGATTCTGTCTTAAGCGCACCGGATCCCAACGAGCCAGAAAATGATGGGATAGATATGTCCGACGTGTGCCGGTTCAGTGGCTCTTCTGTTGCAATGTATGTAGATGGGGAAAGCGGGCTATTGCTGCACGATGAAGAGGACTCGGAGGACGAGCCTGAAGACGACGATGAAGGCATTGTAGAGGATGAGGAACCTACAGCGGCGCCCGACTTGGATTCTGATGAAGATGACGAATTATGATTATAATTTTGACCTTGCTACGATTTGTTTAATGTGAGTAGGTGATGTTAATACAGACGTAGTAATTAATTCCGCGTCCGAGGTCGGTACTGCGGCCTATAGTTCTTGCTCACATCTGCTGCGCTCGGTGCTGGGGCTCGGGTTCGACGACCTGGTAGGTTGGTCAGTGTATCTAATGCCTGCCTCTTCTTGGGGCGTGATTTCTGCGTTGGTAGGAGAGCTGCAGGTAGTGAAGAATCAGATTGGGGCTCGTCGCTGTCGTCAACGGTGGTCAGTGGTAGTTCGTCATCGTGAACACTATAGTCATCTTCTTCAGAATCGTCTTCCGGCAAGGCCTTTCGTTTGGTTGATTGACGTTTTTCACGCGCTTTTCTGTTACGTTCGAGTCGAGCATGCTCCCGCCGCCGTTGGATTTTCTTTTGGATTTCAGTGATGACGTCGTAAAGTGAATCGGAATGGGTTTTGTTATTATACCAGTTCTGCAGGATTGGATGAAGAGCGGATGTCGAAGAAAATGATAAAAGGCCGTCGAGGAGTGAATCTAAGATTGAGGGAGCGAGGAAAAGTGAGGGTGGATGATTTCGGAACAGGGTTTGGAATTGTAATTCGACACGGAGTTGATTGCGGAATGTTTTCAGGGCGATTAGTGCCAAAGCTCGTTCCTTCTTCGTGAGACGGAGTTTTTTTGGAGTTGCATGTGTCGAAGAACGGGGATTTGAAGGTGCAATTAGCGGGGCGAGTTCTATTGCAGACGGTGGTGCCACGAAAGTAAGCAATTTTTGCGAACGTGATAGGCAAAGTGAGCAAGGCAGCTGACGATCAGCTGCGATACAATCCAGCGTGGTAGTCTCGAGCGGAGGATTGCCGTAGTGTCGGTTGATAAATGCGATATAACACTTTTTTTCGACCAACATCAACGCCTTCGCAATTTCCATCGGCACAGGAGCTTTCTTCGAGGATGGCTTTCTGCGTGTTTTGGGCGCGGGCTTCGTTGGATCAGTCGGCCCTAACCACGCCAATGTGAGTGCATGAATATTGATCGAAAGAAAATAACAGCTCAGACCATGGAGTTGTTTCATGGCGGCCGCGATAGAGCTAAGCTGGACCAGCACAATCCCCCGCGCAACTGTCTCAGCCTCCCTCCCAGCTCGTCCCTTCTCTTGCAAAGTGATATCCACTGTCTTGGAAAAGCCCAACGAAATACTATCCAAAATCTTTTTCGCGTTGATACCATTGGAGAATGCAGGACCCAACAAAGGAATCTGAGGAGACCATTCTGACTGAAATTCTGCTGGCTATCACCTCAGCAGGTAAATTTTGCCCCGGATTTTGAACTGAGGGTGAATTCGGATTTGAAATGAATTGGATTATAAAGCAAAGCGATGCCCCAGTGCTGTCAGGTGTTTGCCTAAGAATGCAGACTGACCAGCACCTGACAAAGGAATCTGAGGAGGCCATTCTGACTGAAATTCTGCTGGCTATCGCCTCAGCAAGTCAATTCTGCCAAGGGTTTTGAACTGAGTGTGAATCTGGATTTAATGTGAATTGGATTACAAAGCAATGCAATGCCCCAGTGCTATCAGGTGTTTGCTTAAGAATGCAGACTGACCAGCACCCGACAAAGGAATCTGAGGGGGCTATTCTGACTGAAATTCTGCTGGCTATTGCCTCAGCAAATCAATTCTGCCAAGGGTTTTGAACTGAGTGTGGATTTGGATTTGATGTGAATTGGATTACAAAGCAAAGCGATGCCCCAGTGCTTTCAGGTGTTTGCCAAAGAATGCAGACTGACCAGCACCCGACAAAGGAATCTGAGGAGGCCATTCTGACTGAAATTCCGCTGGCTATCGCCTCAGCAAGTTAATTCTGCCAAGGGTTTTGAACTGAGTGTGAATTTGGATTTGATATGAATTGGATTACAAAGCAAAGCGATGCCCGAGTGCTGTCAGGTGTTTGCTTAAGAATGCAGACTGACCAGCACCTGACAAAGGAATCTGAGGAGGCCATTCTGACAGAAATTCTGCTGGCTATCGCCTCAGCAAATCAATTCTGCCAAGGGTTTTGAACCTGGCTCCCGGCACAGGATTTGATGTGAATTGCATTACAAAGCAATGCGATGCCACAGTGTTTTCAGGTCTTTGCATAAGAATGCAGATGGACCAGCACCCGACAAAGGAATCTGAGGAGGCCATTCTGACAGAAATTCTGCTGGCTATTGCCTCAGCAAATCAATTCTGCCAAGGGTTTTGAACCTGGCTCCCGGCACAGGATTTGATGTGAATTGCATTACAAAGCAATGCGATGCCACAGTGTTTTCAGGTCTTTGCATAAGAATGCAGATGGGCCAGCACCCGACAAAGGAATCTGAGGAGGCCATTCTGACTGAAATTCCGCTGGCTATCGCCTCAGCAGGTCAATTTTGGCCAGGGTTTTGAACCAAGTGTGAATTCGGATTTGATATGAATTGGATTATAAAGCAAAGTGATGCCCCAGTGCTGTCAGGTGTTTGCCCAAGGCCACCCCTTTGACCTTGTACTCGCGTGCAGTGTGGTCATCCTCCTCCAGACAGAATCTGCGCCAAAAGGCAAGGGCCTCTGCATGGGTATCGAAAACGCGCCAAAGATTATTACTGAAGTGGTGAATCTGTTGGTCCGCAACAGTGCTGAATCCGCAAAAATTTCGTTTTGCCACTCAAAGTATGTAATCGCTATGTTTAGCGCCCTTTGAAATTTAATACAGTCTCCAAAATAACAGTTCCATTTTCCAGCTTCCCTGGAAACTTCTGGTGACCGCAGTCGAGCCATATAATCCTCAACGCTTGCTTAGCGTCCACATTCTCTCTTGCTTTCTCCCCCCAACTCGTTCCTACGCTCTTTTGCCATGTCTGACTCCAAACACCCCAGCGCCCACGACGCTGCCAGCGAGGACAACTATATCGCCACTTTCAATGCTCAAGACCTTCGCTTCGCCTCCTTATGGAGGCACAAACTTGTCGTCCCGCCCCTCAAACTCATTCTGGACTACGAAGACGATATCGCCAAAGACTGGCCCATTTCCAAGGACGACGTCATCGAGGCTATCAACTCCGCCTACCCTATCCTCGTGAGTGCTCATGTTCCTCTTTCTTTTCTTTATCTTTGCTCAGTTCTCTCTTAATCCAGAAACTCTTGCACGCCAAGTTCCCCGAGAAGCGCGCCAAGAAACTCGACTCCGTCCTCCTCGACGTCTGGTACGGGTACACCCGTCTTCTCGCTCTCGTCGAAACTGGTCCCGAGGAATGGAAGGAGGTTTGCGTCTGAGTCGTACAAGGTACGTCCCTTTATATTTCTAGATCTTGATTCTTTATTGACCATACTTCCCATCCATCGCCCGAGGAGGTTCCCGACGACTTCAGCTTCCCGCGTATCACGCCCGTCAGGACCTCCGGCACCCTCAAGCCCTGTGATGCAGAGGGTGACGCCGAGATGCCCACCGACGTCCTGAAGAAACCCAAGCGAGCAACTGGTCGGTCGCCTGGCTCCAGGTCTGCTCCCACCAGTACGTCCTATCCCTTATTCGTTCCGGATTGTCGTACTAATGCTTCGCCTTACAGCGCCTTCCAACGAACCTGAATCCGGAAAACCATCTGGTTCCTTGCCGCAGAAGGCTGCCCTTAAGAGGCCCTCCACCGTCGATGAGGAAGAATCCGGCGACAAGGATGAATAGTCTCCAGTGCGTACTCCTTCATAATTTATCCCAGTACTTTGCGTCTGACCCATTCTTTAGTCTAAGCGTATCCGTTTCGACGGTCTCGACCTTCCCACCGCCGACACTGTTACTTCAACTCCGGTACGTATATTATATCCTTCGAGGTGGACCTAGACTGATCACCAGTCTAAGCCCTCCACTCGTTCCAAGGACAAATCATCGACGTCCGGAACGCCCAGGCGGACCCCAGCCCCCAAGGTACGTCTTTTTCTGGACCGGTTTCTATCTTGCTAACGGCCCCTTTCAAGCAGCCCGAGCGCAACGACCCCATCGAGGACGAAGGCGGTTCTGATGACGCCGATGGTGAAGAGGAAGTCGACAGCGATGGAGACGTCGAGATGAAAGAGGTCAAACTGGTGCGTCTGCTTTTTCTCGTTTCCAGATCGTCTCTAACGCCGTGTATTCCTAGTCGACCACCCGTTCCGGGCGCTCAGTTGCCTCAGCTAAGCCTGCCGCCGCGGGTCCTAGTAAGGCTAGAGGCAAGAAGGAGAAACCTCTGGCAGTAAGCCCGGTTTCTTTTTCTTCCTCGGTGTGTTATTTAATTTGTTTTTATTCTTTTAGCTTTCCGAAATCGACGCCGCTGCCCTTGGTAAGGCCGTTGAGGACGTCTTCAGAAAACACCAGAACAATCGCAAGGCGACCAGTGGTAAGTTTCTCATCCACCACCCGGAATCCTCGCCTATAGTATGTTATAGGATCTCAATTCAATATCGCGACCGATGGCCAGCCACGCATCGTCTCCACCGTGCGGTTTGCCAATTCGTCGCAGCCCACGTTCTACAACGGGCTCCCAGCGACGGACATCGGTAAACGCTACAAGCTCTCCGACACGCGTGTGGAAGGAAAACGGATTACTGTCAGCGAGGCCACCGCCATTACTGACGAGGTCAACACCTACATCGTGCGTCGTTAGATTTCCTCTTTTTTATCCTGAATACTAACTTCCGGATCTTTCAGCCCACCGTCCCTTGCATCAACTGCATTATCACCGGCAAGGACTGCACCCCGGTCGCCTACGGTACCTTCTGCGACAACTGTAAGAGCGGAAGCTTCCACTCGTGCACTTACAACAAGGACGCGGGACAGGTGGTCGAGTTCATTCGCCGACTGGTAGCACTCCCGAACATGAGTCTATTCCGGATTCTCCAGTTTCCTTTGCTAGATCATGTTTCCGTATTCGACCTGTAGGCCAACAGGACCTGCTCGCCGAACTCGAAGACGCCATCTAGGCTGCCAACGACGCTCGTCACCTGGCAGACGAAGCAGCTCATCGCGTCGCAAAGCGCTTCGCCCACCTCGGCCTCAACGCCCTGGTCGTCATCGACAAGTTCGGACCGGCGCCCCTCCTGGAGTTGTTCGACGACGAGACGCCCGAAACCGTCCTCGACTTCTTCAACGGCGTCCTCGACCAGCATAACGACATGCTCGGCGCGTCCTCAACCCTCCCGGCCGACGAGTGGAAACCCCGTCTTGCGGCGTCCGACCTTGTCAACGCCAACGCGCTTTCTTCTATTTGCGCTTCAGCCTTCAAGTTCGCGAAGGAGCAGAAGGTGGACAAGGGCAAGGTGAAGGCGGACTAGGGGCGCTTTCCGGATCTCGAACTTTTCTTTTGGCGGACCTATATGTACACTCGCAAGTAGCACAATCTCGGACTTCGCAAATTTTTCTTGGACTTCGGGTTTTGTACAACTAGATAGAACTAGTTTGTAACAAAACCCTTCAGTAGTAATCAAATGCACTGCGCTTAGGTGCCGTTTCTGAACTCTTGTAGCCCAATTTTTGCTAAGTCAAGTTTCCGGATCTCCCACCCAAGTCGCGACTTAGTAGAAATCCCCTTTAAAGTCAACATCCCGAGATGCCCGAGATCAATCGGATCAAACTGAGTTTGAACCTAAGACACTAGAGCCGTATATTTACATGTCAGCACCATAACGCTTGATCCAGAACGTTCTCTTGAAATTCCGGAATCATGCCCAATGTTATGTCTTTCCCATCCCTGGAATGGGAATTTGCGTCATACATGCTCGAAGACTTCATAGTGCGTCCTGGATTCTGCTTTCCGGACTTCGTATTGAACCCCTCCTTAATAGCCTCTTAGAAGCTGCACCTGCGCTAAAAAGGGATTGGGTTGCAGGTTTATTGCCTGGGTCGCGAGTGTGAAGAGTGCGAGGACCGTGTCTGCGGTACCTGCACCTTTCGCCAATGGAGGGAGTGGGAAGCACATAACCAGGCTCTTCCAGATGGCACCCCTGGTAGAAGTGCGTGATTTTTCCGGATCCCAGATTTTCGTGCTAACCATCTCTACCCTTGCAGAGTTTAAACTCGGTCGTGGCAAGATCCCTGCCTCGGACCTCTCTGCTACCATTCGCCAGGTCTTTGAGTATAACCAGCAGGTCTTCTTCCGTCGCTTCGAACTTATCAAGGACGCCATCCTCAATACGAACGGCTCAGACGAACTTATCGAGATACATTCTACACTCCATTATATCAACGCCAACCAGCGGTTGAGAGATTTATGGCGTGCACATCGACGAGCTCATTGCCGCCGCGCCTGAGGACAATCCATTCCCTATTGTCCTCAGCACAACTATTTTCCATTGGGAGAGGGTAGCTAGAATAGTTTTAGGATATACCCCTTGTAACAACTCTATTTTGCCGAATCCCGAAATTGTGACTTTCCGGATTGCCCCTTTCCTTCGGAACTTCTTGTCTTCTACTTTCATCATGAACGTTCCCAACACCGAGGGCCCACCGTGGTCCCCGATACTGTTATTCCTGCCCATTTGAATTCCGAATCTGCCCTTACTCGCACGGTTGAGGCGCTCTTGACCCAGATGTCGGTCAGTGGACCGGTTATCCGGAAGAGACCCTTTTGCTGACTTTTATCAGCCTCGTTCCCTAGAGTGCTGGACTTGCGAGCGTGACCATACAATCTGCGAGGTCCCTCGTTTTGGCCGCCCATGATCTCATTGCGTCGAGATTCAGGATATCGAGTGCTCCTTCACAAGTCTCTTCTTTCGGGACGAGTTTCTGGAGACCTTCGAGTCCAGCTTCTATAGCCCTTTGCTTTGTTGCATCAAGCACTGAAGTTCAGGCATTATTTCACCGATTCTCTACCCTGCCCGCTGTCGCCGCCGCATAAAGAGACTTATTTGAACCATGCTTTATTAGGTGGTACACTGTGAAAGTTATTAAATGTTCCATTGGCTCGAGTGCTACAGCTAATTTTTATTCGACTCAACGATGTTCCTTCCCGCCAGCATCTCGGCCGGCTGCCACATTCTCTTTCCGTCTCAGCGTTCTCACTTGAATCCATGTATATCCGAACAATCACGAGTAATTTTTCCGTCTAACAGCGGTATTTCATTTTCTAGATTCACGATCTCAGTGTTGTAGTTCGGCAGGATCGCATCTTAAAACCGGTCAACAAGCAGCAGGAATTATTCATTATGTTGGACGTGTTTAGTGCGAGATATTTTTCCGCAGCCTCCACCAGTTCCAACCTCTAACGTATATTCGCCTTGCTGCTGTACATAGTCAATGCATGCTTCATGATTATAATGTGACACCGTAGATCCACTGACTTCCAAATGCTAAGGCCTCCAGTCTTGCCTCTCGGATTTCCTTGATCTGACTTGCCCGTTCCCCGCATCTCGGTCAGCACTCAGTTTTCTCAATTGCAAAGCGTCCAAGCAGTCACTCAAGGTACTCAGAAATCTCTCAACCAATGATATTTCCGGAATGGCAAAGGGGTTTTATGGACATACGCCGGAGCGAAGCGAAGACATGTCTTGTTGAGTACTATCCAGTATTCATCTTCCCGGAACCAACCTGGTCTTCCCTCGTCTGGTCTTTCATTCTGTCCAGGGTCGAACCTTATCTGTATCACAATATTGTAGTGACCCACTCCTGCCCGATGCAAGGTTATCCAATTTTTACCACCATCTCTTGTGTGCAATAAGATCAAAACCAGTGTCTTTCTTCCATGACAATGTCTGCACCATTCTTCTTCACCTAGTCCTGGAAAACGGTCTGAAAACCATCTTGTCTGTCTGCACACGAGTGGAGCATCTCAGCATCTCTGGTGTTGCAGAAGACAGACGTTCTTTCGTCGCATCGTTACCTTTGAAACGTGTCTACGCCGACATAAATTGACTCCTTCTTGGCCTCTCGCCCGCCCATCCCCTGTTCTCTCATTCTCTCACCTAACCCATATTGAGCTCTCGAGACCGATGGACATCGAACTTTCGGATAAGCTGTCCGTAATCCGGTCGCTCACTCATCTCTCATTCAATTCTGATTCATCCCCATTTTGCCTTCAGCTATTAGAGAAGCGCAATTCCTTGAGTTCTTGCTTCCCTGACCGTAGGCTCGTTAAAACCCGGGTTGCACAGTCAGTACGAGATAGCCCTGGGGAGGGATCCCCGGTTCGTTACAGTTGCGGCAAAAAAACTTGTCCCAAGCCGTTTGGGCTCATTTCTTGACCAAATCACTTCAAATAAAATCCTGCTATGAGGTTCTGGTGTTTTCATGAGCTTTCACATAGGTTTCGCAATATCTCAGCTCTGTCATTGACCCTGAATAAAATAAATAAGGGCTTTCTGAAAATTTGACTTTGCAGAATCATCATGTATGCAGAAAAGGTGTATACAGCATGAACGCACTTGGAAAGGCGGGCATATTGGTATTTTAGTTCACGTGGATTGATGGGGATTTGAGCTCACACTGGAGCCTGCAAGTTGGCCATTTTGAGCAATTTTGGCCCATTTCCTGCCAAAGTTGCAAATTTTCACTGCACACTCTGAGCTCAAATCCCTATCAATCCACATGAAATAAAATACCAATATGTTCGCCTTTCTAATTACTTTTGTGCTGTATACACCTTTTTTGCATACATGATGGTTCTGCAAACTCGATTTTTCAGAAAGCCCTTATTTATTTTATTCAGGGTCAACGACAGTGGTGAGATATTGGGAAAACTATGTGAAAGCTCATGAAAACACTAGAACTTCATGGCAGGATTTTATTTGAACTGTACCATGCGTTGTGCGTACATCCTCAAAGATTGGCATTGCGGGGTACATATTGGGAAGGATTACTTGGGCCTGCGGAGGCTTTCATTGCGAAAAGTCGGACGGGCGACGTGGATGGTGTCTGCTCAATTCATCATGGCCTAATACAATAACTGATATGTATGCCCTGGTATTCAGAGGTGCAGTATGAAAATCCCGAGGCCGAAAGCGAACAGATTGTAACTAAAAAATTTTAGGGACCAGTTTGGATGATCCGGATAGCATCCGGATAGATCCACGTGGATGATGGATTATCCGTGGATATATTTGTTCATGTTGATCAAAAGGCCCGTGAAGCGCATTCAGTTCAATCCTTCAGCACTTTGGCCCCATAAATATGCCAAGCCATGCTGAACCAGATTTAAAACTTCAATACATATCTCAGATTTTTCTTGAAGCCAGGAGTTAGGTATTTGCTTCGAAATCCACCAAAAATCGGTGAAATCCGGGTGTAATTCGGGAATGGGCCCTGAGAATGGTCCAGGAATTTTCAAGTAGCTTTCCCCATACCATATAATTGTTCTAAAGAGCATACTCCGCCTCTGAGCACAAATAGTGGTTCAAACGGTAAAAGATGGATGACGGCGGATAAATTCTCGCGGATAACTGATGGATTGATCTATGGATGGACGAGTGATCGGTGGATAAGGCCGATCCAAACTGGTCCCTACTAAAAAGTCATCAAATAAAAAAGAAAAGATCAACGCGGTAGCAAGTACATGTTATGTTCCGGGCACCGTTTAATTATCAAAAATTCTCAAAATAAGATTCCCGCTCAAGGATGTAGCGTGAATTCCAGGGAAGCGAGGGCAAGGGTGGAGCATCGCCCTCGTCTTCGACTTCTTCCATCCCGATGAATGAGTGCTTATAGGCAACCGGCAACCCGGATGAGATACATTCCGGGGGCGATTTAGACAGTTCAGAGCGTTGCACGTCGATGATGGCAAGGATTTCTACATATTTTGGCGGCGACTGGGGATTTATAGAGGAGAGAAAAGAACTCCCCAATGGCGCTCCGTCATCAACGGGGTGATTATCTGCTGGAAAGAGTCTTGGACATGAGGCGGTGTACAGACGCCGAGCAAAAATAAACAACAGTACCTGACTTGCGCATCCTCTCGCGCAACACCTGCATGCGACTGGCAACTTGTTCCTTCGTTCGAACGATGTCAAGACCTTCGAGATAATCCACAATGAACTGGTTTAGCCCGCTGCGTCCAACAGTGTGAGTCGCGAAGGGAGCGTCCCAATATGCGTGGAGCCCTGTGGTAACGGAGGTCAGCGCTAGGAGACCGGACAATCAAGGGAAAGCTGAGGACCCTGGAGAAAGCCATATTGGACATTATTTGGCCAGATTGATTGCTTGCGTCCAGGCATAGTGGGCGGAGGAATTCAACTTTCGGACTGCGGATGCCTGGAGATGATACTATAGTATTATTTATTGTACGGGGGCCGCTTTATATGAAGTCAAGCCGGAGTCCTCGTCTCCGAACCGAGCATCCCACCCATCCTATCCCTATAGGATGCCGAAATGTTTTCATAATGCGCGCGTCGACCGCTCAGTCGGGACCGGAGTCGAGTGATATCCATGTGTCGGGCCTCGAGGCCAAGCACCACCAATCAGGACCTGTGATTATCCTATTGGGAAGGAAATTCAATAGAAGCCGTATGGACCATGTGGCAGTCAACATAGCCTTAGCTATAGCCTGTCAATCAATCATATGGAGAGCAAATGGTGCCTAAACCTAAAGAGGACATTATTATGGAGAGCTCCACATGGTCAAGATACGGGCAACATTCCCCGATGATTCACATTAGACACTTGCGATCACTATATAATGCTGTTCACATCTTTCTTATCGCTCACTGTTTCGAACTCTCTCTACTCAACATTTTTAGTTGCTTATTCAACTACGGCCGTTTGATTTTAAAGCCTGAACCAAAAGTGCATCGTCGCATTCTTGAAAGGCCTCTGGTGCGGACTAGCTGTTATCTTAATCAATGGCTGTTGTCCTAATCAATGACTCATTGTTGGATAGCAATACTGTGCAGTATTCATGGAAACACCAGTAGAAGACAATAAGGCAGCAGAACTTCTATGTGGCCTGAGGAGGTTCGTCCTGTTTCGTAGAGTCCATTTCCCAGGTATTTGACGGGGATGCTATTATTCAGTGCAATTCCTCCTGCACACCGACCCGCCTCAAATAGTGACCTCCTTATCCCCGGGGTAGAGTATCGAGGAAAGGAAAGGCCCAATATGGAATTTGGGCCGGCATCGATTTTCCATCCATCAATTCAGATTGAGACAAATCCAACAACTCGAGCCGGCAAATTGAAGATAAACAAAACTCGCCAAGCTTGTAATTTCTGTCGACGTATGTCCAAGTTCACATACTTCACCCCTTCCAATACCAACGTCAGACATGTAGGCCGCAAATTGCGTTGCAACGGAGATAGATTGGCGTGTAACACATGTACTCTGTATGGGGAGGAGTGTGAATATGCTATCCACCTACGATGCCGTGGCCCAGGGAAGGCGGCGAAAAAAGCAGGAAAAAGACATCCTATAACCCCGACTCCTCTTCGATGGGAATGGCCGATGCGTAGGGGTTAGACGAAAGTGTATCTATCTGAAGGCCATCACCGTGACGATTATCCGAAAAATAAAGAAAAATCTCCACCCAGATTTCAGTGCAGCTGTCCAAACCTACGCTGGCCACGAAAACAATACTCAACTACAAAGCCAATCAATCACTTTCATCGAGCTCTCGATGGAAATTCGCCTAGTGGTGACCGTGAAAACAATAACTCGCCTTGAAAATCCATTTATAATTTCTCCAGCCATCTTCACGGGTGTAATAGACCAATTAGAGTGGACGCAACGACCAAGCAGGTCCACAGCTGCGAGCGAAAATGGGAACCCAGACACCGAAGAAAACGAGCGGCCCTCAAAATATCGACATTTGGGGAAGGTATGTGATAAACTTCAAAGAAACAGTGGGGCCCAGGGGCAGTTAACGACAACGACGAAGCTTTGCAGAAAGGTCACCATGGGTGACAACTAGTCGAGTCGCCGACGAAGCTAGCGATGAAGCTACGATGCAGCTCCATCAATGGCCCAGGGGATCATGCAGGTCACCAGGGCATGACGCACTGCTCTTCTTCTCTCGAACTTTCCAGCATCCCGTCCAAGAGGTCTCCGATCTCGTTATCGGACCCACTGATCAACACGCGTGACTAGTGCTGGCCAAAAATACGATACGGAAAAATATTTTTTGAATATATTCAAATACGATACGGCCCCAGAACCTCTGACTGAATATGAATACGGCCGAATATGAATACGATACGATATGGATATAATACGACAAGACATGCCGGAGCTTCGCTCCGGCTCATGTTTCGTTTAGCCATTTGGGTCTCAAAGATATAATAAACTCAGAATCAAACCAAGATAAAGGAAGGCTGACAATTAATATTCCACCCAGTATAAACTACGATGGCAGAAAATGCAGGCGTGTGCCTGTGTGCGAGACGTGCTGCCCTCTACAGCACGAAGGATGAGGATTTGGACAGATTTAGCATGGGGATGTTCGTCACTGTAGGTACAGAACGCACCGGTGCGAAGCCCACTGAAAGGCTTGCCGAGGATACTTCACCAGCGGAAGCCAACGAACGCTAACGTTGAGCCAATAATCACTGTACGCGATGAAGGACAGCAGGGAGCTCATCAAGTGCGCAGAGAATCGAACACACCTTTTCAAAAGGTCGCCAAACCCTCGAGTTTCTAAACCCGAACACGTTAGTCGAATACGGCACATCCTTACAATCCACATACGAACGGGGCGGTTTAGTAAATATTCCCGCAGTTAAAACAACTTGACTCTGAGTTCATTAGCCGGGAGTCGCAGGAACGAAGTGTACGCAGACGCACCGGTTCCATTCCTCTGCGGGAAATTGGTGCGACATCCTGCTGGTGTTAATGATTTGACTTGACTCCCGGAAACTCGAATGTTGCTTCAATGTTAGGATGGTCGAATACCGCAGAAATAATCTGTTCTTCTGTAATCTTGGAATGTCAACGGTTGCCTTACAAGATGCACTCAACCCGGAGTGAAGCGATGGCATATCTTGTCGCATCTCAACAGGCCGGCTCCAGCTTCTACTCCTCTTGTGGAGGGAGATTCCGCGGCGAGCCAAATGGACTCCTCATCCGCCGCTCCTTCGAAGAGCCCTTCATTGTCCTCCTCGCCAGTCGCAGTAATGTCTTCGTGGCTGTCATAACTGAACTCGCCGCGTTTACGAGTGCTTGGAGAAGTTAGAAGAGAGGCCACAGACGAAGATCGCTTCATCCCAAGGGAAGGGAGGGTGGTTCCGGAAAAAATTATTATTATTATTTTGTGGCCTGAAAATGGATCAGAACATCCACACTCAAAGGCAACAGTTATATGGTGGGATAATGTTTTTATTGCCACTTGGGGGAATGGAACCCCCGCTGCTCAAAGTCAGAAATGGCTAAGAGGTAATGTGCAATTATTCTAAAAAAGCATCTGATCCTGAGAAGGGTTATGCAATTAGGCCGCTCAAGTGGGCGGGGGTTCGATTCCCCTAAGTGTACAACGTTCCCCTGCCATATAACTGGCCATTCAGGACCAGAAACAAATGGCCTGGGGGACTAAGACCTGAGACAGCTAACCCCTACTCAACTATGCCACATAACCGGTTATATGGCATAGTGGTAATGTGCACTTAGTTTAACAAAACTTGGGCCGCTCTTCCCCGGGGAGTGGTTGATTTGGCTAAACCGCTCGCGTTCACTTCCCACAAGTCGCAGCTCTGCCTGAGATGACTGGATGGCAATGATGTTCCAGGGCCATTTTCTAAGCCGCGCTTGTCAAGAATTGACAGAGCAATGAGCCTCCGAGCGATTGCCAGGCCCTCCATATCCATAGAATCCTATCCGCCACTCTCGCTACCGCCTCCGACCTCGATGGACGCATCTCAAAGGTTTTTCTTGGCCTGTTAAAGCTCCAAAAAGAGCGAGGCCTGTGCAGTCAATACGCGCGCGCCTTGAAAAGTGCTGTCGCCTATCCACCGCCTTCTGTCGGAGATTCTCGCCGAAATGTTCATTTTTGTCGCAATAGCAGCCTCCAGTCTAACCACTACTCCATTGCCGATCCGCGAGAGGCACCCATGCTCCTGGGTCACATATTATTGCGCTGCAGTCCCATGTTTATGATGTATCTCGGGCATCGGGGACATCCTCTTCGAGAGATACTGGGGAGATTGAACGGGGACGGGTTGGGTTTAATTTGCAGGGTAGACGGCCATCCTCTTGAATGTATCGCAAGGCGAGAAAGCATCATCATCGTTTTCGCGCTCCGGGCTGCATTGAATCCCCGAGGCGTGAAAAGAGGATAAAGAAGAACGATGAATCTCGTTCGAATTCGTCGGAAGCGGAGTTAGACCCTCCGAATGTGATGTGCTGGATGAGGAGCTGCAGGCCAATATTTTAGAGCCCCAGTAGCTCCAATAGCTCCACACCATTACCCAGTAGCGCCTATACAACCTCGCTGTATTGACATCCTTACCTGCGGTATGCATTCTCACTGCCCAGCCGTTGCATACCTTACTGCCCTCAGCCAGAAATACCCAATGCTTTGTGGTCATTGGGCGAGATGGTATGCAACGCTTGCGTTCTCAAAGACAGAGCCGTTCTGCTGGTGTCAGACTTTCATGGTTCAAACAGTTTTACAGTAAATAATCTTCTTTACACTGGTACTGAGCTTCATATGTTCAAATTTATACAGGAGTAGAACGAGATTGGTACAATCCTGTTGTCGAACCTCCGCTGGCATGGAGAGGCATCTCCGCTACCAGCATGAGAGTGACCCCGGTTGTTTAACGGGACCACGGGGCAGGATTACACACAGTTCATGGGGGGCACCAATGAACCGGCACTTTGGAGTGTGGGCAACCGAACTAACAGCCACCAGTGTGTGAATAACAATCCACACAGTATGACAGCGGACATAGATCAAATGAGAGTGAAGAGACGCACGATAGCCAGGTACACGAGGCAAAGCAGAGTGCGAAGGGTCTCGACACCGGGCGAGGTATGCCGAGAATAGACGATCTGCTGCTATTGTACTGACATCCGGTACTCATTGAGTTCTCCACGCAAGTCCGGTCTATCAAATGTGTTACTTTCAATGTCGGTGAGATGCGAACTTCTCACGAGTTCCCTTTCTAATTGGCCAGCATTATGCTTGAAGTCCAGGTCCGTGACAATGAAGTCGACCTCCAAGGTAACAGGCAGTATGGATCTGAATATACTTATTGAAGAGACTTAAAGAAATACTGGTATTCGGCTCGATGCGGGCTGCGGCGGTGTGATTTCAGAATGTTTTCCCTGCCTGTATTCGTCCGTATCCTGACTCACGGATTCGTAGTTTGATAGATCCATAATGAATATATTACTCGTATCTTAAGCAGATGTGGTGATACATGTTTATTCTTCCGAATCTACTCCGTTTGTCTTCCAGTTCCCATTTAATTTCATCTTGGGCAGCTGACCCAGTCACTGCGTTCAGAGGGGCCGTCTGCACAAACAATGTAGACCCCAGTCGGGACACGTCTGCAGATGCGGACATCGGCACATGGCGGCGATCCCTGCCGACATCTGGGGACATCCCTTTTCCGCTCTCGGAGCCCATCTGAGGCGTCGAGGACTTGTCGAAGACGTCACTGAGAGCCGTCTTTTTGACAGGACGATGTCGTTAATGCGCCCACACATGCAGTTTTTTCCCACTGTCAAGCGATAATTCAGAAATGTGCGCAAACTGGCAAATTCAGATGCCAAAAAATTACTATCTCCAGCTTCGGAACAGATGATATGTTCAATTCGTCTCTGACCGTTTTCTGGACGAAATTATGTCCCCCAAGACTCCAAAACTGTCGAACTTTGCCACGTTTTGGGCTTTGCCGTCATCTTACGTGACAATGGTTGCCAAGGAGCATCAAACAGAGAGCCTGAAGCCGGTTGTGGGCTAAGGAAAGGAGGAGCAGCGATGTTGGCTCGAGTCCGGCAACCTGTGTGGACGGGGGTCGGCACATTCCTCAACAGCGAAAATTGTGAACCCCCTGTTCATGTCAGCCAGGGTGAAGTTCGGGTCAAAGACCATAACTTGGTCAGTTCCAAGAGCCTGTTCGTTCAATTGTAGCTCCTCATCTGTCAGCATGAGTTCTTCAGATAAATCAAGATTTTCCATGGTGGGATTCCACTTGGTCAAAATGCTGCCTATCAACATTTTTGCAGTTTCAACACATTGTCCTGGTGGGTTATCGGGTAAACGGCAACAAGATGGAAAAGTGGTATATTATCGGGGGTATTTGGGTGACTTTAGGCTGCAACATCCCCCCATACGCCGCGGGTGCACTCGGGTTCGTGTTTCTTTCCAGCCGGCAGTGGACGGAGTCTAACATTCTAAAAAGCTACTGCATTCATTCGTATAAACATAAACTATTTGGGTACCTGGCGTTAGAGAATACCATGACTATCGAATATCGCGAATATTCGCGGGTATCTATTCGCGAATGGCGAATATTCGTATTCGTGAATTGATGTGGCTGTGCTATTCACGCGAATGCGAATATCAGTTTCTGGGAAAGTGGATATTCGCGAATATTCGTTGAGTAATCACCACGGAAATGACCCACTCAGAACCAACTCAGAACTAAAGGACTGACCCTTTGGTGGGTTGTACGTGAGAGACAAGATTATTGTCAGGCCAAAACGGACGTTACATTTCCGACTTCGTCGTGCCTGAGAAGGAGCAGACAATTATCGGTGATGAGCAAACATGTACATCGTGATTCGAGGCATTTGCTTAAGATACGAGTAATGTCTGATTATCTGAACCCATTAGCGTTCCAAAATCAGTTTCGATGTCACAATTGACTATGGACAGACAGCTCTGTCAGCACCTGATGCTCTCGAAGCATGGCTGACATCTGCAGCACTCCCTTATGAAAATCACCCGATTGGATATCATTCGAGACAGCGCGAAGCAGCCAAGACAGCACAGAGATTGGAAGGTGAAGCATTTTCACAAATGTGTCTTGATTATTTGTCGGCACCAGGTACGTTGGCTTTGAACTTTTATCCTGATTCTGTTCTGATTCCATCTTATAGCAACTTCGGTTGATGCTGAGCGGCTCTTCTCCTTCTCGGGAGGAACAGTGTCAAAACTCCGCAACCAGCTGTCTGAAGATTCAGCACATGCTGCCGTGATGGTCGGTCAGTGGGCAGGTGACCCAGATCTCATTGCAGTTGAAGAGTTTGAGACACAACTTGCTGAGGGCTGGTTGCGGAAAAAGAAGAGGAAAGCTGACACTCCAGCGGATGGGCAAGCAGCATTGAAAGTCATTGTGGTTGCGGACAATAGCGAGTAGTTGGTGTGTAGAATAACACTTGAAATGCATATTATTCGTGAATAATTCACAAATAACGAGTATTCAAAAGTCGCTGAATGCGAATAGTTGGCATTCACAAATATTCGCGAATATTGCTGACTAATCAACGAATATTCGCACTGGATATTCGTACGAATGCGAATATCACTTTTAGGTTTTCGGTGAATATTCATATTCGCGAATATATATTCGTGGTATTCTCTAAACGAGAGGCAGCTTTGGACAGAGCTTCGTGTTGGGGCCGAAACTGCCCAGAGAGATGTTGTGTCACTTTCCGAAGTTACTGTTCTGCCGGATGTCAAGACCCGTTGGGATTCAGTGTTCTATATGCTCCGGCGACTTCGATACTTGCAGCAGGTGAGTCAGAGATGGTTAATTGGATTAATTCTCTACTGACACTTGTAAATCCAGCCAGTCGCCCGCTTTGCAATGAATCGTGATGCGCAATCCTTCAATCATCCTCTGGAAAATCGGCATTGGAACCGGCTTGAGATCCTGGAGTTCATTTTACAGCCATATTATATAATGTCGTCCAAAAGTCGTCTGTCCCAAATTGTCTCAAAATGTCCCAAATTGTCCCAGACCGTACTGAGCCTTGTCCTCCTCTGGTTCTTATTCTGGTTAACTTACAATACTGAATCACTCATTAGCAAACTGCTCGACTAATAGAAGCCGTCTTTAGCCCTCTTACCCGGCCAACAGGTGACTTAGTATGGATTCATCCTCCTGAACCCTTCCAAAGCCAGTCCCGAGCCCTCATAAAAATACCTAGCCATTATAACATTTTGCCATTTGAAACGCATGACTTTGACAGCGGGCGAAACCAGATACTGAGAACCCTGTTGGAGTCTGTGTAGTGTGACATATTGGTAGTTTACATCGGCTTACGGCGCCCGGGACAACGTCCAGCGGGAAGCCGCCCAAAGTATTATAAGCGCGTACAATCGAGGGTTTTCGCCACCCTTTGTGCCCCATTGTGCCGAGCATACCATACATCACGCAGCCGAGAACATCGAGGTAGTCCTTGCCTACCATGACCTGTCGCTCCTCGGGTGTTTTCGGCGACATCTCCTTGCTCAGCTTTGTGCCAACTGGGAAAGGAGTGGTATTTCTTCTGCGAGATGCGCACTGTGTGAGTGTCGAGATCCTGAGAAATCTCCAGGCCGAGACAATACGAGGCAACGCGTAGATCTTTCATTTTGATAGTTTGTTTCTGAGATTGAGGGGAGTTTCAAGGTGGAGCTAGCTCTTGTAGAGGAATCTGAGCGCACAAAATGTCTCTAATCTGCCATTTTTAATAACATGACTGCTCAGGGTTTAGAAAACTGACTGATCGTGAATGGGGCCTGACTCTGGTGTCCCTTTCGCTCAATGGCACTCAGTCACGGAAGGGTATGGTCGGCTTCCAACCATAATATCTTCAACGACTCATGAAAATCTACCATAGACACTGCAGACATTCAAGTACAGCCCCACGATATCAATCGCTGGTCAAGCAAAGAAAACACTCCCACAGCGGATGCGAGCTTTCTCCCTATCGAGTCACAAACTCAAAGTGTCTTGATGAAACCCAGGAAGCCAATTTCCAACACCCAACGGCGAGACAATCTGGTGAAGTTCTGGCAAGCGATGATCGCCGGCGGAATGACGCTCCCACCAGGTGTGGCCACTGCCGTCTCCAGGCACCATGGTTTCGCGTCGGAATCGGATGATTTTCAACGTTTGCCCGAAATTCCGTTCTGGCTGCGATCTAAAAGGCTCCACAAGTATACGAGCTGCTTCGCAGGTTTAGATTTAGACCGCATCGGGGTTTATACGGTTTGCGCCCGGGGAAGGTTGCTGAAGTTTCTGGATGAGGTGAGAAGCCAGCGAAGATCAGTGGAGCCGATTGGTATTCTGGCGATGACGATGTAGTAAACACTGGTTTTGGCCCAATTTTGTAAGATGATGATGATTCTCACGCTTTGGAATTTTTTTGGGGGGCGCCGTGGAAGAGCGGTAGCAATTTATTTTGCAGAAAACACGAAAAAAACACAGCGCATGTCGGACGACAGTTGCATGGAAATATTCTGTTTAATTGCTCCATACACAGACTGTCCTTCGAGGACGGACAGTGCATGCCAGACGACAGTTACGTGGGAACATTCTGTTTAATTCCTCTATACACAAACTGTGGAAATATTCCATGGGAATATTTTGTTTAATTGCTCCACACACAGACTGTCCTTCGAGGATGGACAGCGTATGCCGGACGACAGTTGCGTGGAAATATTTTGTTTAATTGCTCCATACACAGACTGTCCTTCGAGGACGGACAGTGCATGCCGGACGACAGTTACGTGGGAATATCTGCCCCCCGCCGCTACTCATGCCATCCACTTGACTTTCCTTCGAGGACGGATAGCGCATGCCGGACGACAGTTGCGTAGAAATATTCTGTTTAATTGCTCCATACACAGACTGTCCTGCGAGGACAAATAGCGCATGCCGGACGACGGTTGCGTGGAAACATTCCTTTTAATTCCTCCAAACTGTCCTTCGAGGACGGACAGCGCACGCCGGACGACAGTTGCATGGAAATATTCTGTTCCATACACAGACTGTCCTTCGAGGACGGACAGCGCATGCCGCACGACAGTTGCGTGGAAATATTCTGTTTCATTGCTCCATACACAGACTGTCCTTCGAGGACGGACAGTGCATGCCGGACGACAGTTATGTGGGAATATTCTGTGTAATTGCTCCATACACAGACTCTCCTTCAAGGACGGATAGCGTATGCCGGACGACAGTTGCGTGGAAATATTCCGTTTCATTCCTCCATACACAGACTGTCCCTCGAGGATGGACAGCGCATACCGGACGACAGT
Organism: Mycena leptocephala; assembly: GCA_029378395.1. Taxonomy (NCBI): domain Eukaryota; kingdom Fungi; phylum Basidiomycota; class Agaricomycetes; order Agaricales; family Mycenaceae; genus Mycena; species Mycena leptocephala. The sequence continues at coordinate 769,799 of JARJLF010000017.1, read as the reverse complement.
TGCGTGGGAACATTCTGTTTAATTCCTCTATACACAGACTGTGGAAACATTCCGTTTAATTCCTCCATACAAAGACTGTCCTTCGAGGACGGACAGCGCATCCTGGACGACAGTTACCTGGGAATATTTTGTTTAATTGCTCCATACACAGACTGTCCTTCGAGGACGGACAGCGCATGCCGGACGACAGTTGCGTGGAAATATTCTGTTTAATTGCTCCATACACAGACTGTCCTTCGAGGACGGACAGCGCATGTCGGACGACAGTTGCGTGGAAATATTCTGTTCCATACACAGACTGTGGAAATAATCCATTTAATTCCTCTATACAAAGACTGTCCTTCGATGACGGACAGCGCACGCCGGACGACAGTTGCATGGAAATATTCTGTTCCATACACAGACCGTGGAAATATTCCATTTAATTCCTCTATACAAAGACTGTCCTTCGAGGACGGACAGCGCATGCTGGACGACAGTTACGTGGGAATATTCTGTTTAATTCCTCTATACACAGACTGTAGAAATATTCTGGTTAATTCCTCCATACAAAGACTGTCCTTCGAGGACGGACAGCGCATCCTGGACGACAGGAGCGTGGGAATATTCTGTTTAATTGCTCCATACACAGACTGTCCTTCGAGGACGGACAGCGCATGCTGGACGACAGTTACATGGGAATATTTTGTTTAATTGCTCCATACACAGACTGTCCTTCGAGGATGGACAGCGCATGTCGGACGACAGTTGCGTGGAAATATTCTGTTCCATACACAGACTGTGGAAATAATCCATTTAATTCCTCTATACAAAGACTGTCCTTCGAGGACAGACAGCGCATGCTGGACGACAGTTACGTGGGAATATTCTGTTTAATTCCTCTATACACAGACTGTGGAAATATTCCGTTTAATTCCTCCATACAAAGACTGTCCTTCGAGGACGGACAGCGCATCCTGGACGACAGGAGCGTGGGAATATTCTGTTTAATTGCTCCATACACAGACTGTCCTTCGAGGACGGACAGCGCATGCTGGACGACAGTTACATGGGAATATTTTGTTTAATTGCTCCATACACAGACTGTCCTTCGAGGATGGACAGCGCATGTCGGACGACAGTTGCGTGGAAATATTCTGTTCCATACACAGACTGTGGAAATAATCCATTTAATTCCTCTATACAAAGACTGTCCTTCGAGGACGGACAGCGCATGCTGGACGACAGTTACGTGGGAATATTCTGTTTAATTCCTCTATACACAGACTGTGGAAATATTCCGTTTAATTCCTCCATACAAAGACTGTCCTTCGAGGACGGACAGCGCATGCTGGACGACAGTTACGTGGGAATATTTTGTTTAATTCGGGGGCGGGGTTTCGACTTCGATGCAGAATGACATCTCAATAGTTTCAATATCTTCTTCTTCTTCGTCGTCGGACGGCACTCACAGTTTCATCTTTTTTCGAAGTGGTGGAGAGACAGGGAGGTATTCATCGTCAGAATCCAGCGATAAATCAATGGTTTCCGCCTTGACATCATCCGAGTCGATGTGGCCTTTTGAGGAGATGGGAGGGGGGAGAAGTTTTCCTGTTGTCTAGAGCTAGAAGGGTGGGGTTAGTATGCAAACCATCGACTGCAGACTTCAAGTAGAAAAGCTATGTCGGTAAGCACGGTAGGCTTAGGTATTGAGAACGCACCAGCTGGATCCAGACCAGCAACAATGTCCTGGATGTCTGACTGTACATACGCGCTGCACCTCCTTGCTCTTCCCTTTCCCTCGTTTCGTCAACATGGTGGTCAGGAATGTGCGCGACGACTGAGGGAAGCGAGGAGGACATGTTGTTTGGTGGGCCCTGGCGGCCCAAACATCCAAATCGGGACGCATCCCTTTTGGGAAGCGGATCAAAAAAAAAAGGGCGCCATTTTGAGTATTTTTGGGTCATTTACAGCAAAAAATGCTTTAAGTGGCCGACTTGCACTCCATATTGCGGGCCCAAAACCCACACCGGAGAGTATCAAAGACCTAGTTATAAACATCAAGTCGAAATTCTCTCACCGCGGCATCCTCGGTGTCCGGAAAAATTTACTCCAGGAGTTCAATGTCCACGTATCTGAGTGCGTATTGCTTTGGGGATTTTGACGCGATGATTTGACACCATGCCAGAAAAACTGTGAAGGCGGTGCTGAAAGAGGTGGAACCTGACGCACTACGCGAGCGCCAAGGGAAAAAATTCCGCCGTAAAAAATTCTACGCGGCTGGTGTCAATGACTGTTGAGGTCAATTTGGGTTTGGCTTCATAACGGCATGGACCCGTTCACTAAAGTAAGTGAGAAGGAAAAAGATGAGAAGATCACAAGGAAGTGAAGCGACCCGTCGCAAGAATGAATTTCACGACGGCCTTTAGGAGTTTCGGGTGACCGAGGAGGTTGTGCTCTGCTCCGCCTTGTTTTGAGCGTGATTCGGCCCTGTAACCTGGGTCTAGATGTACGACCATCAAACATTCCGCTCACTGTCTCCCGCCTCTTTTTGTGCTCACCCGCCCTATCCCGCCACTCCCTCATTGATCAATAACACGAGTTCCAGTCAATTTTTGGATCTGAAATTTTGTATGAACAACCCTACTACTGTAGCGGCAGAAATGGATTGAACAGCCTTGTTTGGGCCTGTAAGACTTGACTGATTTACAGCCATTTGCGGAACTTAGGGCGCAGACGATTTTTTTCTGTTTTCAGCCATTTTGGGCAGAACAGCTGCCCCGACTTCAATTTTTGTCAGATTGCCTCGGGACATATCTCATTCTACTCGCACTGAAAATCTGCAGTCAATGGTCTCCTTCATCTTTTGTTTTGGTTTCCAAATACAATTTTCACCCAAAAAATCCTGATTTCAGGCAGGACAGCTGCGACATCAGCATTTCACCCCCAATTGCTCTAGATTTTTGATACGGTGTACTCTTATGTATTTTCTAGTCAACAGAATACCGGGATAGTGAATATAACATCTAGTTATAATGTAGCAGTCAGGAAATACTGGGTCAATTTGAGCTCTCAATTGGCCAGCAATTTGTATAAGGACTTGGCATCACATTCACCATCCCGGTATTCTGTTGACTAGATAATACATAGAAGTCCACCATATCAAAAACTTAGAGCAATCAGGGCTGAAATGCTGATGCCGCAGCTGTCCTGCCTGAAATCAGGATTTTTTGGGTGAAAATTTTATTTGGAAACCAAAACAAAAGATCAAGGAGACCATTGACTGCGGATTTTCAGTGCGAGTAGAATGAGATATGTCCCGAGGCAATCTGACAAAAATTGAAGTCGGGGCAACTGTTCTGCCCAAAATGGCTGAAAACAGAAAAAAATCGTCCGCGCCCTAAGTTCCGCAAACGGCTGTAAGCTTTCTGGACACCCAGAAATCCAATCATTGCTCTGGGCTCCCCGTGAGCAAAGGTTTTAATTTTCTGAGCGGACTCCGAACGTTCAAATTCGAAGAAGAACGTCGAGTGCTTCGACTGCAAGAAGCAGGGTCATTACAAATCAGATTGTTGGGCAGAAGGCGGCGGCAAGGCCGGCCAAGTGCCAGCATTTCTCATCCGTTTCCTGTTCCCTTCACAGTCGGTGGCCGTCCCGTTCGGTCGACGACGACGACGAGGATGCGACGGTGTGGAAGGTGATGGTGGAAGGCAAGGGGTGATTCCGTAAGCGTGCCGCAGTGGCATCGATCGGCCTTGTGATGAACGATCATCGGCTGATGCGCTTGCCTCTTACCACCGACTCGGATTTGCCCACGTATTTCGTATTTCCATGGATCTTAGAAGCTTTCAAGCTTTTTAAAGCGGTACTGCCATATGGTCTCCAAACCAGGCGATCCTCAAGTCGTTCCTATTCCGAATAACCACTGGGTTCAGGGTGGCCTCCCATTGGCTGTCGGCTCAATCTTCTTGAGGACATGCCACTCCTTCTGCACCGGAGTACCTAAACGGGGCCTTCTCAGGGATGGTAGAAGGTAAAAACTGAATGGGAGGTACCAAACACCCATGGCACTTAAGCAGCCTCCACTTTCAACAAAGCGTTCTGACCAGTTGCAAATCCATCTGGAGGCGAGTCCGTCTCAAAGCAACCTGTGGGTCTGTCTAAATATCTGACCACATTGAGACTTTGAAAACCATGTACCGAACCAAGCTGCCCCGTCCACGTAGCCAGTGGAGGTCATCCATTCAAACGAATTCACCATAAAACCATTGGTTTGCGGCTCCGTAGCTTGAGACTCTGTGGTAACTCCGACCTCGGTGACCCGGAGGCACTCGGAACCAAAGAGACTGCGCGATATTTTGCATCTGGCAGTGAAAACCTCCCTGTAAATTCGCCGGGCCATTTTTGAGCCGCGCTTCCCCGGAAATGGATAGCCCTGCTCAATACGAAACTTTCTGTGTAATAGCAAATCTCGTGGCATGCTCTGCACCCAAGGGAAGCATTGGTGCACCATCTGCGGAGACAAGAGGGGTATTCATTCTGCCCAGGACTGCTCATCCCTCTGATTTCCTTCCTATCATTACCCCACTTTTGCCGGACAAATGGGAAGAGGCATTAAAAGCCGCTAATCTACTCGACCGCTTCGCAGACATCCCTTTGGGCCTTCGGGAAGGCTTTCACATGGGCGTTCATTCCACTCTCATCGAAACCTACACTCCACCTAATCATTCTTCGGCACTCGCCCACCCTGAAGTTGTCCAGGAATATATTAATAAAGAGCGGGCGGGTGGCCGATATACCGGCCCGTTCTCGCGTTCTCGTCTTGAACAATTAATCGGACCATTTCGTACCTCACCTTTAGGCACGGTGCCCAAGCCGGGTCTGAAGATGAGTGGCGCATCGTCCAAGATTTCTCCTTCCCGCGTAATGACCCCACACGGCTAAGTCCCGATAAGCGATCTATTAATATAAGCCATACTAGTGGCAACCAGGTGAGGCAGGGCAAGAGTGGCCACGCCCGAGGCGCCCGAGTTGGCCCGAGCAAGCCTTTCTGTGAGCAAAGGTACGTCGGCCGCGTTGGTGGACGCGAAGTCGACCGACGTCAACCGAGCGTCCACACTTGTCAGCGAAATTTGGCTGACCTGACATCAGCGAACTTCGCCGACGGGGATCCACGGAGGTCCACGGATGTCCACACATGTCAACAGGCTTCGTTGACAGGGGTCCAGAATGCAGTGAATGAAATGCGGTGCCCGTGGTATTGTCCCCAGTCGGGTGTTGTATAGGGATAATAATCTGCGACAAAAACTAATATTTCGTGTACTAGCTACATGAAAATTCTTCAACTCCTCCTTTTTGCGCGAGCTTGACACCATCTCAGAAGATAGTTACAAGGACTTGACCGTCATCATGCGGCTGCTGCAAGACAACCTCACCATCTGGACCTCGGACATGTCAGACTCTGGTCAGTTTCATTTATCTACGCAGTTTCCTGCTACCACCCTCATGTCTGAAATCACGTGCCTTCTCTTGGGCCGAAAAACCAATAGGGTCGCAAAACATGTTATTGCCTTTTTAAGTTATTGACCCCATCCAATCGTACTTATTGATGTAGCCGCACGCCGATTATTGATTTGATCCAGACTTTCCTTATGTGGATCCAGTTTTTTCCAAGTTATTGACTTGACCCAGTTTTCAGCGATATGGACTTGAGGGCAGTTTTTTGCTGTTGATCTAACCCATTTTGGTCGTTGACCCAGCATTCTTATGTTATTGACAATTCTCTGTTAGCACCCTGGGATTACCCACCGGCTCGGGTTCGATTTTTTTCTGGCGTCCGCCCGAGTGGTCCAAATGACCTAATTTTACAGCCGTTTGCGGTACAACAGGCGCAGTCCGTTTTTTTTTTTTCTTCTGTTTTGGCAAATTTTCACGAGAACAGCTGCCCTGAGCTCAAATCTCAACTGTTTCTCTTAGAAATAGGCTCATTCGATTCGCATTGAAATTCCGCAGATAATGAGATACCGGTATTTTTGATCTCTTTACGTAATAGAATTTCTTCCGGAAAAACTTGATTTTGAGTAGGACACCTGTAGCACTTTGAATACTGCCCCGATTGGGCTAGTTCTTGGATATGTTATACATTTGATGTGGCCCCAGACAACCCTGTGTTTATTTAGGCTATATGCCAAGTGATTGTGATCTAGCGCACACTTTAGCGAAGTAGAGATCGAGACACTACAATAAGTAGAGCTGTCAATGGAAGTTTGAGTGCATTGAGCTCCGCAAACATTCACATTGTCCAGGGCCACATCATATGTATAACATATCCAAGAACTAGCCAAATAGGGGCAGTATTCCAAGTGCTACAGGTGTCCTACTCAAAATCAAGTTTTTCCGGAAGAAATTCTATTACATAAAGAGATCAAAAATACCGGTATCTCATTATCTGCGGATTTTCAATGCGAATCGAATGAGCCTATTTCTAAGAGAAACAGTTGAGATTTGAGCTCAGGGCAGCTGTTCTCGTGAAAATCTGCCAAGACAGAAGAAAGAAGAAAAAAACGGATCGCGCCTGTTGTACCGCAACCGGCTGTTATCAAAACAAAGGATCTGCCGTGGGCCCAACTAGACCAAAACCACTGCCCGTGCCAAAGCGGAAGCATGCGGCCGCTGACAGCGGCGATGAACGACCCATCAAGCGCACCACGAAGGTGGAGCGAGCACCTACACCATCTGGGATCCGTCGGAGTGGGAGAAATCGGGGAGTTCGCCAGATAGAATGATGTAAAAATTGATTCACTGCTTACATAAATCAGTACAACTACGACTCGGGATACGTACCACCATGCAAGAATACCCGTGTCGAGTGGAGCAGATGTGATGTTGCGCATGTGACAGTCCCAAGCAACGGCGCCGACAGCGCACCGATGACGCAAATGGATTGCGGAAAGAGAATCTGCAATCCATTTGCGTCATACCTGGCCATTGTTAGGTCATGCGACCGACCTCAATACACCGTATCCAGGTATGCAGCACGGGTGAGTACGAGTCCGGACCGTACTAGTACATATCCGGAATCCGGATCGGTTACGCAGAGTTAGCCGAGTGGCTTGCCAAAATGGCTTGCGCCACTTAGCGGAGTTTGAATTGGCTTGGCTTGGCTTGGCTTGTGTGGCTTGGCTTGTGGCTTGGGTCTGCTTGTGTTCGGCTACACTACATCTCTCCACTGTGGCTATTTCTACCATTTCTCAAAAATGAAGCTCTTCTAGCCTCTGCTGTCTTCATGGTTGTATCCTCACCTTCCGGATCAGCGTCGTCGCCGTCATTGATCGCATCAACGACGGTTGAACCAGCGACGACACATTTGGTGCAACAACGCTCGAATCTTCACTCAAAAACCTTACAACAGTGTTCCAAGAATATCTCACTCCTAGCGAAAGCACCAATGTGGAACAAGGCAACGCAGAAGGACACAATTGAATTATTCAACATCACTGTGAATCCAGACAAAGTCCGACATCGCTTGGAGGGTAAGGTGTATCCGATTTTTTTGTCGAAATGTCTTTTCTAATGGGGTCAAATCTAATGTACAATGGGTAACGCCACAGTTGTTGACCAACGGGTCGAGTTTTATTTATTTACGGGTCACTAGCAGGTACCCGTGCTCCGCACGGACAGAATAATTCATTCCTGCAACAATAGTTGAGACTTGAATCCATAGGTGAACGAAAAATATTGGAGACAGTGACATGAAAAAGCTGTTCCAAAGTGGTCACTTGTCACCAACCTACGGTTGGTTCCTCGTGTCCCCCGTGGTGGGGATCAAAACCCTTGGCAAAATTGAGGTACGAGCTTCGCGTGGAGCACCGGCTCCGCACCCGTCCCTCTCTCAATTCATAGAAATGAGTCCACAGAGCAAAAAATCTTCGCACGGTAAATTGAGGTAGTCGCGCAGCTCGTCTACAATAATAGTGCGCCGTTGGACGCGGGACCGAGCAGTGGTGCGAATGCAGCTAACGCAGCCGTAGGCGCCGCGGTCCCTGACCTTTCGGACGCAGCTGCCAGCGCCACAGCCCCTGACCTTGCAGGCGCTGACGCTGGTGGCGCGAACATCGACCCTAGCCTTATATAGACAGCGAGACACTACGCTACCATTCATTCAATCTCATGGTTCCCCTAAAAAAATACAAGGTTAGGGAACACACTCCACAAAGATCTGGTCCAAAGTGGTACACATCTGATTGTAGGCAGGTTCCAATGTCGAGTGAACAAGCTTAAATGAACACGCCGCCGATGAATTGGCAGTACACTTTCAGTGCACTTGAGATGTTGAGCGAAGGGGTGCCCCCGTGCGAGCAAATAGGTGAACTAGTATATGGCTGAGCTCCGTTTTCCGAGTACTTTCTTGTCGTTACCTATAGCCCTAACCTGTGGTTAATCGACTGCTGGATTGTGTGTTGTATACGACTAAGGCTCTGCAGGAGGTTCGACCAGAAGAAGGCATAGGCTGAAGGCTAGTACCTACCCCTGAGTCCGATGAGTCAGCATATCAAGCGAGGACTTCACGGCATTACTCGGGATATTTCTGAGCGGACCGTGTCGGCAACCATAAATGATATCCACAAATGATGTCCACAAATGTCAAACGATATTCATAAATGCGTCCACAAATGCGTCCACAAATGTGTCCACAAATGGACAGGCTCGGACTGCGCTCATCCCGAGCACACGGACCATGCCTCAGTAACTTCCATGAGGGCGATCTCAGAATCTGAACAAACAGAAAGCTTCATATTGGCTCCAACTATTGCAGGCCGCCATCTGCTGTGGATTCGCAGCGCGAATTGGACGCGTTGGTCCTCGCTTGTTGTACCGAACAGCTGTAAGCATCACCAACGCACTAAGATCCGGAATGGATATCCCAGCTCGGCCCCGCACGCGGCCGAGCATGGTGACTCGATCCCGGATCCCGAAGTCCGAAGGACCCGTACCGGACCCGGAATCGGGCCCGTATGTCTATATAACTGGGCCTTTTTTATGCCCTTTACAAACAATCCCTCCTGAGTCCAAGGAAAATGGTAATGACAAGGTGCGGCGCTCGCCGAGGTTCAGTAACCTTTCTCTGGGAGGAGGAGACTCTTAACCTTTCCCTGGGAGGAGGAGACCCTTGAGGCGCCGGGGTCTCCTCCTCCCAGGGAAAGGTTACCGGCGCCTTCAGGGTCTCCTCCTCCCAGAGAAAGGATTTTTGAACCCCTACGAGCGCATTCCAGCTTCTACGCAGTTATTCCACGCTCCTTGACAATTTCCAGTGCTCCTCTCATTCAAACCTCAGCACTAGGTACCGGGTATGTGGTGATAATCGCTGTATTTATAGCTTTCTCATATCATTTGCAGCATCGTCAAGCTGACATTCCTACATCCATATGACGCTTCTGCTCGATTCCAAGTTTGCTGATTGTTGCACTTTGGTAGATGTAAGTACAACCCCCGCCATGGAACAATTCATTTACTTTTGCTGAAAGGTATTTAACGATGGCGAGCGCACTGGGAGCCAGAGCCCACATTCATGATACAAACAAGTAATTTGGCTTTGGTCTGCTTCAGTATTCTCAAAAGGATTTCTCTAGGGTCGTCGATGACATCAAATGGTTGTTCGGCTCCGGAGAGTTAATCAGTTCCAATCACACGCATTCACAGGTAAATCTTCATAATATCAAGATTATTGGATTGACGCAGCATCACATAGCAGGTCCGGACCTACCATAGTACCACGGGGCGCCTGATCTGAGATAAATTCAACCCCAGGAACTCCAACCGTATCCTGGTAAGCATCGTCAGTCTATTGGACGGATTCTAACGTTTAGTATCTGTATATAGATGGACTTTGGCACCCCTCCCGTTTATGCTGTTGTCTGGTTGGGGTGTCCAGCTTGCAACGGTCATCCATCTATTTGGGCACTGGGGGATCGGGGTCACAGCCTGACAAGCTTCAGCCTCTGTTTGGGTTTCGGGGGATCGAGGTCGTAACCTGCTGAGTGTCAGCACTCACGGTCGCAATCCGGCAAATTGCGGCCGTTTACTTTGGCTCTGGGGGTCAAGGTTGTTGCCTGCCAAGCTTCGACCTGTTTGAGATTCGGAGGATCGAGGGTGCAACCTGGCAAGTTGTGACCTTGATTTCCGCACTCTACCTCGGGCTGGGGACAGATTAAGATGTGACCTGGCCAGTCACAATCTTTTTCTGGCCAGTTGGCAACGCTTTGGCCTGATGGGAAGCAGAACAGCCTGGCCAGTTGTCTGTTATCCGTCAGGCCATGATTGGGGAAACAATCTGCCAATTTGTTTTTTCAGTCGTTGTCGGTTGGTTGTGGGCTGTGTTGCCCACCTGATGAGTTCAAAAGAACGAAACCAACCATTGGCGGCCCGTGGGAAACGTGTGTTATATTTTTTTCCCCTCGGATTCGTCTAGGAGTTTGTTGGTGTTGAGATCGTCGCTGTTGGACTGTGACATTGTCCCATAGTTTGTAAATACTGGAAGCGATAGAGCGGCAGAGCTTGTAGACGAGAGGCACCAAGGTAGAGTCAGAGGACATGGTGGTAGAAGGCCAGGCTCCTTCCCAGCCGCGGTTTCGAGGCTCACAATCCTAGTAGAGTAACACAAAGCTAATACAGTGAGATTTGATTAGAGCGGAAAGTTCGGACTGTGTTATGCGTGACGTTACAAGTGACAGAAAGTTTGGGGGGAGCCTCTGTACGGCGGCTGGCCGATAACAAATAGCATAGCCACAACTGCGATCAATTCACAAGAAATTCACTATCGTCCCTTCAACATCGTGGACAAAATACAATGAATTGTCCATGTTACTAATCTTATCAATCAATTGCCCGAAGGCCGAGCTGCATTATTAATTCTAACAGCCCCAAGATTAGTTCACCGCACATAATTTATTGAAATAAGCACAGACCTTCTGAGCATAGCTGCCCAAATTTTTTGTTTTGTCACTGTGTGTCTAGTTGGTGAAGAGAACGACCTGGCTTGAAGAAACTCCATTCTTATGTATAAATCTACTCCAAACTGCAGCCAGGCTTTAGGTGCATCTGACAAATGGTTCTGCCATTGGATGAAATCCATTGTGGACGAAATCAGGCAAGTAGTACATATGCACTCGACGGAATCGGCCAGAATCTATCGAGGTCTGATCGTGAGGTCCGGATCCACATTCGAATGATGATCTGTGTACGAGAATGAGATTCGAAGCGCACGGTGTGTACGGGGGCTTACCTTACTCAGAATCGAGGCAGTACGTGATTTCGACGAGATCTTCAAGGAAATATTCAGAGACCAATGATAAATCCAGCGAGGGTTGATCCCGGTATGAGGAGAGGCGGTCGTGGCTGACGGTGGCTGACATCTTCACTAAAATTTCGAACTTCCATACTTAGAGTCTGTTCGGATGCACAATCGATTGTGAATTGTGATTGTTTTGCCTTATATGGTGGCCAGATTGTGATCTGATTGTCTAATAGCCAATAAATGGATGATATATGCGAATCCGGGACAAGTAAAAACCGAGGTCCTCGAATTCCTCATATGAGTTTGTTAAATGAACTATCACTTATTACATGAGAGTACTCGTAATTGTCCTAAGCTTCCCGCAATGAAATGAGAGCCAGTGTTCAAATTACTGTTCTGAGCTTCCTGCGACCGAATCCAACTGAACAATGATCTGAGCCGGCACCCAGCACCATTCAACGCCCAGATCCCGGCTTACAAATTATCTCGGCCGCGCTCGACGGGTGTAAGGCAATAGCTGACGAAACGTCTTCGTATTGATTCGGCCGAGCACTGCCTCCTCGAGTATGGAGAGGTTTTGTGCATCTGGGATGAGAACCAGGGCATCAGTGAGAAATCTGAACACACAGTTTGGCTCAGAATCGCACTGGCTATCACCTCGCAATCACTTGCGAAAGATTAGGTCTCCATACCAGGTCACGTTTGGACGGCACAATTCCAAATGGCCAGTTACAGCGTAACATAGAAAGAACAACAACGGACGAAAAATATAATTATTATCTGGTTCGGACCCCGGTTTTGTCCTGGTTTTCTATATAAGCGGCCCACAACAGCACTTCACTCAACCCACCAGGAGGTAGTCTTTGATCCCATCATATTACGAAGCCACTACCGCACTCCCCAATCCTTGAGTATTGCACTCCTGGACGCGAGGCTTCGTTTGTGACATAATCAAAGACCTTCCCCGTTCTCTCCGCCCGCTCCCCTCGCTTCCTGAGACTGGTCCAACGTGATCCAAAGGACTCATCCGATCCCCAAATTACCCGGGCAAGTCATTCCGCATCATTTTTCTCGGCTTCACTCTGTATCTCGTGGAATCTGAGGGACGTAGCTAACCCCAATGAGGATTCCCATGAGATATTTATTTCCCTTCTTTCGTTACTACCACCAGTTGGTCTTGAACCATTACTGATTGGCAGTGTTTATGCACGGAACACCAGCGTCCAGCTTTTTTGTACTCAACGACTGAAGAATATGCCATCCCGGCGGAAGATGCGGAATGGGTAGGTAACGGTAGGTCTGGCGTAGCACTCCGTCGTCGTCAGGCCGCGTGGCTGGGCCGGAGTCGTCGCGGTCTACCACGTCCAAGATGCCCTCAATGCTCTCGTCCATCGCCGATGGCTTGAGCAGCTCGCTGTCCGGTGGTTAGTCACTCGTCGACGTACTCGAGCGAGGAGCGTATACGCCCCCTTGAACGCGTGTAGGTACCAGATACCGGGTGGATCCAGAGGGACCATTCTTCCGTTGAGGGGTTCGCTGCCCTCACCCGCTTGCGGGTGCGATGTCCCCCGGTCCGTATCGCCTGACGGGATGCTGCGCCTGACTCTCTCTCGATCCTGTTCCACCTCACTCTAAAAATTCGTTAGATCTGTTAGACTCAATCCTTATGCATAGCAGATCGATGGGAGGGCGGATAATCGAGTACCATGTAAGGACGTAGTGCCTGTATAGACCCTCAGCGAGGTTTGCCGACCTGCCGTCCCCTTGTCGCGGGGCTGGGGCTTACAATCCTTGGGCTCGCCCAGGATTCACCAAGACGGCTTAAATGGCGAGTTTCTCGTAACCATTATGCCATGGACTCAGGGGGCAATGGACTGGGTTGAGCGCATTGCGCCGAGGTTGGTTCAGGGGGATCAATCAGCGGGGGATTATGTTGAGCTTTGCTTACCTTTTCCTGTCCCTCGCTGGACACTGGTGGCCCCAGGTTCACCGCAGAGCCCCAAAAGACAGCCATAAAAAAGCCTGTTACTTATTACTAGTTGGCCTTGTATGCGTCGCGAGTCGGAATCCCGTCATCATCTCCGGCATCTCTCAGATTTTCCTGGACCTTGACAATCAAACCCAGCAGGCGCTCTTGAGACTCTTCCGAAGCAATTTCCTCCCAATCGGCCTCGTTATCGTCGTCATCGTGGTCCGTATCGACTTCGAGCTAGGTCAGGCTGTTGAGTTTAGTCCCACCGAGGTCGTTCGAATCAGAGCAATCATCAGGACTTTGTGGACTGGGACTGCGTGCGGGAGCTTCTGGAGAAGATGCTAGCCTGGAGGACTGATTCTTTAGCCCAGAGATCTTGTATTTAGCATGTTTAGACCGCCGTACTCGACTTCCAGCCATGGCGGAAGAGGATACTATCAGAGACTGCCTTCTCGGCCACCTTAGCGTTTATCGCCCCGGGACCATACACATAGTCCGACTGATACAGGTATAGAGTGTCTAAATCGAAGGCATACATCCCGCGAATGTGTTGAGATATTTTTTGCGAATTTACATAACCATTTCATGGCATGCCGAATTCTTTCGCGGGCGAATGCCCAAAACGGCAAAAACGGCCTAACCGGCCACCCATCTAAATCCTTCGTTGGTACTCGTACTGTTCATCCCAGTGCATCCTAAATCATTCATTGGATCGAAATACATTATTACATACCCTCAAACTGTAAATATAACATGTATAGGGACCACGACTGATTCGGTTGCTGGCCAAGGAGAATGGCCGGGATCGAGTGCGGAGAAAATGGTGTGCCCTGCAAAGGACAGAGGGAATTTAGGGCCAAAATAGAGATCCATATGCCTAAATTAGACGTAGTAGGACGTACCTGTTAGCAAACTAGGTCCCCCATATCCCAACTACCCCTCCAAAAAGTCCACCTGTATGCGTCAATGAAATTTGGTGGTTTTCGATGTTAACCCACCGTGAACGGGAGGTCTGACAGTTAAAAGCCCAAACAACATCGTAGGATACATTATGAGGTATCTTGAATGACCGAATCAAATCCCAGGCACCCAGCAAACATGGTTGGTTCGTTGCAGAGGTGGCCGGTTTGTGCCACTCGAAATCGAGTCAAGGTCTGCTCGGAGAATTAAGTAGACCAACGGGAGGTTTTTCACGGATAATTCAGCCACGGGCCATCACCCCGAACCATGGGATGAGAACGGACCACCACACTTGTGATTTGGCCGGGAATTGGGGGAGCAATAAGGAAAAGACGAGCGAGAAGGCCGGTCGGGGATAAGAAATGATGCTCCCACGCCCGGCATCTTGTTCGAAACTCCCGCAACGTTTGATTGCCGCCTTCTCTTGCCCTCAAATTTGACATGCAAGGTCCCCATAGGTCGTAGTCCAACCAACAACCACCAAATTCGAGTATTATACGTTGCACCGGCTTATATTAGGCAAGTGGCCGGTTACCTAGTCTGGCCGGATAGGCAATCGCTGATAGTAAGATGGGGGATAATCAGCGGGCATCCAGCACAATCACCAGATCAAATCAAATCTGATTGCGGAAAGAGTATTTTATTGTGCGACATTCGATGGATCAGCGAAATTCTTTCATATCCGGAGGCGCCTCGACGAACTGCGTCGATTGCACATTTCTCCTAATTTTTCCCATCATTTCTAAGCAGGCACAAAAATTTTCAAGGGTCCGGTACACTAAATGAGTATTTCCGGCAGAGCGGCTCGAAAAAATGACTTGATTGTTGCACCGTTGTGAAGCCCTTGACAAGCCCGTTCGGATGGCGTATTCAATTCGGCTAAAAAATTCGAGTTTCTTTTCGGTGGACTTTGTCCGTCCACAACTGTAATAAACCGAAATTCCGGCAGCCGCGGGTTCCGACGAATGCATCAACGTGACTTGGTATGAAGACCTACCCTCTCGAGCTTGATTCTGAGGTAATAACGAGCGGGATTCTAAGCAAAACTGCCTCCTCAAATGTCCCATTGCTGCCCTCGTCATTGAGCCTGGGCCTTTGAAGCTCTTCATTCTGGAGGGAGGCGGTCCTGTGAGGACCATATTCATTCCGGTCCATTGGTCCACGCCTCACAACGTGACTTCGTATGGAGACCCAATTTTTCGAGCTTGATTCTGGGGTGATAGTGATTAAAATTCTAAGCAAAACTGTCCCTTCAGATTTCCCTTTGCTGCCCTTGTCATTGAGCTTGGGCCTTTAAAGCTCTTCATTCTGGAGGGAGGCGGCGCACAACGTGACTTCGTATGGAGACTTAATCTCTGGAGGTTGACTTGGTATAATCTCGCTGGCAGATCGGGTGTCGTGTATGCGGCGCCAGAGTCTTGGGTGCCCAACCAGACCATTGGGTCCAACATCATTGTTGACACTCCATTCGACGAGGAACGTTACCGCAAGGTTTTGTACCAGTGCGCCTTGGAGCCGGACCTCGTTCTGTTTCAAGCTGGGGACCAAACGGAAGTCGGGGAGAAGGGTCAGTCGCAATTCTTTGCTCTGGATCCCGCTTATCTCTTGCCGGTTTAACCCTATCGGGAGGTCAAAAAGCGCGCCTGACGCTCGCCAGAGCCACTGTAAGAACTCAACCGTGGGTTGGCAGTGCCGAGGAAGAGCAACGGTGGGACCGGTGAAGCCAGTTTTGGTGCAGGTATGAACACTTTTCCCAGTGCCCGTGACACCAAGTCAGTATAGCAGACACAATAATTGTAGTATTGCGGTGCCAGGGTTCTTTGTACAGTCGGAATCCGAGGACCGGCTGTGACGGCGTCGGACGGAGGAGCTGGTCGGGAACGAGCTCCTGCGAAGACTGTTTGTCGGCGAGTTGGCGCCGCTGATGTTTGGCTGGTAGAGCCCGTCGGCAGAGTTTCGGTTCCGGAGAGCGGGTGAGAGAGGGGATCGAAAACGTCAGGAGACGGAGGCGGAGGTGAAACAGGAATGCCAAAAGCAATCGCATGATGGGGGTTTATCGTCTTGACAAATTCTTGCTTTGCATGGTGACGAAAATTGAGGCCGACTCAGATCTGGGGAAAATCCTCATTCCTTTATTGGGCCTGAATCTCTTCACCTCATTTGATGGTATTGTGTTAACTTCAGACATGAAGCACATTACCAAACGTGAGTCCTACAATTTTGACTGCTCAAATAGTATCTTATTTGATCAGGTTTTGCAACTCTTTCACGAAACATGCTAGGAATTATGATAAACGACACTGTGATCAGACCGCCAGATATTGTTAACCATCTTTCTATGTTGGAGAATACGACCAGAGAAAAAGCACTCGGACTTCTTGATCCAGCTGATAAACAGAATGTACCTAAGGCAATTACATTGGTACAAGAACTTTCCAACTTGAGACTGCTTCCCTCTCCTCTGAATCCCACAGAGGCCCAGAATAGAAAGACAATCAATTTCTTTTCCGAAACTCTAGATTTTTTTGTTTTGCCTTTCATCACAGTGCAAATGAGCCTGTCTGAACAGGTTGAATCTCTGGCTACATATGCACATCTCATAGCGGCACTTTATCTCAAACATGGTACAGCTTGCCTCACCACTGCCCTCTATGCCGATTCTGAAGCAGTGGTAAAGAATATTGTTATTACAATTGCTCGTATGCAGCTTCTCAATCCAGACCTCAAATTTTACATTATCTTGGACGGAACAGACCGATTGGAAGTTGTATTTTCTGACACTCGCACTCTGGATCATGCTCGTAATTTTGATATTGAGCAACTCGGACAAAAACTCAGTCTCGGTGCCTTGATCAATGCTACCTTGCAATGTAACCCAGATCTTGACAGAGGTCATCGGCGGTTAAAAACTGACGGAGCTCTGGGTGTTGACCATGTAAACCCAAAATCCTGGCTAGGTGATGTTCGGGTTGGCAATGTAAACCTCCTTGCCTGCTGGAATAATAGCCGGGAGGCGGCGAACAGGATTTTGGTGCATTACTTTGGGCCCACTGCCTGGGTTGATTTTATCCGAATTTTTTCTGAAGAGGATCGTGACTTGCTACGTCCAGATGGAGATTATGTTGGAACCTCATTCTGTGAAGATGACTTACGCTCAGAGAGGGAGAATGATATTCCACCGGATCCAATCATTCCAGCAATGCCCGAAGCTGCTGCGGTTGCCTCCGATTTAATTGTCCGAGATCCACAAGACACAGATGACTATGATGAGACTGACTTGGGACTGGACCTGGATGATTTTCTCCCTGAAACACCACAACAATTGGAACAAGATGAGGCACCCCTGGTATTTTCCAAATCCCTCATAGCTGCAGATGGAAAGGAGTATATGAAGTCATCTATTGTTGCGACACTAGGTTCTAACCGAAGCAAAAAAGCTACAACTCGTACACTTCGGGTTAGAGGTGTTGCCTTGGAGGATCTTCGTCAAAAGAAGCTGGGTATTGATCTGGACTTTGATCCGATGGAGGATGAGGGTATCTTGAAAGCCGGAGATTTAGTCGCAACTTTACTCCGGGTGGACATTCAGTTTTGCCTTGGCGTCATTTCTGTGAAAGGATTTAGAGTTGGGACAGAGAAAGCAGTGCAAACAACTATAGACATTGACAAACTCGATGATATACATTCAGACATCAAGGTCCTTGGACAGATCATGGAACTAAAGCTTGATCTGCTTCCAATTGTTGGCAGTGGACTGGAAAATATCTTCGTCTCGACTCAAGTACAAAAGAAGTTTATGCTACACACAAACACTTTCTACTTGAATTTCCATCTGTCCTTATCCACCTCCTTGGTCCAACTCTCTCAGACTCGGAGGGAACAGCAATTTATAATATTGCAGCCTACGAATTGACAGATTTGGTGGACTTAGCCTGGCAGATGCTTGATCCAGACAGCGAACAAGTACTTGCAAACATTGAAATGCTACCTCAAGTTACAAATACTTGTCTTCCGTATCGTGACCCCTTTGGTATTTCTTTTTCTTTAATTCTGAATACACCATTGTTAACTTTGTCTACTATATAGGAAACAATTCTCTGCACGTATCCAATGTTCCGGCACATTTAACTCCCAAGTAGACTCGTTACCAGTCTGCCACGGCAATTCTTTAGTGCAAGCACTATGCCGTAGGCAGACTGGTACAACTCGGGAGTGTTAAAAGGGCTGAGCGCGGAGTTTGAAAATTTCCATTTCCATCGTTATGGCATCAAATTTAATTATTTCTTTTCAGTTCAAAGGAGGGGTAGGGATGTAAGGCTCATAGCTACACTTCTGTCTTTTCAGATTTTTTGTTTTACCTCCAGAGAGTCTGCGCGCGAGAGCCAGTTTTAATCGAGAAACTTTACTTTCGGACCGACGTCACCGGTAACGACGTCATCTGCCGTCATCGGCGCCACCCAAGAATTTCAAACTCCGGGCTCAGCCCTTTGGCATGTCCCGAGTTGTACCAGTCTGCCTACGGCATAGTGCTTGCACTAAGTGTTGCCGTAGCAGGCAGACTGGTTACGAGTCTAACTCCCAAGGTCAAACTGAGTAGCACAGACTGAGTTACTTGTTTCATTTGTGGGACAAAGACGAAACTATCTGCAATGCGCAATCATGTAGGGCATCATATTTTGCTGGCCCTGCATCAAAAAGTAGACTCCAAAGCCACAACCTCTGTTGGAGCTGATCCATGTGGATTCTGCGGGCGCGAGGGCTGCCATACACAACTTGTTGGAACAACAAAAATAACTTCAGATTGTGACTACCATTGCACAAGATGATCTATAAGGCTGCAAAGAATTGTTCTGTGTCAAGTCCATGCACCAATGTTCCAATCCACTGTCCTCTCTGTCCTCAGTCAGCTTCTGGGAATCCACGCACTATTTGGAAATACAATGCCATCTATCACTTAATCAGAGAGCTTTGGAGGCATATGTATGATTTCAGAACCTCCAAAGAATTGTGGAATGTGCGGGAGGATCAAAATGGAAGTGGTTACCCATTTTGGATGACTGACCTTTGAACGCAATTTTTTTCGGGGTCAAATAATCTGAAACGAAAGACATGCGCCGAGGTCGAGTCCGAGGCCGACTTTACGTTGAAACTGACGGATCACGAGTTTCAAAATATGTATGATATCATGTTCTTTGCAGAGACTGATATGCTCCCTGGCGGAGACGAAACCATGGATGTCCCAGAGGGATACACACTGCTCTCCCTGCCACGCATGCCAACGCTTAGCGCACAGCGACGTGGAGGCGCCATCGCATTGATCATTCGCGATAACATTGAATTCAATGAGCGTGGCAATAGGCTCAAACACCAGGATGTAAGCCTCGTCGGATTCGATTATTGTGCCGGTGTTGCCATCCCGCTTTGCGGAATAACATTGGACATCTGCGACGCACTTCAACCGATCGGTCGACCCTCTTGTTTGGACGAGATGGGCCTTTGTCGGCATGTACGGGAATGAAAGTCGAGATGATACCGGGTATCGTGGGGGTATGAACGGAGTCCGGGTTCTAGCCGGCCCGTCAACGCAGTGAACACTTTCAGAGAACAGGACCGAAAGAATGTGCGTCTGGGCACTGGGCTCCTACGTCTGGAATTCTTCAGTTGTGTTGTTCGCACCCACTGGCGTTCACTGAGTCGATACATACCATGCTACCGCCCTGCCTGAGCACCTTCATTCCGAATCAAAATCAAAGTGAAAATGTGAAAAATGTGGCGGTGGCGGCGCATTTCTCACTGGACTGCTGTATAGTCAAAATGAAAATGAAACCGAGAGTGAAGATGGAAACAGAATTCAAACTTGACATCTCGAATTTACTCCCATTGGCGTGGAACGGGAGTGAAATTTAGATGAACATGATAGTGGAAATGAAAATGAGAATAAAAACAAAAATGAGGGAGACCCTCAAATGAATTCCGGCCTGTGGCGTTCCATAGATTTCGAAGTATCTGATAATGAACTTGATCCTGCAGCAGAAATAAAGGCGGATCACCGTTACATTCAGGTACTTACATGACAATAATCTGGGTAAATACCGCAGGAACTGCACCGCGGTGGGGCTGAAAACCGAAAAGCCGTGAGTCTGTCGGGTCGTTGCAGATATTTCCTTGGGTTACCTTGTGCGACTCATCCACCAGCCCACACTAGTAGCCGGGGTTGTAGGTCTTCTCAAACTGTAACGGTGCTGGTCGCCTCAGAGACAGATCAAGAGCAGAAGGGCGAATATTCCAATGCAGCAAGCAAAGTAACTGGCGTTGAGAAGACAAGAAATGTAAACTACGTGGCACGGCCAATATATCCCATCCGTCACCACACAAAACTCCGAGGTAAGGAATACATGCTTATCCTACTAACTACGCCTCGGGTGCGTCAAAACCTCGCCGGTAAACCCTGTGGGGGAAACCCGGTCGGGGACAAAAGCTACCGGGCTCACATGAATATTAATAAGTGAGCCTGCACCCTTACAGTGGGGAGATAGCCAGTCAAATTTGGGTTCGAACTGTCTCCTCAGATTTCTTTTCCGGGCCAAGATGCGCCCAAATTACAATTCCAAACAAATGCAAATGGATCTCGGCACAAGGAGCCGGGCTTCATATCAGAAACGGTTTCAGTCTTTTCAAAGCAGTGCACTCAATTCTGCACGGAAATTGTCGGCATCTGGCTGGGGAGATACCCAGGCAAATTTGGGTTCGAACTGGTAAATTGTGTATCTATTCAACCCTGTCATCAATATTTCCAGCCCCCTCAACTATAGACGAGGTGGGCTGAAGTGGTCCTTGGGGATCACCGGTTGATCATCAGCCGACGTAACCCATTTGAACGATCTAGAGATCGCTCACCTCTTGCACGGACCAGTGAAAGCATATCAGACTGCCAGTGATCAGTCCCAGTCGTGCTGGAATGTGCTCAGATCGGCTGAAAATTGTAAAGATAGTGGTCAGGGACAAGAAGGAAATCTTACGACATGACAGGGGCCACCTAAGTTTCATAAATTTTCCCACCCCTAGCGTCGGGCCGTTTTACCCGAGCCGCCGCTTCTCAATCTGGTTTCTTTCACATTCCTCATCATGAACCAGGTTCATTTACACTATTCCATGGGTTTTGGTAACCGAAGTGCTTGTCACATATTTTCGGTATTTTGTATACAGACTGGTAACGAGTCTATATGTCCCGGTTCTTGGGCGGAAAACGCGTCTTGAATTGAACCAACTGCGCTATCAAGTTCAAACTCCGACGATTACGTCATAATATCGCAGACTCCCGCGGTGGCAACAGGACTACCTCTCGAGAGGATGCGAAAAACCATCCATCAATATTCTAAACGTCCACCAACCACATCTCCTTGTATGAGACCAATGGGTCCTCGTCGATGTTCAGCCGGTTTTCAAGGGTTCCAGTGCACGTACGGTTATCGCTCGTGCCGCATTGCGGACCGGTCGGAGGGTTCCCTCTACTCCAACCCAGCCCCGTTCGTGCTGTGATGGCAGCATATCATCATCGGCGTCCCACCACCTTCGACGTTGATCCAGACACCTACACACCAGTAGCGAGTGGAAGTGGAGCCGGTCCATCGACGCCTACGGGTTCCCGTCGCATCAGAGATCCCGAAATCGATCCTGACTTAATTCAATCAACAAATGGCATCAATTGAATTGAAACAAATGAATGGTTTGCAAGGCATAGCTCACGCAAAAATGCTCGGATTTGAATGGCAATTTGTTTTATACTGTGAACCTTCGGTGGAAGTGGTACAGTAGTCTTAACCCAGAGCTGTGGTAATCCATAATCTGCGAGACCCCATACTTTTTGGAGGGATATTTCACGAATTTTGGCAGGGATAGCCCATAACTCTGCAATACCCCATACCTTTTTGTGCCCACCGTGAGGTATGGGTTAAGACAGCTTCGACTGTAGCTCTCCATATCAAGTCACATTTTTCTAGGGGCATGTGAAAACAAACAAGCTCGGCTGTATTTGACAGGGATAAGGAAACACTTGATGGATTTTAAGCTTTTACCATCAAACTTTAATTGTGGATCCCTGCGAGCAAGAATATCACAGCCAGGGTTCAAATTGTCGCTGTGGACTCCCCGCGAGCCAGAATATCGCACTTTTGATTTGACCCGTGACTCCAGCACTGCCACGCTCGATACGGAGAGTTATGCGACCTCTGGTTTAACAAGCAAAGTAGCTCAGACAATTTCAAAGAGACAGGGCCCCTCAGATTGGTGCTGGGTATCATCTGGCAATTTGCGGCATGCAATTAGCTCTCCATATCAAGTCACGCTTTTCTAGGGAGCGGTTAGTATATTTGCAACCGATGAAAACCAAAATTCAGCTGAGAAATGCCACCGGAGTTGTTGACCACTGCCCGAGTTTCGTTCTGCGTTACGACTCTCAGTTATTGAAAAGCGGCATAGCACCAACTGAGATTTGGTTCCAACTTGAAGAAAATTCCACTTTTCACCGGTTGCAAATCACCGTGTTTAAGACAAATCTAAACAGAGTCTGCTTAGGTCTGCCTATGTTCCCTGTCAAACCTACTTTCACGGAACGTTACATCATTATCCTATCATCTCTGACTGAATCCATTCATTTTGTCTAATTGCAATGACGGACTCGCAGGTAAGCAAGGACATAAATGAATGGTTGGGCAATACATACTGTACGGACTTGTAGGGATGCGACGGTCACGGTCACGGTGGGGTCCGTTGTGTCGCCGACGTCTGGGCGGGTCACGGTCACGGTGAGCGTCGTTGCCATTAAAATTGTCCTCAAAATCGAATAAAACCGTGAGAAATTACCAAAAATGGAAGTTTTGTTGCTCAAAATTGCCTCGGTCACGGCCAAAATTCGCACCGTTGCGTTGCCCCCGTCAACTACGGCATGTACGGCATGTCACGGTCGGTGGGCGGTTGCATCCCCACAAGTCCGTACAGTACTTCCTGATCATAAAAACAGTTCAATTGCTGGGCTCTGGCCCGCTAGGCAAATGTGCGTCTCCATGACTAGTTGGTTTCCACCACTGCATCTCAGACTCGGGTCGAGCCATGTGGGATATGGCGGACCGACGTTGAATGCTTGATTCTGGCTTTCGTCGAACCCTGATTTGTCCACCCTTCTGAGTTATTGCATTAGTATTGAGTATTGATGACCTGTTTAGTGCGCTTACAGAGTCACTCCGGTATTGCTGATGCCTATCTGATTATGAAGGCCCGAGTCTTTCTCGGTCTCTTCCTCCAAGGCACTTGACAGAACTGCCGCGACAGGTGATTTGGGCTTGTCCCTGCCCGTAGGACCCCTACCCATTGGCAGGTGATTCGCTGGAGGAAGATTGAGAGCCTGGCGTAGCTGAGTATTTTCCTCCTCCAGCTCCGAGATACGCTGCTGCAAGGCCTGCGGATAGTGATCATGTGAGAAAAAGAAGGACATTCCGTAAAATACGCGTGCGGACCTCGAGGTGGGCCGCGCGACGAGCTCTGAATGCACGTTGATTATCGCGGGCGGGATTTGGAGGCAGGTTGTCGTTGCGTTTGCAGCCGCGCTTGGAGGACATGAGCGAAAACAAACGACGGGTGGTGTTTGTGTTTGTTTTTCATACATAACGGCACCTGGCTCAGATCCGCCGCCACCGCAGGTTCTGTTGGAAATCAGCTTATGTGTACGACTCTTTTGCCCTGAGGAGATACTTGATCAAACTGCGCCACGTCACCGGCGCTTCATACCGTATATTGATTACTGTAGAATTACATTCAATTCGGCAGGGGGTGTGACGCGTGACATTTTGAACATATTGGTCAATTCGTCAACCCCGGAGGTTGACCGTGCAAGGGAGTTGAAAGCTCAAAATCCGCATGCGGCCGTCAACACTTAAGGTTTGACGTTATCTTACTTATTTATAGCTCTCTTTGTTCCTAACATTCACTGCACGCTAGTGTTAAATTCTCTCACCTGCCGTCCTCTCCCTAGTACAATCCATACATGTAGCCAATTCGTAACTACTCAGATGTATTCTTTGCTGTCCATGGTATCCAGAGCCGTCGCTGGCCGCACTGGCGACGCGCTGCATCCTCGTTACACCACACGTGCCCTTCAGCGCAAGCCAGTTAGACGGTTTTAAACTATTTACAGCCGATCCTGAAAGTAATGAGAATGACTTTTGTTTTGTTTTGGCGCGTTCTCGATTTGGAAATACCAAACGAGGAAGTGAGGATCCATTATATAAAAAGAACTATCCAAAAATATACAGGCAATCGAACGCTGTACAGCTCGCAAAATAGCCAAAAATCACTGCATTTAGACCGCCCCTAGGCACAGCTGTGGCTAGGGTCCCTACGCAGAGTCTACACAGACACCTCTGCCTAGCATACTATACACAGTCTGTCTGGCTGTGTGTGGGTCTGTCTAGCTCTGTTTAGGTCTGCCAGAGTCTGTGTAGGTCAGTCTAGGCCCCTAGACAGATGCCATCATTTATGTTTCAGTCAGAAAAAAAGGTATTAAGCATTCTCAGAGACTGTGAGTGCATCTGCGTCTCATTCGCCACCCTAGACTGATGAAATTACATGAGGAAGCTTGAAGGAAATTTCTAAACATACCGTATCATTACGTTCAAGTCGACAGTCACGCGTCACGCACCCCCTTGTCGATGTCGAAATTTGGTCGAGGTCACGCATCACGCGGGGGGCTGTCGAATTGGTCAATAGGTCACGAAATGGTTGAAAAATGGCTGTGAATTCAAAATAAAGCTATTTTAGATGTCCTGAAGCCAAAATTCAGCCATCTCTTGCGTTTTTCGTCTCTCCGTTAAGTTTGTGGCGTGGAAACCTGAAAAAAGCCCTTCTGAATGACTTTTCTGCCACCAAAAAAAAAAGCCGAAGAAAATCAGAAAAATTGCTCAGCAAGAGCTGTAATATTTATGCAATGCTCTAAGCTCACATCCTTGATCATCCTGCATCGTTTGGGTGCAATGTCGATATTTTGACACCGGTCACGCCAAGTTGAAGGGTCTGTCGGAATGTCGAATTGATTCAAATGGTCACGCGTCACACCCGCTGTCGATTTGAACGTAATTATACGGTATCTATCAATTTTGACTATCCTGAGCTTGAGAGATGACGAAAAGGCAAATAACATGCCAGCATGATGTGTATGAACATCTCCGCGTAACGCTCAAGTGTGTTCAGCTCTGCCTAGCCCTGTTGGGTACCTACGCTGAGCCACACAGATCCTACGCAGAGCCTACGCAGATCGTACGCAGATCCTACACAGATCCTATACAGAGTCAGCCAGATTTTGTGCCTAGGATGCTACACAGAGCCTGTCTAGTACTCTACGCAGACCCAGACAGAGCCACACACACCTACACAAACCTATACAGATCCTACACAGAACTACGCAGACCCAGTCACAGCTGTGCCTAGGGGGGTCTAAATGCTGTGAATGCCCAAAATGGCAGTAAAACCTCGAAAATGGCCGTTTTTGGCCTTTTTGCAGGCCCTGTAGCATCTGATCGCCTGTGTGTATTTTTCCAAGACAACATGCTACAAAAAAATACAAGTAGTAGTGTAAAGGGGAAGGGAAGATCCTAGCGAGGTGAGCTTGTTTATGTTGTTGAATGAGACTGTCTATTCAATTATACTCAAAGTTGGAGCATACACCCGTCCACCCTCTCAGGCAGCCCTTCATTGGAATAGCTGGTTGATATCCCTCCTAGCGACGAACAACTCCTCGAAAAATTTCGGGCTCGCCCGCCGCGTGGCGTGGCGCGGTCGAAAAACCTCGTCTGTTCTCTGATATCAGATTCAACGCTAATATCTTGTCAGGGCACCCTCGGCGTCCCCTTGGACGTCGTCAACACCTACCCCGCTCTGCGCGCGAGCCGGGTCGGTGCAAAAAGGGCCATGCGATGTCTCTCGGGGTTTATTTAGCCGTCTGACGGGGTCAGACAAGCGGGATAACACAAAAGTCAGTATCAGTATCACCCCCATAGAGTAAACCCAATAATTTGAAAGGAACGAATCCACTCCCCCCGGATCTGATAGAACCAAGCGTACAAAAGACGCATGATGATGGCTAGAAGTTTTTTGCGTAATGAGTGATCTCCCAGCCAAGTTATTTCGACTTATGGTGTAGGCGATGATTTTCCGTGGAAGAACCTGCTTAACCCTATGCCGCTCTCTTGGCTCACAACACTGTGTGTTACAAGGAATCTCGGAAGAGATGACAGTGTGCTCTCTGATGAGGCACACACCGGTCCCTCGCAAGTCCCTGGGCCGTGTTGTTGGACTCATAATCTGCACCTGCCTGTCGTGAATATCTACTTCTCAGAGGGAGTAGGGAAAGGCAGTCCACCCAAAGACATTCCATATCGGGAAGACTCTTCTCTCTAACAAGCGAGGTACGAGCTTCAAGTGAGAGCGTCTGTCTACAAGAGCCTAGCTTCTCTCAGCTCTTACTCTGCATAAGTATCAGCGGAAGCGGGTGATATTTCTGGTTGGACATTGAAACATTTGCAATGTAAGTGTCTCTCGAAGTTCAATTTGATATCGGTGACAGAATGTGCGCCAATGCTCACTTTTTCCGGGCAGGTAGTTTTGTGTCAGTTGCGAATAATTACTCAGCCGCAGCGGAGCTTCCATATTAGATGTCATGCCAGCCGAGTATCGGACACATATAGATGAAGTTGTACAGAACAATTGATATAGTCTACACTGGGTACCCAGCCCATAATGATGGAATCCTGGCAATCAGAGAAGTCATAGGGCGGAGATTTTTATGTGGAGAAGCTGTGGACTCCCCGCGAGCGAGAATATCACAGCCAGGGCTCAAATTGTAGCTGCGGACTCCCCACGAGCGAGAATATCACAGTCAGGCATCAAATTGTGGCTGTGGAATCCCCACGAGTGCTTTTGATTCGGGCCGAGGTTCTAGCACTGCCACACCCGATATGGAGAGTTCCGTGATCTCTGATTTAACAACCAAAGCTTTTTCGGACGAAATCTCGTTACATAATTGGATCAAGGAACAAAATTCAGCATGTTTGGGTAACTGCTCATCCTGCTAGGAAGTGCTGAAGGGAAACAAGGTCCCTTGGGAGGGAAGACGTAAATGTATTATGAAGAAGGCTATAGAGCCAGAATCACGGATTTTTCCTTCGTCGAGTCGCAATCCCACTGCAAGTGATCTTTTGATCAAAATATAGTTGAACTCATAACTTCTTGAATTCTCAACCAAATATGAACTTGAAACTGCACAGTATATCGGCTTCGACGTCCTATCCAAGCTATCTGCTCAGAATATTCAAAAAACACGCGTAGAAAATTTTCAATTAGAGCGCGTCGCGTCGCGTCGCACGCGGATCAGTGGTTGTCACTCGGGTCACATCATTCCCGTGCAGACAGTCACTCAGCTGCGCGTCGTCCGTTGTCTAACACCACACTACACAGATCGTTGTTGCTCATGAGAAATGAAAACATATTTTTGCCATTTGCTCTCGACCACTAATTGCGGAAAGATTATCCCGAATTAGTGGGATAGGTTTCAAGGTAATTGAATAAGAACTGAGGGAGTTATGGAGGAATCGGTCGATGAATTCAAAATCCATCCAGATCAGGAAATTTTCTGTTCGCGCCTTCGGTTCCGTGATTAGCTGTAACTAGGAATTTTCTCTTCCATGTGCCTGGCTGTGTACTGTACCGATTATTTCGTCCAATTCGACGAATAGCGTGGAGAGCAGAATTTATTTCGGTCCGATCAGGGGGTAATATGGTGAATGAATGGATATGTTTGTTTGTTCTCTGACACTATCACAACTTTCGTAGATGTTATTTCCAACATTTTGAACCAAAATCGGGTTTTACTGGGTTGCACACAGTCCACGGCATCAGTTTATGTCAGCCGACAAAATTTACTTTATTCATTTCGTCTCTTGGAAACTCAAGAAGGATCCGACTTTGCCTTGAAAGAAAATATGTCAGCTGCTGGCCGAGAGGGAAAGCCGTTCCATTTGGTTTCGCACGTGTGTTGCTGATTTGGATGTAATGGGCGCCTCACCACAACGTTCAATCATGGACATCTTATTGGTCGAACAACCATGACTTACCGGACAAGATTCTAGCATTCGCGAGCAGCAATCCTTGTTCAGATCCGCTCAACACCCCGGGAACAACAGGAGAGCAGCAGACAGCAACACACAACGCCCCACCTTGGACTAAGCGAAGATTGGAGATAAATCTGAACACCCGTAGGCACCATTAACTCAACAAGTGGCGGCAAAAAGTAATGAGTGGGGTCGTGTCGGCATTTTTTCCGAGTGCAGAAATGATTGTTTCGTCGATTGGACACGGTTTGGATTCGGGACCCGGCATTTTTTGTTGCCGCTGATGCAATGTTCCCACGCTCCATATATGGTGACACCGACCGAAAAGCATAACACGACGCAGAGTCTCGTCTTGATGTGTCGTCTAGCCACTCTTCCGCACGACCGCCTGGTCTTCTCTCCCTCTACATGATATGACTTGGCCTACTCTGCCTCCTGATGTCCTTGGTGCTGAACATTCGACCTTTATGGCTGCTCTGAATGTCCTGGATAAGGCCCCGGGAAGCTCCCGCAAAAGATGGTCCGCAAAGGTGGCTTTTTAAGGCCGAAAATTGGCGACCTTCGTCCTAAAAAGTGGCTTTTCGAGGCAAGATCTCAAAGAATTTCGCGACTGGGTCCTGTTTCCGATCTCTTCCCCAACATCTTGCGTCCGGCGTCATGAAATGGTCAAGGTCCGGTGGAGGACGTGCTTTGTACATTTTTCTTGACGCCCGGGAAGGGGCTGCGAATTTTCTCTGGAACTTTTTCCTTTCCGACGCCTGACGACCCTTGTCCGAAAAGTGGCTTTTTCAGTCCCGAACGCCCCGAACGAGTTGCTTTTTTTAGGCCCGATCTGGTGATATTTCCGGACCATCCTTTGCAGGAGCTTCCCGGGGCCTCTTGGATACTCAGGGATATCCTGGGGACGCTGACACTTTGGACCTCAATCAAGTGGATTTCTGTTCTGTTCTGGGTTTAGCGAGCACCTACTCACATCTTGGCTCTACTGGGAGTTCTTAATCTCATGGGCGGGCCTTGGGATGGGCTTGTCTGCTGTATTTCCGTGTCTTAATTTTTCTTCTTGCCGAGGTTTATCCAAATACGGCCAATACCAAGTCTACAATCGGCGAAGTGGTCTTAATTCTCGTTTAAATAGCCATTGTTCAAATAAATTGGTCAAGAGCCCGGCTTGCACATTCTATTTACATTAAACCTGCATAATCCATCAAGTTCAAGTGAAGGTGAGCAAGCGTACAAATGAAAACAGGTACATAAGTAGGAGTTCATGCCGGGCAAAGCCACGGCCCTACCCCCAAGTCCAGGCATAATGGTGTCCCATGGCAAGAATCGGAACATGTCTAAGCATTCGTTGACTCGATCGGCAAGACTGGGAATGTCCTGTGATATACTCTCTAGTCATTTGTGTGCTCGCTCCCAAAAACTGCGCTTCTTGATATAGGCCTGAATATCGAATAGCAGGCTCTCGAGCTAGAGTAGATAACGAGCAGACAGGTGGGGAAACTTGATAGAGGCGGAAAGCCAGGCGTTGTTGAAAAATGCTCGAAGATTCGGCAAAAATGGTACAACCGTGAATACGGCGTCCCGCCAGGCAGCATCATATGGTGGGGATGCCGTGACCGGCTCTTGTGAATATTTTGCGAGGTCGGATGGTGGATCAAGGGAGGGGATGGGGATATCTTCTTGGAGGAGCTCAGCGACAGAGACCTTGTAGTGAGGACGAGCAGAGGCATAGGCTGCTGGAGGAACACGGCGCGAAGCGTTGCGAGCACGTTTAACATGTTTTGGCATGTCGTCAGACCAAAGCAGGCCTCGGCCAACCCATTCTGCTAGTGTGAAATCGGAGGGGAGTGAACCGTCAGAGTCGGAGTCAGATGAGACTTCCAAAACTGACGAATCCGGCTGAATATGAGCACCTGTCCCTCCATCGGTGCAAGTAGAGGTGCGAGGATGACAAGGGGGACGGGGATTAGAACTCCTCCCGGAGACATGGATGTGCGCTTCAGTGGTGTTTCCTTTTCCGGGCTTCTCCACACAATTGTCGCGTGTGCCCGCAAGGGAATCGACGTCCCAAGTGCGCAGGCTGTCGAAGTGTCGAATTGGTTCAACTTACGGGTCACGCCCGGTGTTGATTTGAACGAAATTATGCGGTAAATGGTAATCGAGCTTCATTTGATTCCACCTATCTATTTCAATACACAAGGTGTGCACGCCCCCCGTTACTCCCCCACCACTTTGCGTTCATCCCTTGTTTTCTTTGAGGTCCCATTTTTTATTATTTGCCGATGCCGTCGCTGTTTCAACCTCCTTGCCTTTCTACGGTCTTCGTCGTTCGTTCGAGGACTGCCTGCGGCGTAGTGGGGAGCAGAGTGCTCTGGCAAGTGCGGCACGGACATTGTTCCGCATCATCAAAATAATCTTTAAGTTCAGAATAATTGAGAGTGATTTCCTCTCCTGGGTTAATCGCGCGCAGGGTTCGGACTACGAGACCCAATTCACATCCAGTGATTTTTAGGTACTGGACGCCGGGTTTAGAAAAGCTGTTGCTTGATGTCTCAATTGCTCAGGGGTGCGTGACGCGTGACTGTCGATTTGAAGGAAAAAATCCAGTAGTCCGAGTCGGAGACTGGATGCCGTCCTCGTCGACGGAGAAGAAAGATGGGAAAATAAAATGACATAATGATATACACGTGATGCTCTAAGGCTTGGCCAAAGGCGGAACTTCCGGCCGAAAATGGCCAAGGCCTTGGAGTTTAAGGCCTTGGGCCTTGGGCGATCACTGGCCCGGATACCCAGTAAAGTGGATGGAAAATCAACTGGAACCGACCGCTCCTGCTAACCAAACAAGGACAACGCTACCGGCTCTGATGCAATGATACTATGTGCGCAGGTCGTACAAAGGTCGTATGTTTCCATCGGAATGTGATCCAGTTGTCTACGGCTTGGATCTAAGTGCCGCAAGCAGGGGTAGTCTAAGGAGGCTGCCACGTACGACCATGGCACGTTCCTCAACCTACCCTCTGAGCCAATCCTCGCTTGTCTAGCCCACCTAAAAATCGCGGATCTGGCTTCTGGTGATATGTGTACACTACATGAAACGCGAGCGCAGTCTCCGAGACTATCTAGTCCCGGTGTTGTGCCGACATTCCTCAATACAATATGTAAGGAGTTCAATGGGTGAATTCCAGGGCAACGATTCACCTTTGCCTTCCGACAACGTCCTCTGCACCTTGGTCCGTGATATCTGAGCTTCATGCCTATGATTTTTTAGCCGGATCTGGATGTAGGAAATCATGAGAGTTCACGTACGTCGATTTTTTTGCGGACCGAACCTCCCTACTTCGAGCAGGTATCACATGCTTTCTAATCTCTATTTGAGCTCTGCGCGAGAGGATGAGAGCCTTCCGGTTGAAAGATTCTCCATTTCTGCAGGGAGTATCTGATTTGTGGGGTCCATGGATGGTATCTATCCAGCGGTCTACAATAGTCGATTCCATGCATTCGTGCAACATGCCAGCTAACCGCTAATATGAGAATTGCGCACAGATGGCGACGCACAAGAGAAACTCAACTGGTATAATCCATAAGTATCTTCCGCTGGGTCGTGGTAGTCACCATAACAGCCTTCTTATTCGATGTTATCTGCACTACCGCATCCCCTCCAGGTACCGTCAATACGCGCTTCGGTGTAGGCTTCTGCGGCCAAATGATTATGTGAGAAGGTCTGGACGCTGACACTCGCACATACCTGCGCATTCCCCTCCACTGCCACTGGAATTCTATCCACGCTTCCATCCCTCATCCCGATCCAAAGAGTCCATATGTCAAGCAGCGTTGTTGGTTCCCAGGTCAAAGCTGAAATTGGGGCTGCGGATCTCATACTCGTCATATGTACGCCGCGTCTGAGGGAGAAAACGTTGAGTTGACCATCGCTCCCGCCGCACGCTAAAAGATCTCCATTCCTCCCAAGGTCTATAACGTCGGGGCGACAATGCGGGGGACGAAAGAGAAACTTGAAGGTGGACACCATTGGGAGATTTAAGTTTGACCCTGGTCATTTCTTATATGCTTTGGGCCCAATGCCTCGGACCGCGAGCGAGCAGTGGGCGGGCCCGAGGTGAACCGAGACGTCAAGCATATCGTTCTGGCCCTCATTCCTTAGGGTAGGCGGCGCCGGACGACAGACCTGACGACAATTCTCTCTGATCAGTGTGTGACAAGTGTCCTGCGACACTGAGCGTGTTCGAAATCGTACCCCATCGAACCAGGGCGGTATTGGAGCGGAAGCATAAGCAGAGGTTGAGAGAGGGCAGTTATTTGAAAAGGTCTCTCTCCAATTCGGTAGGGAGCTTAGTAGTCACGGCTGCGGAAGCGAATAAAAAATACTCAGACGGGCGCGATGAAGTTGTCGAGAGGAGTTCTCCAGTGGTGAAGATAAAAGATCGCGACTGAACCCTTTTTATAGTGGGTGGGCGCTTGTTCGAAGGCCGCCAGTTCCTGTCTAGTTGATCTGGTGGATTGTTCCACTGCGCGTCCGTTTGGTTATTGGCTACAAAATCCGCCGCTTGGAACAGATTGGAACCCCAGATGATTCCCTTCTTCCACATTCTTCTGGGAAGGGCAGCTTCGGTTTGGGCGCCGGCCGTGTTCTAATCAGTGATTGGCGAGGCCCTTTTGGGCGCCAGGACCCCGAAAGCACATCCCTTGGGTGCGTTTTGATAGTCTCTTGTAGACAGACGCTAAAAACGTTGACGCTCGTACCTCGCGTGTTTGTAGCGTTTTGACTACTGTACATACAGCCGTTTTCAGAAAACTATTTAGGGGAGAAGATCTTCGGTGTGCATCGCCGGGGGAACTCGAAGTCTCGGGAAATTATCATTCCGTGTCTATTTGTTAGGACACCCTTTCTGAAATACATCGAACGTGCGTCTATGCACGCAAATGTTCTTATCAAAATTCAACAATTTAAATTCCCGGAAAACTTTCATTGCGTACACAGTGTACAAGGAGCGGAAAAGAACGAAGCTAAGTTTGAGACAAGCAATAATTTGTTGGGAATCACCCACTTGAACCCACACAATTTCGAACTACTTACCAAAATGGATTAAAGTGCATTGCTTCGATAATCTTCTATATCAATAACAATCCAACGCAGTTTGTCTCTGACCACATAACCGGATTGGCTGTCCTCACCTTTGTCTCAGACAAACGGCTCCACATGATGTCATATGCTCCACTGCGCTACCCAAATGTCCATTCTCCACTGAACTGTTGGATTCCTGTTTATAAATTGTGGAGATGTTGAATACCTCCCAAACACAACCCATGGATGCTTTGCATGCGGGAACAACAAGTGGTTGGTCGTGAAACATGGAACGGAAGATGCAGTGCGATGTGCTTTCCAAGTCTTCGATAAGAAGGTCTTTCAACTCCTATCTTGTCCTGCTCTTCTTGACATCGTTCATCCAGGATCCAAACTTCAGTACGCATCTACTCCGTTGGCCTTGATGACTACTAATCCTACTTTCCAGATTATGCTCGCGACATCCGATCCTGGCCTGTCCCCATCGAATGCCAAGAAGCTTTAAAAGCGATACACGACACGCATGCTGTCCGCGAGTTCGTTGTCTTCGATACCGACAATACACGCATCGATCCCGTCGACATTCCGGGGAAACTCGAGGAAGCCTTGGTCGAAGGCAGCTTCCACCTCGATCATCACAGCTTCCCGATTGACGACTCATTCTCCGGTAGTCCGATCCTCTTCTTTCCTCTTGTCTACTCACTTCACGTTGCAGGTATCATTCAACGAGTGGTTATTTTACGCCCTCGCCCCGCGAAGGCTGCCAGCCCTTTCAAGGCCTCCGCATCGAAGCCGTACCGCCCATCAGCAATGACTACTGCGGCTATCCATGCAGAACAACAGCTTGCCGTCAAGCATTTCACAACACCACTCCCGACGGCAGGCCCTTCAAACCTCCCCTACGGATCTTAATACAAAATAACTACACCCCACTTGCAATTTCTTTTTTTCCCAGCCGGCACTTCGAACCCCAAGCGCAAAGCCAGTGTCGAGCCCGAAGGGAGCGACGCCAAGAAACTTAACACCGGCGAGATTTTGGAGGAGGAGGAAGAGAAAGACGCTGAAAAGAAATCTGACGTGTAGCATGTCCCCGCTCGTCGGACTACCACATGAATATAGGTGCAGTTAATAATTCTTTGGTCAAGTTCAACAGTATATAGGTTGACAATGGCTTCCGAGAAGCGCCTATGTTAGGATGAAACTCACCCGATTCGCCGACGGGAACCGTAGGTTGAAAGTGACCGATATACGAGTAGGTGACCGTTCAACTTACGCAAAACAACCTATACATGCATGAAAATCACATCCCATCGGTTAAAATCAACCTAAATGTGGCGGAACTCCCTCCTATCAGAGATTGAAATATAGGTTGAATTTCAACCTCTGCCGCCCTCTCAGAGTGCCTGCATCCGCTAAATAAGATCGCAAAGAGGACGAGGAAAAGGCCAACGCACACTCAAAAATCTGCTTGAACGCTTCGGCGAGCTCGGTCGCGTCCGTCAAGTCCGTGATTGGGTGAAGTTCTTCCTGAACTACAATCCGAAGAACGCGTTCTTCATATGCATCCTTGAAATTGGCAAGCAGAAATTTCTGACATTGCGGGGTTTGTTCGGGGAGTTCTTGATAGTGATATATGTTGGGTAGATGATGACGCATGCTGGGTCGATTCGCATCGGCATATTCCACTACTTTCTTCACGATGTAACCCTCCTCCTTTCGCGTCGTCGCATCCCAGCTCCACTTCACGACCACGCGCTTGCCCACGAAGTTGGGAAGAGGACTAGCGACCACCTAGGCATCCACAACAACAGTGCCGCGCCCAATGATCCCGTGCGCCCGGAAGATAACATTGCCCAACTGGAGTTGCCACCCTTCGGACAATGTGAGGACGTAGCCAAAATACATCGCCTTGTAATCGTCAGAAAAGGTGGCGACTGTCGGTTCCTTGAGTAGCGTTGAGGCGGGGTCACCCCACTGAGTAGGAGTGAGGTTTCCGAAGCCAAAAAGGATGGCGAGAAAGCTCGTGGTGTCTTCGGTGAAGTCCAGTGGCTGAGATTTAAGGACGAGCGAACGATCGTAGTACAGCAATTCGAGGGAATTGCGCGAGACGAGCACTGCGATCACATGGCTGCGAAGGCCACCGTTCGATAGAAGCTCCAGTGCGTAGCTCGCGCATTGAATCTATTACATGAGTCAGAAACACGATCGAGTCAAAAGAACAGAACAGAACCTTGGGATCAACGTTTTCCGTCCTCAACCTTTTGGGCGAGGTCGGCTCTCAATTCGCGCGTCAATGGCGAGCATTATTTAGTCTCTCGTAGACAGACACTTCAACAATTTCTGATCTCGTTCCTCGATTTGTTACGTTCTTCTACAGGCTCGAGGCGCTCCACGGGCTCGATAGCAGCAATCCCCACCACCTATGGCTGTTGCATATCCTGTTTTTGGACCTCATCAATGATGACTGCGACACCTTCCGTGCCGAATGGAACTGCCATCCGATCTCCGACGAAGGCCACGACCAAAGCCCCAATGTAATTGTTGTATCTGCTCCATCGTTGGCACCAAAGAGGATATGTGTTTTATCGGACAAGTAGAGAACGGGGTTTATGTCAACAACTATGAAAATGTCCACCCCACCGTTCTTGAGCGGTACACTGTTGAGGTAGAGACAATTTCTTGCATGGTTGCTGGCCAAACTGTTGACTCGGTATGTGAGCTGATTTTGATTCAAGATTTCACCAATCTGTGTCTAGATCCGACTTCATATCCCACGCATCGACTGCCATTTTCAACCTCAGGGATTTAATTTCACTGTCCACAGAAAGCAGATACCACTTGCTCTCTGTTATGCCACTACATTCAATGGTTGTCAAGGTTTGACCGTTCAAAAGTTGGGTATTGACTTGCGACGGCCCGTATTCTCACACGGCCAGTTGTATTCCGCAATGACCCGGGTCCACGACTCAGAAAATGTCCTGATTTTGAAGTATGAAGACGATTTATCGAGTTTTATACCCGCCGGTGGAAAGTCCATTGGTGGACACCAGCGGACACCACTGGCCGCTGGTTTACGTTGTTCGGCAATGGCCTGTTACGACCCGACGTTGGTCTCCGGTGATCTCCGTCGGACTTCTTCGGCTTTCACCTCTTTCTGCTCATCTGAGTCATCTCTGCCCCCCCTGGCCTCCACCAGATTCCACTGAAGTCCACTGTACTTCGCTTGTGTCTCTGTGCCTGTTTCAGATTCATCTGGGTGCACGTCCGACTATACGGGCCCCTGGCAGTGTTCTCCGTTGTCAACGCTTCATGCCCCTGGACTAAGTGGATCAGATTCAGGCCTCAAAATTAATTTCTTTTGCTTTATTTCAGGTTTCCAGGTATACTGGGAGGGAATACTCATCCAGTGCCAACAGCTCCGTCAGTATCTGTGTGCTGAAGAGCTCGCATGCTGCTCGTTCGGGCAGTTGCGAGATTTGGTTACATTAAGCATCGGGAATTTTCTCATCCAAGTCAAGGCCTTACTTAAGTGAAGGGCTGCAATGAATACCAGTGTAGACCCATGGAGAACGCTGGCCGCCGCTGGAGTACTTTCCCCGACCAGAATATGTATAACATCTGCTGGCACCCACTAGTTTTTGTCGTCTAACACCCCACTTCCTACCATGTCGGAGTCCTCCCAAATCGCTTATACCAACCACCCTCTCAACAAGAAGCTCAAACCGGAGCTACATCGCGACGGATCGAGCAACACAACCCAACCGGCCAATTCGCAACCCCCGAGATGCGTAAGGCGTTCACAAAGTTTCTCTAAGACTTTGGGAAGCCAACCTTGCCCAATCTACTCGAGTTTGGTGTTCGCTGGCCGCACGCAAAGCAGGCTGGGCTTTTGCTCGACCGACTACTCACCCCGGAGAAGCTCTTTGACGTCTTCACTTCCTGGAATCGCCCACCGGCGGATATAGAGTTCCCGCAGGTAATTGTTAATTTACGTCATCTCGTTGTTAGCCCTCCTAGGTCATGCCCAATATGCTGGAGTCAGTTTCACGAGGGACCACCTGATCAAGGCGGCCGGCCTCGGGAGTTCCAGCTCTGCGGGAACCGCCGCCGTCTTCTCTTCCAGGGAGTTGAACAGGGCACCCAAGGCGAAAGCCTGGTACGAGAGTGGTGGTAGTGTTGCCGCGACTTCAGACTTTGGCCTACGAAGTCGGCTTGAAGCCGCCGACTTGAGTCGAGTCGAGTCGAGTCGGTGGGATCGACTCGAAGTCACTCAAGTTGACTTGAGTCGGTTCCCATGCAGGTCGCGTAGTTCGGCCCGAAAACGCCATTGGGAGCATGATCAAAATTTGTGACATGGTTGACACCGTCACATGTGCGTGACATCCCGTGACATTGCTGTGACAGCCGAAAAAATTGTTTTTGCTTTTTGTGTTTTTACGACCTCTGGAGGCCTTAGGATCAATTGCAAAATTTTGTCGACTTGGCGACTCAAGTCGACTTGTCCGAGTCGACTTCCAAACCAAGTCGCTTCCAAACCAAGTCGACTCAACAAGTCGCGACTCGACTTTCTGAGTCGCGGCAACACTAAGTGGTGGAGTGACTCACGACGACTTGTTCCGCAGGATGAAGACGGCGGATTTCAAGAAGTACATCGAATCTGGCGGAAAGAGCATTCATGCTCGACGCCAATGACTGCAACGGTCAGGGATCTCGCCCTGATCCTTAGCTAACTTTCCCTCCACAAGGTGCTCTATTTCTTTGGTGTTATCCTCTCACTCTACCCATTGCTCCGACTCCATCTCAATCAGCGATGGCAACCACAGCAACCCTCTCACACAGCCTGGAGGGTAGCCGCATTCCAGCATGAGGATGATCATCCTGCTTGGGCATCTGGAGAAGATCGCGGACAGGAGTATGCCGACCACATATCCGACCAATTATCACCATTGTATATGATGCTCGGATTGAATCCGAATGATCTAGCTGCTCCATCGCCCAATTCGCCCTTCCCACCTCCTTGGATTATCCTCTGCACATCTCGTCTATCCTGTATTTTTTGTCCGACTGGGGACATTAATATTGTGCCGATGCTTCGACGAAGAGTAGACCCAGACTGTGTGGGTGCTTGACGAGGCTTTCCGCTGGTCACCCGCAGACCTAATTATTGCCCACTGTGCTTCACGCCGGGCGGATTATTACCCAGACCGCATCACATACAAAGATGCTCTTAAATCTCGCCTCCAACGCCTCGAGATTTCGGCGGAGTATCTGCGCGTCTCTAAACACGGTGTTTGGGTGCATAGGAAAATCGCTCTCTGCCAGGAAATTCCCTTCACCGATTTCATTCTCGCTGGTCCAATTTTGCGGACTGGATGAACGACTGCACACGCGACAGCGGCCGAAA
Source organism: Mycena leptocephala (assembly GCA_029378395.1). Lineage (NCBI taxonomy): Eukaryota > Fungi > Basidiomycota > Agaricomycetes > Agaricales > Mycenaceae > Mycena > Mycena leptocephala. Next base: position 730,955 of record JARJLF010000017.1, on the reverse strand, counting down.
GTTTACATCTCACCAATCTCAACGCTTATTCACTGAACACTTTTCCCGCCGTCTCCTTCTCTTTCACAAAAAGCAAGATTTTTCCTGCGAGGCATATCCCAGCACTCGTGCACTCGCAGAATCGGTTCGAAATACTATTGGTATCAATGGCGGGGTCCTTGGTGTGCACAGGCTGTACCCATCTCAAGCGGCATCGCTCCGATTTGCTTGCTGAGGGCGCTGTTCTCGGGCATGCTCAGGATGTGGCTGGCCTCGAGAATGAAAATGCCAATAGTGTATGTGTGCATAGAAAATACATTTAATTCTTTGGCTGATAGAGTGAATAATACAGAACATGGCCGGAGGAAACGAGGACCAGCCCGCGTTCCTTCACCCACCTCCTCAGCAAGATGCGCCGCCGGCGGGGTCCCCGCGCGGCTACGTTCGCTTGGCCGTCATGGATACACCGAGTATGTTAATTCTCAACTCCGTCCCTCCAAAACAATTAACCGGGAGTCAGAAATGTGCCCGGACGAGTGTGAAAATCCGCTGGTGAATTACAAAAACGGCCGGTTTTGCCAGACCATATGAATCTACGCGACATTTGCGGCATTGTTCCCTGCAGACTCCCCTTTCGTCATCCTGGTGCTCTCACATGTGCCACAGAATCCCACGTTCAATGGCAACGCCAATACGACCATCACTTTTCACGTCTCTCTTTTCCAGGAGTCCGCCGTGTTATCCGCCGGCAGCATGGGCTTGAAGAGAATCATGGGGTTCACGGTCCGACGCTCCAAGTCTCCCTTGCGGACTTGGGTGATACTCCTGGAAATGAGGTTGTGCATACGTTCAAGGCAAAGTCCACCTATTGCCTTCAGACGATCCAATTAGCCTGCGGTTTTCCCATTGGCTGGGGAAAATACTATTGTTCCGAAAGCAGCTCACAGGTCTTATGGTGCGAGCCGCTTAGTCACCACCTCTTTTGGACTACTGCCAAATCGGCCGAAGGCCAATTTTTTTATTTATTGTGTACCCTTGGGGCCTCTGGGAGGTCGTAAATTTCGCTATTATCGGCTATTATCGATCTCGCTATGGCAGGCGATGGCCAAAACGCAACAGCCCACATATATATGGAGTCCATTGTTAATCTCGTCGGCCAATGAAAAGCAACTGTGACCCCGACGCAGTCGCCTGCTGCAAGCACCTCATGGAGTTTCAGCCAGACATCTTGGAACAGAAACAAATGGTCCAGCAAGTCATCGAAGCCGCCCGCCACCTCTGCATCCTTTTGCGGGAATTTTATTGTGAGCTGAACTTCATTGAACTCTTTTCGGGAACAGTCAAAAGATATCTTTGCGACATCTGCCGCTACAGCTTCGACACATTGAAGGAAAACATATTGAAAGCTCTCGCATCGGCGAAATGGATACGATCCGGTGTTGGGAATGTCATGGCGCGGTGGATGGATGCTTACCGGCCTGGGCTTGAAACCAACAAAGCTTAAGTGCTACTCAAGGGCGTAAATTTAGTTCTTCTAGATACAAATAACAAAGGTGCATTCCGGAGGTGGTTTCAAGGGCTTTCAATGCATACTAGACACTATATATCCCACACTGCCAAATCGGCCCGTCTGAAAATTTATAACTCCCTCAAATATTTAATTATGGTAGGTAGGTAGGTAGGTAGAAAATCCCTCTTGGGGATTTGTTCCTTGCACGAAAAGGAGTCGTTTGGTCAGAGGAAAAAAAAATCTGGTCACGATTTGCGTGACCAGGAACCTTCACTGCGTTCAGCCGGCGCTTAGACACCGGCTGTTTTAGTTACCGAAAGGCGCGCGGAGGTGTGTCTATGTTTGCTGATGGACCTAAGTAAAACATGATGGTCGAGCCGACCTCGGCACGGCCTAGAATGGCCCGTGCCGAGGAGTTCAAAGGCTTGCCGTTGTCATCTCTGCCACCATGTCTAGGTCCGCTTCCCCACACTTGAAAAGGTGGCAGGGAGTTTGTTAATGAGGGGAAGTCGAGGGCTGGTTGCTCGGGATGGAGTAGTCGTCGTTGTGATCGAAAGACAGTCAAATATGTAGAAGCAGAAGCTGCACTTCAGTTAGCGACAAATTGCGTGCACACTGGCCGAGTTCACAGCATTCATTTCAGGCAGATTAACCCCCAGCGAGGCAAGATGCACAATATTTTCCTTGTTTGGCTCTGAAGCCACAATTTTACCTGTTTGAGTCGCAGGAGTGGAATTCCCACCGATTTTTGAGTGGATCAAACCGACCGAGTTTCCAGTATGCATAAATTTGAGGGAAATTAACCCCCGAATTAACCCCCGCCGAATCAAGCTTCATAATATTTTGTTTGTTTGACCCTGAAGCCACAATTTTACCTGTTCAAGTCGCAGGAGTGGATTTCCCACCGATTCTTTGAGTGAATCAACGACATGCACACCGGGTGAGTTTCCAGTATAAATTTTAGGGAAATTGTCACCCGCTGAAGCAAGCTTCACAATATTTTGCTTGTTTGGCCCTGAAGCCACAATTTTACCTGCTCGAGTCGCAGGAGTGGAATGGCCACAGATGTTTTGGCCGAATCAACGGCATGAACACTGACAGGGTTTCCAGCATAAATTTCAGGCAAATTAACCCCCGCCGAAGCAAGTTGCGCAACAATATTTCCGGTGTTTGGCCCTGCTTGCCCACAATTTTGCATCTTCAAGGCGCAGGAGTGGAATGCCCATCGATGTTTTGGCCGAATCAACGGCGTGAACATCGGGAGGGTTTCCAGCATAAACTGCAGCGAAATTAACCGCCGCCGAAGCAAGTTGCACAATATTTTCTGTGTTTGGCCCTAGCATTGTGTCGCGCGCACCACTTACTTTGCTCCGCCATGTAGCACGACGCGTTCGTCCACTTCTTTGCTCTTGCCTTGATAGTTGGAAGGGCCTTCACCGTTGTCAGTGGTCCCAATTCCGCCCTGACCGACTTTCCGAGAGGGATCCATACACACATTGTTCTTGCTGCGATGAGCAATATCAGCTTTAAAAGTGTGTGTCAGTCGGACACAGCTGGCGCATCTCTCCACCAGCGTATAGAGTAAAGCCAGACGTCCTCCGGAGCGCCGGTCCTGGAGTTTCACTCGAGTAGTTTCGGAAAATTCAATCGGCGTAGGTGCAGTACTGTTGTATTCTTTTTCACTGATGAGAAGTCTATTACCCAAGGGGGGCATTTTGGCTAGTAAAGTAGCTCCTTGTTCATTGCGAGCTCCATTGGCTTCTAGCCACCTTAGCATATTTTCTGACAGGTTATGGGCCCCGAGCTCTAGTGCCGAGAGTCGCTGTCTCAGCCTGCCTGCGGAACTTCACCATCCACTCCTTACTTCTTTCGCTCATCCTGATCTACACCACCTCTCCAATCCACCTCGACTCTTTGCTGCTAGAGGTCACGGAACTCTCCATATCGGGCGTGGCAGTGCCACGGTCACATCTACATGGGTCTACGAATGCGCCTACCATGGTGTACATGGGTCTACATGATGTAGACGTATGTAGGCGGACGTACGCCAACGGCGGACCGGGTCGCCCCATGTGCCTACGTAGGGTAGTCAGATGTAGTCTAACCGATTTGCGTACTGCTTGGTCTACACACGTAGCCGCACCCTAGGACTACATGCGGCCGGAACGCAGTGAGGGAAACGAAGAGGTTTCTTTTCGGTCCGGTTTCTCTTCATTCAAGACTTTAATATCAGCCTCATTCTGGAGAAAGAAAATGCCTGTAGCTCCCTGAGTATGTATCTGCCCAGACAGGAGCCGATGACTGAGTGGCGGATCGGTGATTGCCTGCTGTTCGATGAGCTTGAGAATGGCTGGCGAGATTGACGAACTGACGAATTGGTTCAAGGTGTCACGCGTCACACCCCCTGCCGAATTGAACGAAAAAGTACAGTATAGTCCAGTAGACGAAAAGCATTGCCGAGTCAAGTCGATGGGAATCTTTAGATCTCTTTTTCGCGCCTTTACTTTTTCACACATTGACGAGGTGGTACAACCATGCCGTACTTGGGGTATACGGGTGAGATCTTGCTTTCACGTTGCATTCTGCTGCAGTCCCCATCACACGGCATCTATGCCCACGAACAAAATTGCACCAAAAATATCGTACCCATTCCACCTCTGAACGAGGAACGGACGAAAATAGCCAGAAATACGGAAAAGAAATATTACAAAACTCGACTCGCCGGTGGTTAAGTTTTCTGTGGGTCTCTCGGGGAAGTCATTTTATGACCGCGACCCAAATCGAACCAAAAATTCTGTACCCATTCTACTCTTGAACGAGGACGAAGCAAAATATTCCCGAGTAGTCAAAACTGGCCAAATACAGAAATAACTGGTTGAATTGTTCTAAACATACCCAGATTGGCAAGATTCGGCTGCCGTTCCACATGAAACCTGACTATCCCGACACACGAACCCGACATTATGGGGAATTTTCAAGGCCGCCGTGCCTCAGATTGCAAAAGACAAAATCACAAATCACGTGTTCAGTTGATTTCTATACCGTACTATTAGTATTTTGTTTCGTGCTCATTCAGAAGTGGAATGGGTACAGACTTCTCGGTAGAATAAGCTTTGTAGGGGTTTCATGAGTCCTCTGGGAGACCAACACAAAATTTAACCCCCGGCGAAGCAAGTGGTGTAATATTTTTTGTGGTTGGGCAGTTCTGACTCCTCGGGAGTATTTTGCTTCTCCTATTTAGTTTTTGACAACTCTTTTTGAGACCGTCTCCGCCCAAGGAACTGTATATATGGCATCAAAGTACTTGTAAATGCGACCTTGTCCATATTTTACTTCACCCAAATTGCTGGTGATTTGAGCTCGTAATAGTCAAAGTTACTACTTTGGGCCATTTTAGCAATCTTGCCCAATTTTTGGCCAAAATGACTAGTGAGCCCCGTTACGAGCTCAAATCACCTGCAACTTTGGTCGTCGTGGTCTGTGCAGTCAGACGCTATAATGAGCTTGAACACAGTACTACTAGAAACACTGATAGTACCTTTCATTCAAGCACCAGAAGCCCTCTTCAGTACAGGTGTATTTTGACAGTGAGCAATAATGATTCTTAGCAGGATCATTGACTTGCCTTCTCGAAGCTAGATTGACGGGATCTGAGGATATTAATGTTAATGTTGCTCACGCCGTCAAACTTTAATCCAACGTCACGGCATCACGGACTGCGTTCAACTCTTCCACCCCGGAATACTCGTCCGCGCAGCGGCGCGTACTTGATAATGTTGCGCCAAATCAAAGCCAACAAAAACTTGACCAATTATTTTGACATCGGAAAGCGTTCTAGATGCGAGAACTGGATTAGAAGAGTTGAATGAGACCAAAAACAACCTATTTCCACGAGCCGAATGTCCAGAAATGGACATTTAGTTGTTGGGACTCCAAAATTTTGGCCATAGCCCTATATTGGCTCCGAAAATCACGGAAAAATATGCAATCGACAGCTCTCGAGGAACTGAGTCTGCATCAGCTAAGATCGTGAAATTCAACGAGCCGTTCTCTTATAAATTATTCTACAAGTTTCGCATTTTTCGAGCCCCATCTGACTAAATTTTCCAAAAAAGGTAGGCACGGTTGATCCGCCAATGGGTGTTTTTTTTTTCCAACCAATTTGGAAACCCTTAGGACCTGGCGGATCAACCGTGCCTACCTTTTTCGGAAAATTTAGTCAGATGGGGCTCGAAAAATGCGAAACTTGTAGAATAATTTATAAGAGAACGGCTCGTTGAATTTTCACGATCTTAGCGGATTCAGACTCAGTTTTTTTGTTACGACGGAGTTTTAGGTATTACGGAGAGCAGAGAATACCGATAGTGAATGTGACCCATACGTCCAATATGTAACTCTTAGGGATATTCACTTGATATTCTACCTGCCAATGTGTACACTAGATTTGAAGGAGGAGCCATATCAACTATCCCGGTATTCTATGACCTTCGTAATGCCCGCAAGTGCATCATATCAAAAATTTAGGTCGATAGGATCACTATCGCCAATGTGAGACGTGTTCTGAAGCCGTACACCCGAAAATACCGAAATACGATCAATGAATTTGCTCCGAGGTGCTTAAAGAAAATCCTTAGACACCATGCTCGGGAGAAGATCACCCCTTTTGAGGACAAAGGCAGATGCACACAGCGATTGGGCTGATAGCGGAGTTTGAATTTATTTACAGGCTTTTGTTCTGGGTTCTCGTTTGGCCTTGAGTGAAATTCAACCACACAGAAGTGTTCTGCTGTTAAAAAAAAGGCATATTCCTCTGTTCAGCTTCGTGGGAATCAAGAGGGGAGGGGAGGAAAAGGATACCAGCTTTATACCACAATTGATCGCTGTGATCGCTTACTGTCTCGGCCGATCATGGTACCCGGCAAAAATTGAACCTCCGTTGTCAGCCCAATTACCTTCTCCGAGATGTACCAGTCTGTAAACACCGAAGCGCTTGCCGCATATTTTCGGTAATTGTTTACAGACTGGTAACGAGTCTAGATGCGATCACTGCGGGGTAACGGAGTCAATGAGCCACATACTGACCAAGTGCGAGGAGCCGGGATAGGAACTGGCCTGGGAAATGGCCAGCGAAGTCTGGAAGAATAAGACAGGCATGGAGATGAAACCAACTATGGGAGAGAAAATGGCGTGTGGCCTGGTCAAGCGAGGCAGAGCTGCGCATCAATCGAATTGAGAAAATTGTGCACGAGCCCTTTACAAGGGCATGGCACACGCAAAAATGATCGGACTTTAATTCCGACTCGCTGGCCAGCAAAATTCTGAGTAGGTTTTCCCCCAGAGCTTTGAGTTTGAGGCAGTATTAAGCGAGCTATGCTCACCCCAAGTCAGCATTTTGAAACGCGTGACCTCAATGGCTCGGGACGGCGGCGCATCAATTGAATGGAACAAATTGGGCGAGGGGCGGGGAGGCGGTGCATCAATTGGATGGAACAATTCCGCGAGGGGCGGGCTTGGGAGGCGGCGCATCAATTGAATTGAGCAAATTGTGCGCGAGCCCTTTACAAGGGCATGGCTCGGGGACGGCGGCAGTTAAAAGCGAATACCACAACTGCTCTGTGTTAGGCCTCAAGAATCTACTCAGGCAAATATGACCCCCGCTGCAGGCGCAGAGATGTGGAAACAGTACCTTGAGCCGCTGAAGGCAAGGGGAATTCGATTGGGTAGCCCAGTGCCATCCGGGTCAGCATGTTCCATGACAATCATATATATATTCTGCGCGAGGCAGGTCAGCAATTTAAATTACTCATTGCGTATGTTCATCAGTCTGGCAATTTGGACCAGGGTCCATTTCGCGGATGACGCGAGACTTACACTGTTCCATAGAACGAACGTACTTGATGCGTTGCACCAGGGTTTCCAGATCAGTCATTTGTATCGCCCCCGGATCAGTTTGGTTCTTTTTCAACCTTTGCTCTCGGGGAGCTCGGAGCAATAATTTGAACATCGCAGCCTGATCATAATAACGAACATCCGAAGGGCGTATTTATTCATAGTGTGGCGTGTAGCCAGCCGATGGGCTGTGCAATATTATTATTAATATCGGTCCAGTCGGTTATGCTAAATTACGGTACGGTCCCCGTGCCCCGTGCCAAGTCACTAGCGAATTCTTTTCGACGCCTCAGAATTATGGGAGTAGCCCTACTCAATACATAATTTCATATATGACTGGTCAAAAAAAGATGCGTGTCGGGATGTCGAACGCAGCGTCAAACAAACTTCAGACACACGTCCTCGCAATCGGGGGAAAGGGCCCGCAGCCCCTTGCCACGGCGTTTCTCTTCCCCATCCACGAAATCGTGCCCGCCTCTCATTGCACCAAGCTCTCGGACTTTCCCGCTGCACCCCACACCTTATCGTCCCCACCAAACTGTGCGACGCTCCCTCCGTGCCAGCGTTTGCTATCACGCGTTTATGTACGCCCACCGCCCAGATGACACTCTCGCGGCCCTCCTCTCTTTTGCTCCCGAGATCCTTGCCGACCTGGTATCTAGCTGTTGAGATTACGTGAGAAAGTGAGATAAGATAGTGAGTTTGCGATAGCACTGAGAATATTAGAGTGGCTTGCTTTAGGGCAAACAGATGCCCCAGCAGCAGTTTATTACCAGCTTATATACCTACAAGTTTATCTAGAATATTCTACTAGTAACTACTGCGTGAGTCTGTAAAAGGAAATAGAAGTACTAGAAAGTTCGGGTAAAGCTGAGTTGCTACAGGCGTATTCCAACACTCTCCCTCAACGAGGCTATGCCAGATCCTGATCTCCAAAAGTAAGTAACAAAATATTTTGCCCATGATTGCCTTGTGCTTGACAGCTCCAGATGCTGTGGACTGGCTCCCTTGCCCTGCACCGTAATATCCTACTGCCGCGGCACGCTAAATCACTGCATCAAAAATTAATTCGGGGTTGTTGTGCGTGCCTAGAAGGCATAATCATCCGATTCATAGTCGGAATCGTCGTCGTAAGCGGGGTGAGCGTGGGTTTCATCATTATGCTGCTCATCAGTAGGCTGAGACGGGCAGACTCGGGCAATATGGCCTTTGCCGTTGCACCTGTTGCATATGGCATTTTTCCATGATGCCATCGGTGCGGATGAAGTCGGAGCGGGAGCAGGAGGAGCGTGGTAACGCTGCTTCGGGTAGTGCGTGGCTGTGCGCGAAGAAGCTGTCAAAGCAACCGATTCATCGGCGCGCTTATCGCGGCAGGTTTGTTCCGTAAGAATACTCGAAATAATGGTCTTCGAGTCAGGAACTGCGGTGACGGAGAGAATGGCTTGGACAAATGAATCATAGCTGGTCAGGTAGCGAGCCGAGTAGTGCAACAGCAAAATCTGCATCTCCAACCTTTTGTCCGAGAGCTCTAAGCTCTCCCTGGAACTGGCGCATCTGTTGGATGTGATCCTGCAGTGGCACTTCGTTGGGTGCGCGTGTGCCGTAGAATTTGCGGCGTGCGAGAATGAGTCCCATGTGACCTTTAAGTTCAAATAAGTGTGAGAGCATATCCCAAGCACTACGAGCTGTGGTCTCTCCCTCAATGCTGTGAATCACATTGGGAGATACACGGAGGCGGATAATGGTGAGTGCGTGACGGTCGTCCTTCTTCCATTTCACCTTTTCCTTGGCGTCGGCATCGGCGGCCGGGCCGGAAACATCAGGATCGACGTGATCATCGAGTCCTGTATCCGTGAGAATGTCCACCATCATTATTTTCCATGAGCGATAATTTTCGCTGCCCTGCTGCCTGAAGCTTGGTCCATCTTCGCTTCTGGCTGGTGCACGACGTCGACTACGCGGGAAACCTGGCGGCTGGGTGGTGCGGTGGGCTACTCAGCTCGGCAGCGCGGATCTTTGGGCGTGATTGAGATGTGGTTTTCTTATTTCCCTTCTTTCTTTCCATTCGTATTCCCAGGTAGGTAAATTCTCTGAGCTTTGATTGTAAATCTTCTCAATTCCTATGTTCTTTCAGCTTTAACTAGATCTCAAACGAGGCCCAGTTCCTCGTGGATGCTCTTCCCAATGTCGAGACAGAGGCGGTGGAACATCTTCATCGGCAACTCAATGCTATCAAAGTCATCTTGCTTGATCTTAATGATCCTCCCTCGAGTCCATCGTAGGTTCAAAATGTCATTACGAGGCACATGACTCAAAATGCCATTCTGGGGCATGGGGTTCAAAATGCAAATGTCTCGCAAGGTGTCCATTCAAACCTTAAATATGACAAGTGCTCCCTTATCCCTCCTGCTCTCAGCTGAATTACATTATAATGCACCGGACAGTACAAGAAAGACCAACACCACAGAAATCTATGTGAAAATACTGGATTGGTGCATGAGCATAATGCAACGTCGCGTGCGGTCGTTATATTTCGCCATGGACATTGATGAGGATGACTTTGACTTCCAGTAGGCTCTTTTATGAAACCCGATGTCAAGACACTAAGATTCTTTCCCAGACACGGCCGCTCGTCCTCCCTCCCATCCCCCGATACTTCTTTTCGTCCTTCCAGCCATCGGAAATTCGCCCCTCCTTTGATCTCATCTACAGATCGTGACTCATGCCCCGGCGTCGTCGTTAACTGGAACTTAGAACCAGGCTCGGCCGACTGGACCTTCCCATGGCATCACGTCATTCACGACGGTGCATCCGACTCCGAGACCGAGTAGAAATCGATTCACAAGACGTGCCTTTTCTAAGGAGGATCTTGCTAGGCTCGAATGCAGCCTGTATATGAGAGTGAGCTCGTCGATATACAGGATGGTCGATCTGAGTTTGAAATACCATAACGTGCGGCATTCCAAAAAAGGCCTATTCGTAAGCCCATCATTCGCGTGGCGTAACATCAGTAAACAACACGTCTTGTACCAAAAAAAAATCGTTCTTCCCTCCACGAGAACCACGGACCCCCACCAATCTGCGGCGCCCATTGTGAGCTCAAATAGTTATCAATTCCATTGAAATAAAATGTGAGTAAGCTTCGTTTTTCAAGTACTTTTATGCTGTGATGACCGTTTTTCGACGGTATGCAATTCCACAAAGTCGATTTTTCAGAACACACCAAAATATTTTATTTCGGGATATTGAAGTAGGTATGGTATGGCTTTTTGGTGCATGTGAGCTTGAAATTGCTGACACTGACTTACTTACAGGAGATCTGAGAATAATGACAAACTTGGTGGGTAAGGCTGCTGCTTTGCATGGCAGGTCCTCATACTTATGGTTTATTTTTGGTCACCATTATTGGGTTTACCCTACTTTTGGGTTAGTGAACCACAGAGGAATGGACTGCGTCAAAACTGTTGCCCGAGATGCCCGGATCACAGTCCCATTTGATCCCGTGCTATTATGATCTGTTCTGCAGCCCAGAATCCAATTCAATTCGATTTCTTGTACTCACTCTGCGACCTGGATGCGATCTACGCAGTCCCAAGAGCTCTGAGATGTACACAATTTCTTTTTTCTTTTTTTTGCAGGGCCCAAATATCCAGCAACTTTGTTATTCAACTGCGGTGGGCACTGAAGTTGGGGGATTCTGGTCAAGTCCATAGTGCAAGGGTAAGTGGCAAGGTCCAGTTTCCTGCGCCAGTACACATTTTTTTGACGAAACAGTGAGTAGGTCCCACACAACCTGTGTCCCCTTTCGCCAACCTGGTGAAAATGGAAAAGATGAATTGGTGGAGGTTTGAACTGACACCGGGCAATGGAGTTGGATTACGCAATCGGAACAGCCACAAAATCCATTAGAAAATTTGTGATCATTCGAGCAAAATCCATTAGAAATGGGCTTCAACACAGCCACTATTAGGTGTTCTCAAAAAAGTGGGGACAAGTAAATCGAGTCGATGTTTGAGCCGCCTTCAATTGATGCCATACCCAGGTGCACAGTCATCTACAGGGAGCCTTCTGCCCGGATGTACTGTTGTACGGAATGTGCTGACAGCGACAAGCTGAAGGAATATATGTTCTTTGTATGGCAATCTCCAATGAGATGGAAGTGATGTTATGTCAAATTGGGTGGATGGGAATGACTTCCTGTACCACCTATATTCCTTGTGATTACTCATATTTTAAGCAGATGAACTGATTTTTTATGTGCGCATGTTTATATTCTTCTTCTTCTCCCACACTGCCGCCGATTCCCGGGCACAACTATTTGTTCTCGACAGCGCGCCCATCGAGCGCTCAAATTTATCACAGTTTAACTTCTCGAACATCGTGCTTCTCAGATCATTATCAGTTCCCAATTCTCACCAACGGCCACAGCAGTTAACCCCGATGAAGAAAGCAGGCCCCGGGAAGCTCAGCCAAGGTAACTCCGGCTCCTACTAAAATTTTACATGTCAGTAAAAAATATTATGTAAATCATAATAGACAGAAAGTTGCGCAAGGAGGTCTAGTATGCCCTCCCAAAACGGCTAAGGACCACACTCAGCCGTTGGCGAGATATTCTTGATTTTTTTTGAAAAAAATTCTCGAAAGGTCCCTCAAACCCCCTACGAATTGATGACGTAAAACGCCATTTTCCCACGGATTGGAGCCACTTTGGCGGCCGACTGGGGTATGGGCATGTAGCAGCAACTGATGCGGAGGCCCTCGTGTCAAAATCGCCTCAACCCAAGCTCTGTGGAGAGCGCAAAAGCAATGCGATCAAAAAATGATAGGGGGTTTGATGGGGCGGAGTTACCTTTTGACAGCTTCCCGGGGCCTAAGAAAGCCTCAAATCGCACAGCACTTATATCCCCGCCTTCGTATTTCTTTCTGCTTTGTGTCATTCAGGGTGAGCTTCTTCGACTGAGTTTGACTTGAGTTCAACTGAAAGAAAGGTTCGAAATTAACTTTCAGGCTGTGCGATGACGCAGCATCCCACACAAACCACATGCCATTTATTGTTGCGCTCAAAGTCCACCCCAAAGGAGAGACTCCCTCCACGCACTGCTTCTATTTCGTTTGCACCTGCTCTTATTCTCAGCCCAAATTCCTGTTCCAGAACTTTGGGTCCGACCTTACTGGATTTATTCTGTGTTTCCAAGGCCTATCACCATCCCACTACGAAGAACTTCGGCACATTCCACGCCGCTCTATCTACATAGTCAGACGACCCATGGTCGAGCGCTCAAGACCCGCTCAAAAGGAAGACCTCCGCAATCTTCCTTTGTTCTTTCCCCTATCATTATCTCGCCATCCTGCAGCGCGCGTTGCGGCTCGATACAATGCTTAAAGCTTATCAAATGTATCAACCAAACCCGCAAGATGCTCCTGCTAGCATGTTACAAGACTTCAAGTTCTTCCTGGCTGCGCAAACATCTCGGGTTTCAAAGCACTCAGTGGCCGCAAGATCACAAGTTGAACGAACCTGGCACTCCTGGTGCAATTTTCAAGATCTATCAAGCGTCTCAAGTCGCACGACAAGCTCTTGCACTCTTACATTCAAGCCACCGTTGGAGGTGGAAATCCCTGCTCCCCACTGAATGAGAACGACGGTAAGTTATTAGCCCAGGTTTCATCCGATCACTCTACTACTGAACGGAACAGATTTAATCTGCTAAGGAAAGGGCTGCCGGGACGTTGCGGAGAGCTCGATCATCGCTTTGCTGCCCCCAGCGTGACTCGAGGGGGTTAGTGAAATGGACCGGAGGAAGCGGCCTCGAACCGACAATGATGAGCCCTGTGTGGGATCTTTCACCACCCCACTATTGGCAAAAATGGTGTGTCATGATTCGTCTTTCCCTCCATTTTCTCGTAGAGGTGCGACAGCGCAGGCTTCAGCAGCGGATACATGTTGAGTGCCCAGTTGATCCACCCGGCCATTTGCTGAAACTTGCGCAGCGAATGGTGCCGCCCGCCGCGAGGAACTTGACAGATAGACTCGTAACCAGTCTGCCTACGATGAGCAAAAATAGTGGCGAGCACTTTGCTGTAGGCAGAATGGTACAAGTCAGGCCACGCCAAAGGGCTGGGCCCGGAGTTTGAAAATTACAGCGGTGCCGATCGACGGCATCACTGTGGCTGTGCGATCCACGGCTACATCGACGCTCCAGACCTCGCCACATACAGCCCTTATCCAGAATCTGAATAGACAGATTTCAAGGAATTTGTAATCAGACTCTCATTTCCCTTTGAAATTTTTGAACACAAGTTATTTTGATACCAGAACAGAAGAAAAGGAATATATTTCAAACTCCGCGCTCAGTCCTTTCCCACAGCCCAAGTTGTACCAGTCTGCCTACGGCAAAGTGCTCGCCACTATTTTGCTCATCGTAGGCAGACTGGTCACGAGTCTACTTGACAGAACTCTTGCATGCCAGCCAGAAGCGCGGTGCGCCCGGAACCCGACATGGTGAATGTCATCGCGTTGGGATCAACTTCGAAACCGATAACGGTGAGCTGCGGTCCCCATATCTGCTTCGCTTGCTCGTGCGGCAGGCTGATGTCGTCCCACAGACGCAACGTCCGCACTTGAGGAGTGGGGAAGAAGTCGTCGTACGGGAGGTAATAACTCATGTCATCAGCGACGTCCGCGCTGAAGGCGTCGTCAATGTAGACAAAGCTGTCAATACCGACGTCGTTCGCAATTCAATTCACGCACCCCATGAAGGAGGTCCAAATGCGCCCTGCGCCACAATTGCCGAAGTTATAGCATTCGATATCCCGCATGCCGTCGATTGTGACCACCTGCTTGATTTTCCACAGGATGTGCAAGGGGAGCTGTCGATATGTTGGCGAAACGTCTGACTTCCACACGACGAGCTTTGCGTCGGCACCATGAATGCGGCGCAGGGTAAAGATTCGATCTCCCAGGATTTAGAGTGTCGAGGCGAGCGCCAGCAATTGCTTCGCGCGGGATCATGGAATTGAGGCTGAACGTCCGCATTTTGTGATTAACCACCCGGCGCAGCTTCTCCGACATTGGCTTGGGGACGGCGTAAACCGGCATACTATACATGCCAGGAGGATCGGGTCCGAAAGCTGGTGAGAATCTCTACCCGCGCCCGAGCCCGACACGAGGGAGGGCCCAAGTAGGGCTCAGGGTCGAACTCAGAATTTTTCAAGACTTGCGACCTGGGCTTGAGCCCGGGTCGGACGATGAGCAAAAATTCACAAGAACAAAGTGAACTACACCCGCGTCACCTTCTGCATCTGTAAAATTTCCTGATTCATCTGTGAATACGTCTTTTATTTTGTTTTTCGTGAGTGAAGTGTCAGGGAGGTTCATTTTCTGAGTGCTTTCAGGCTATCTATATTATTTTTGCATTTATGATGAAATGATAGAGTCGATTTTTCCAAAAACCCCTATTATTTTCCTACGGGACAACGGTACAGATGTTGTATGAATTAGTAATGAATGAAGTCCACACAATGTGTTGTAGCTCAGGACAGATCACCACCGGACCAAATGATATCGGCGCCATTTCCAGTGCCGCGTATTACCGCCTGAGACGAAATACCGTTTTTGTTTGATCCAATTACATAATGAGATTTCTTCCAAAAATCTCGGTTTTAAGCAGGAACGCTGTAGCAATGTGGTCACTGTCCCGATTGGCCCAGTTTTTGAATATGTTATACGTCCAAAGCAGTACCATGGGTCTTTTAGGGCGGGGCTCGTGGGAATACATCCATGATCTGTGATCCGCCCACCTCTTGCCGCAGTCTTACGACTCCTTACAAGTTATCAATTATACTGTATTTCGACCGCCCGATGAGCAACAAATGGGTCCAAAAAGAAAGCAAGTAATATCGCAAAAAATATTTGGGGGCCATTGAATGCCTCTTGAAAGGCTGCTATCTTTTTCTGTTCAGACGTTAGTGTCTTTTGCGCCTTATTTCAGTGTCCGTGCAAAGGGCGTGTCATATTTGTCAACAGGGCGTTGATGATGCTCGGAACCTTCCGGAAACGGCGGCAAGCTCAGAAGGATGCCCGGACTCCCCGAAAACTGTGCAATATTTTCGTTTCTTTTTTTTTTTTTTTTTTTTTTTTATGTAAAAAAAAAATTGTCAACCGCCATCAGTATCGGGCCAATCAAACTAACCGTGTTTGTTCCCCGGTTGACCACAGTGTTGTCATTGACCGGGTCTGACTGGGTCCGTCAAAGGGGTGAAGTCAATGTTGACCTTTTTGACCGTTTTTGAAGACCCCGTCAAGGAGTTCCGGTCATGGTTGGTCGATGACGTCGGCAATGTTTTTAAATTTTTTCAAAACAAAAGTCAAAATAATAGTTGGTGGGTCACATGGCTCCCGCTTTCCAAGGCGGGGGCAGGTGCGGAAGCCTGTGGGCGAAGATTGGGCCGGATCGCACCCAAATTTCGCCTTATATGCCTTCGCACCATCGCGACATTGATCCGTGATTGTCATTGCGATCCGAGATCTTCCGGCGTCCCGAAACTGCGCGTGACGCATGGTAACCGAGGGCCTGATCGGGTGCAGTGCTCAGAATTCAATAATAGATAGGTTGCGCAAAAGCCGCAGGGCCGCATGCGGCTTCGTGCGGCTTTTTGGACATTGTGCAAAGCCGCACGGGGAAAAAAACGATTTTGGAGTATATACACTATACATATCAAGAGAATACATGTAATTTAAGTATATGGCAGCCTCTGGTTGGCCTCTCGGAATAGACTCCGAATAGCATCACTGCACCGCCTCATATCTGATGCCATCGCCTTTGTCTTTCCTCAGCAACGATGTCGGAAGAAATAGAAATCCTGCTCGCCGCTAAGAGCTTTCACGAAATGCTTGGGGACTTATTCGACGACCTTGATGCTGAATGGCTCTCGCAAATGGATGGCCGGATGCGTCCAGGCGGAAAGATCGATCTTGCATCGCTCGGCCAAGCGGTATTTTTTGAGCAGTTTCGGTGTGTTCTCCTCTATGTACCTGATAGTGGCCACCGTCTCACGGGTGCGCCTGGTAGATTCACCTACTCAGAAGTCCAAGAGCCGGTCATACGCCTTGACCTACCTGAAGAGTTTGTGTGTCCGCAAAGTCGGATCAAGGAAGACTCTTTCACAGCTCTGTGTATGCTTCTCCGTCGCCTGGCATCCCCTACCCGACTCTGTGACGTCGAGATGCAGTGCGGCTGGAACGCCACGCGCTTCTCCCGCATCACTCGACTCGTTGCTCAGTATATCTACGACCGCTGGAAACATCTACTCCGTTTCGATCGAACTCGTCTCACTCCGCACACTCTCGAAAAGTTTGCCCAATGCATGACTGCAAAAGGCTCACCTCACCCTCATGTCTGTTCTCTCATGGATGGCACACTGGAAGAAATCAGTCGCCCAATTCACAACCAGCGGCTTGTGTATAACGGCTGGAAGCGGATGCACTGTTTGAAGTATCATGTCATCATCTCTCCCGATGGCATGATCATTCACGTCTTTGGTCCTATCGAAGGCCGGAGGCATGACGAAACGTGCTTCAAACAGAGTGGTGTGTTGGAGATCCTCGAAGAGCACTTTTGGACTCGAGGAACACCAGAGACACGCCAGCCGCTCGTCGTTTACGGTGATCCCGCATACACGATGTCCACTCATGTGTGCACTCCGTACAAAGGTGCAGCGTTAACTGAGGCGCAGCAGATTTTCAACACCCGAATGAGTCGCATCCGCGAACCGGTCGAGTGGCTGTTCAAGGAGGTGGGCCAGCAGTTAGCGTTCCTAAACTTCTCGAAGAACCAAAAACTTCTTCTGCAGCCTGTCGGGCTGTTCTATCTCGTTGCACTACTCCTCTGTAACTGCCATACCGCCCTTCATCACCCTCAGATTCCACAATACTTTCGATGTAAACCCCCGACGCTGGCGGAATACCTCCGCGGCGGTCCCGTTGCAGATGAAGACCTCGATGCATGGTGTCTCCAGGCTCCATGGGCCGAGATGGACGTTCCGGATGAGTAGTTCATAATTATTGAACATGTAACGAAGTTAGGAGATGTATAGAGCACTATATAGTAAATAAAATCGGTGAGGTAAGATAGACTAGCAGGACGAGAAGGATGGTACACGTGCGAATGATAAGATAAAATTCAAGACTTCTTCGACGTACGATTCATTTCAAAATTTCTTTGCCACGATCTCGGCAAGTATCTCGGTGGTGCGCGACGTTTCTCCTGCATCACGAGCTGCACGATTATCCTCCCTCATACCTTTGATTTCGGTTGTGAGATCGACCAGAGCACGGAGAGACTGGTTTTGAGCATGGAGAAGCTCGTCATGCTGCTGGTTCGCACGCTTACGAGCGTCCCTGAGACGTTGGGTATCCTGCGCAGAGCGATCTTGGAGGATATTTTGAACGATATGGTGGCGATTACGTCGGCGCTTGGGAGGCGGTTCGAGGTCCAAATCGTCATCGTGATCGTCAGACGAGCGAGGACGATTGTGGTGCGACAGCCTGGGCCAAATAGCGGTCCTGCCAGCTTTGCCAACGAGGAGAGCGGGCGTTGGTTGCTTGGGACGAAAGAGCCTGGGGCCCTCCTTCCAAATCGGACAGCGTCGGATCGCTATCACCGTCACCTTGCGGCTCGGGGGACAGCGATTTGTTGTAGTCACTGTTATCGCTGACATCCTCCTCTGGCAACTGGCTCGCATCCATACCAGCCCAAGGTGGACTTTCGTCGCGTTCGGACACATCCGGTCCTTGCGGTTCGATACTCTTATCCCGAGGTTCCTGGGCCTGTTGGCCATTCAAGCGGGTCGAACGACGTGTAGCTGGACAGGAGGAATCCTCCTGGTGTTGTTTCTTCGTGCGTACCATGGCACGAACTCAAGAGCGGTGTGGTGGTTAAGACAAAGGCGAAGTGATGCCGTCAAATTACGGCTTTCCCACGCTGGCTCCATGACGAATTCAACAATACCCAAGATCCGCAAGTTTCGCGCATTGGATACAAGTTTGGAGGTATACCAACAGTATTTAACTCATAATAAACAAAAAGTCCCATGCGGCTTTGCACAATGCACAAAAGCCGCACGCGGCTCGTGCGCAACCTATCTAATTGAGACAGCAAAGTCGCCCGCCCTCAAGCAGACTGCAATAAATAGCAGGTGCCGCCGCTTAATGCGGTCAAGTGAGATGGTTGAAGAAAGGGTTTTGAGTGTAGATAGAAGAAAGAAAAATTTGCTTGCGCGTCGTCAATTTTGACCACCCTGCTATATCTTAGGATTATGCTTGGGATTTATGCTTCATATGATAGAACGAGAATCCATAATCCTTCAAAATCCTTTTGAAGCTCCTCTGGAGGAGCTTCGAGGATTCTGAGGGATTATGGATTTGAGGGATTCTCCCATGCTAAAATAAATTCATAATCCTCCCATAATCCCAACTCGTAATCCTACCATAATCCTCTACTCTGACTGCCCCTATTGCTCCCTTCCTAAAATCTATGAAGAATATCCGAAAGGTGAGAGCAGGATTCTAGATATAATAAATATGTGAATGCGAGGAAGGTGTCGAAACCACAGGTATTGTGGCGCACAGTCTCTGAGACGAGACCCAGCGCGATCCCAACCGGAGCAAAGCTACAGAGGGCAGAAGGCCCATGCGAGGGCGAGACGCAGGCCCGAGGGCCCCACATACAGCGAAGAGAAGGAAGAGAAGGAAGATTGTATATTAGCAGGTTGTGCAAAGCCGCACAGAGCCGTGTGTGGCTTCTGGGCATTGCGCAAAGCCGCATGATAAACTGAAGGATTCATGAGTGGATCCATGTTCATTTCGATGAAATATGGATAAATTAGGTGCTATGCAGTACATACATTGAACCACTTACCAAACATAATGTGCATCATTTTTGACGTCATTGTTTGGCTTCGCCGCAGCCGCTGTGCGGGTATGGCCGCAATGCTGCCGAAACAGGCCATTTTCCACACTTCTCCACACTTCCTTCCTCCCACCTGATGCCGGAATCAACACCGACAGCTTTCAAAGCACTGTATGCAAGGTTTGGATACATAATGGATAGGGAAATGAAAGCCGCACGGTGCCGCATGCAGCTTTGCACAATTCACGACAGTTGGGTGGGAATATTTTGGTCAATAGCTCCATACGCAGCATGTCCTTCGAGGACAGACAGCGTATGCTGCACGATAGTTACATGGGGATATACTCCTCCATACCCAGACAGTTACGTGGGAATATTCTGTTTAATTCCTCCATACCCAGACTGTCCTTCAAGGTCAGACAGCGTATGCCGCATGACAGTTGCGGGGGAATATTTGGTTAATAGCTCCATGCGCAGCATGTCCTTCGAGGACAGACAGTGTATGCTGCACGACAGTTACATGGGAATATTCTGTTTAATTCCTCCATACCCAGACTGTCCTTCAAGGACGGACAGCATATGCTGCACGACAGTTACGTGGGAATATATTCCTCCATACCCAGACTGTCCTTCGAGGACAGACAGCGTATGCCGCACGACAGTTGCGTGGGAATATTTTTATGCTGCACAACAGTTACGTGGGAATATTCTGTTTAATTCCCCCATGCCCAGACTGTCCTTCGAGGATGGACAGCTTATGCCGGACGCCAGTTGCGTGTAGGATAGCCAACTTCCAACTGTTCAAACCAAGGTCAGACCGTTTGGTCCAAGTTCAACTTGAACTTGAGTTGAACTATATCATCATTGGCACCCTTAGTCCTCCAGCATTTCGTTCACTTGATCGATTACTGTCCACTGCCTCAGTACACTTGAGACGCACAACAGAATTTAAATGCTATCTATCATCGATCATAGATGGACGGCAAATTTGTACAAGAGTGTCCACCGACTAGTCATCCCTACTTCATCAAGGACTTGGATGAAATGATATTTTGGATTTATATATCCTACTGTATGGTTGATTCATTATTGGACAAGGCCACGGACTTTTCTGTGTTCCAATGCGGTGTCTGGATCAATGACTATTTTTTGGATATGTCAGTTGCAGCGCAAAAGCTGGGAGAATTCCATCGTAACTAGATACTACACACCGTTCGGTATCATATTAACATCCAAAACCAACAGCTAAAATTTTACATAGATGGGGGCGGCAGTCGGGGTGACGTCACACTGGCGGTGTCAATGTCCGCGATCGGAGGCGTCACTTGGCGGCAGTTGGCATCACTGGCGTCACTTTCACCAAGCCCCATCATAACTGACTAGCGCTGGCGACCGTTTCGCGTAATTTTTCGTTCCTCTACAAGTGGTGTGTTTTGTTGTGTATTTTGCAATATGAAAAGCAGACCTCCCAATAATGCTGATGAAAAATTCAGTTGTATTTCCTCCTGGTCGAAAGTCACTGTCAGGATCTCTCACTGCGTTTCAAGGGGTCGTCTGCACATACGATGTGCGACCCCCGTCGGCAGATGTCCGCAGAGCCGGATGCCGGCACACTATGCCGACCCCTCCCGACATCCGTGAAAGTCGAGAGAAGACTAACTTTTATCCTCCGGACGCCTCCCTGAAGTGTCGAGAACTTGAGAACGGTTTGAGAGCAATATGGTACCCACAACTCAAAAGTTGCAGCATTTTGCTAAACTAGGTCTCGGCGAATGTCCAACTGGTCTCCGAGACCTGAACCTCCCACGTCAGCCCAGTAGTAGGTCAGCCACAGTATAGGACACCGTTGTCCACAGTATCATATAGAGAAAAAGAAAGAAAACATGGCTATGCGGGCGCCCGGAATCGAACCTGGACCTGCTGTCAAACTTTCAGAACTCCTGATCCTGAGAACAGCTGTGCTCCATGCACCACACCCGCTTCATGAGGGCCTGTGTAGGTTTGAACCAAGCGAGTAAGGTAAATCAGCGGCAGAGCCCAGTAAGTTGTAAAGATTGGCAGGCTTTTAGAGGCTGGGCAACTCCCCTTGCAACTCCCCCAGGGAATTTACGCTCTCCTAGCCCAACACGGCATGTACTCGGCCAACACAAACATCGGGACGTCCCGAGTGGTCGCAAACATGTCCTCCGCGGGCAGACTCAATGCGGATTTTTGAGCCGTCGTTCCCACAACCCCTCCACAGCTTTGACAACCTCCTCCGTACCACCTCCAGCCCGAACCCCACAATGGTACGCAACCGAACACACTCTCTCCTTGGTGGAATTCTTCGAGGTCTTGGCAAATCATTGAACGACATTGGACTGCCAGAACCTGATGATATTTACCATGCAGTGGAGCAGGAAAGATTGCGATGGGGTGGCGATAATCACATCATCAATCGTCGACTGTGTGGCCTCGAATATTCCTTGACCGATGAACAAGTACAATTTTTTTTTTTTTTTTGGAACTCAGAATCTTAATACTGACAAGCGGCTGCTCGGCCGCTTCGCGGCCTCGCATCCCCTTCCTCTGGTGTGAACTGAAACTGTAACAGAGATGGATTGTGCCTGCAAAATCTAATCAAAATAAATTCAACTCACGGACTGAGCATTCAAGACGACCCATTTTACTGGACTTGCCGAGGCTGTACACGTTGAGTGATGATGGGATTTTAAGCGGCCGCGGCAGGCACGGCATGAGTGGAAACAGAGAGCTCGACGAAAAAGGTTAGAGCTGATGGCGGAGTTTAAAAAGGCTTCGGACACCCGTAATTTTAAAAAGAGGGTGACTTGCAAGTGAAATAGCGAACAATTCACAACCATGTCATGGAAGTGGTGCAACATGAGTTTCCGGCACCCATCTACATTGACGGCCATGCTGGACGTGGGAAGACATTCTGTCTTTACCCCATCATCGGTGCACTGCGGAAAGATGGACACGTTGTTCTTTCTCTCTGCTTCACCTGCCTTCGCCGCAAAGCTTTACCCAGGCGGCCAAACTGCTCATTATCTGTATGGCATTCCTATTGATGAGCACTCACCTTATCTTGAATCCTCACTGCGTCATGGACGCTCTGGCCGCCCACAGCTCCTTCTGGCTGCTCGATGTCATGTCATCGACGAGATTGGAGGGCTCCACTCCAAGGCTTTTAACTGTGCGGACAGGCTGATGTGTTCACTTTGTAATGAACATCGCCATGTGTGGGGTGGCCGGCTTCTTATCACTCCTGGAGACTTTCGCCAGGTAGTTTCTTTTCACTTCCCTTTAAATTATCTCATTTATGTTACAGGTAGCACCGATTGTACGATTTGGTGGTAAACCTGAAATCATTCAGGCATCACTCAAAACTCAGGACGGACACATCAGGAAAAAACCTCCTTTACTAATTTAGGACTAATATTCTTCGTGGCTACAGATTAGGAGGATTCAGGGAAAATTAGGGAAAAAGTCGGTAAGGGAGGGTAATGCGAGCTAAATTACCACTGTTTAGGATTATTTTCATCTGACATTGATTTCAACCTCTCCAATTGGGCTATAACGCATAACAGCATATTAACTAGAACAAGGTAGCATATATATGACGCTCAGTCAATGAGTTCGCAAAGAAATACGGGCACTTGTCAAGAACGTTACTAGATTTCCAGTCCGTAGGGGCAACCGGCCCGAATTTTGGAAGCAGATGGATGCTACGTCGAATGTTGCCCACCGGAATGATACTGGCAAGCCTCTCTCCATCCTTCAGAGGGCGGTTGACTTTGTACATTAGATGATCCGGCTCAGGTTCCGTGAATGGAGAAAACCACTCGACGTAAGCAAGGTATTTTGGGGGAATTATGCCGCGGGAGAAGAGCGTGCGTATGTGCCGAGCTGAAAGTGAAAATACGACGCGAATCTGAGCCACGCAATAACCTGAATAAATTTGAATGGATAGCATATGAAAACCCGCCATGCTACGCACCCGTCGAACCGGTGATCTCCCCGGTACCGTCGTTCACAAGTGCCGTGTCGAAACGAGCTGGAAGTTCTTCGCCACTTTTGAGTGTTTTGCGTGGTTGGACGTGGATGGAATCGACCACGGTGTGTTCGGGACCTCGTGCCGTATAACGGTCTGGAGTAGTAAATTTTATACGGTGGTAAGCGGGGACGGAGTTGAATGAGAAGCCAAGATCCTGGGATTTTTCCTATAAATTCTGTCTTTTTCAAATGTGGAGCAGCCCCCGGGGTTTGCCCCAACACGCGAGTAGCCATGCCGAAGGCACGGGTTATAAAGCTTGTCACCCTCTTTATAAGATTACGCTTCTCTGTCTGTCTGAAGCCAGTTAAACTCCGCTGAATCTCCGCTGATGCCTGACACCGCGGCTGCTCTCCGCCCTTGATTGTCGCCTATCTTTCTCGCCGGCCCACAGGCAATCATCATTCGGCATTCTCGGCACTTGACGTCACCCTTCTAAAAATACTTTGACAGACACTGCCCTGGCACTAACATTGACAGATGGCTCTCACCACATGGAAACAATGGTGGCCACGGTGAGGCACGCAATTTCCCGAGTGCACTCAGGCGGACTTTCTGAGGATGGTGTTTGAAAAACCTTTAGCTTTTGAGAGAAGAGAGAGATGTGGAGGGCAACAACCTTAACAGACTGAAATAGTTTAAAGACTCAGTGGGAGACAAAGGGAATCAGAGGTTGTGCCTCTGCATTATTTGTAGCCAAGTCTGATAATTTATCTCCACTGCCTACAACATGTGAGGTACTAGCATCTTTTGTTGTAGCGTCTGTCTGGGAGAGACTACTCCACTGCCAGTGCCGAAGTAAATATCAAACTCAACTCAGTTCAATCCAACCAAGTGCAGCCTATGACTTTGTTAAA
This sequence comes from Mycena leptocephala, assembly GCA_029378395.1. NCBI lineage: Eukaryota > Fungi > Basidiomycota > Agaricomycetes > Agaricales > Mycenaceae > Mycena > Mycena leptocephala. The sequence continues at coordinate 706,760 of JARJLF010000017.1, read as the reverse complement.
CATATATAAGGTAGGGTGGGATCACGACACCCTTATGTAAGCAGCCATCAGGTGCAGCTTTCGGCCGCTTCTGCTCTGTTGTCTCTTGTTTTTGAGCTTCTTTGACCGTGACTTCTCCTTATACTTCTTTAATTCCCACGCTTCTTGCTCTGCAGGGTTATAATCCAATGTGAGCTATATGCCTGGGGAAATATTTTCGGTCGCCACGAATGCCAGGTAGTATGGCAGATTCTCCTATGTCAATGATTAGGTGGAGCAAACATGCAATCGGGATGGGATTACTGTATCATATGCCACTGCGATTATCTTTGTATTGGGGCTGCAGGAATGGCTGCATAAGAGGCATGAGATGTCGTGTTGTTTGCAAGAAGAAGAAATCATCAACTTGATGACCCGAGTCCAATTGCCTGAGTCTCTGAGCAACAAACATTTGAAAGTATCGATACGATGTAGCGTACCGCAGTGCAACGTATCTACGCTATATCCGTCGTCAGGGTTATCCCCGGGATCTTCGTCGATGTCGAGCTGGAAGATATAAGAGGCTCTATCACCAAAGAGTTTACTAGCTTTTTGTCGCCGGCTAAATCAATGGGATAGTATTAGTTGAAAGGTGAATCGGTTGAGCGCAGAGGACTAGCATCAGGAGTCTGGAGGCAGAGGTTAAACTTATGAAACGTGCAGACGAAGAAACATACCCGGTGTAGAGACCCAAAACCTGTTCCCATATCAGTGTAACAGACGTCCTGACACCCCATCCGCGACTTTCAGTTTTGAAGATCTCAATCGGGGGGTTATTATACTCGCGTGGTCCAAGTGCCTGAACAACGAGTTTACGGAAGACAAACAAGTAGTACTGTAGAGGTAGTCCTGTTTTAAGCTCAGGTGTCTGATCAGAGTAAAAAGCTTATTACATAATCACGAAATGAGCCCATTGCTCCATGTTGCGCGACCTGGAAACAGCACGGTCAGAAATATGGCAATCTTTTGCATGTGTCCAAATTTATTTGGATTTTTTGAGTATCATTTGACGCTGCTGTAAAAGAGTCAGGTTGAAGGGTAAATGTCACATCCTGGTCACGTCGTCTTGAACCATGTGCTACAACATCAATTCAAGCATGTTTCAGGAAATTTTTAAGAGGTAGATCAGTGCAAGTATGCCCTAATAGTGGGACTGCACCGAAATAAAATGAGAAAAATGCCTTGCGCTGTTAAAACGACGAGAATACAAGGTAAATTCAAACTCCGATGATTATGTAACAAGATTTTACTCTGATCGGACCCCCGCGCTTACTAACAGACTTCAACAAACGGAGGCACGACGTCGAATATTGTTGAAGCGTCTGTCTAGGAGAGACTACTGTAGAGGTGGCTAACTCCACATGTACATACAAAATGCCAACCGAGCACACACCCATTCCAGGGGTTAGATCATGCAAGACGCTGGCATCCTGCGGACTGGTCGGCCGTTGGAATGGCGGGACACACGGTTAAAACCCTGTGGGACCTGACCACCATTCCTGGTGTGCGGGAGGAGTTCTCTCCCCCCAGGTAAAAATCCCCGTTGTCCACCAGTACACAGAAGCTGTCGCATGTCGTCCCTTTGCAAGATGCATGTGCACCACCTAGCTTCAAAGAGATTCAACGGGGACGTTGAGCAATGCGGTTTATGCAACTCGTTGGGCACGTGCAGTTCTGTGGAGACTCAGGATTTCTGTTCTCTTCAAAATATAACTTCACGTACTTCGTTGCATTCAATAATTTTCGAATACATGTTGAATTTGAACAATCCCTGCGTAACCACATGAGAAAATCGGCAAAACGTGAAGAAAGATTTGACCTGTGAGGTGTAGGCAATATTCCTTTGATGCCCATGGGTGCGGAAAAACCCACGTGGGCATCCTGCTCCACCATCGCGTCGACATCCAACCAAAGCAGGGATTCCGATATCACTGAGGCATAACTGTTAAATTAACTCTATAGGAGCACTGGAGAGTTGCGCTTACTAGATATAATTTCGCTCAAGGTATGTAAATAAGACATCAACCTCTGGCGGAACGGCCTCATTGTCGACTTCGTTGACGAAGGTGATGATAGCTGATCCGGATACGCCTGCCTCTCGTGCTCTCGTTTTCAATCCATTGACGACTATGCAATTGGTCAGATAAAATCCAAAGAGAACAGACAGGCGACACATTACAGTTTTCCACCGGCCAATGGAACACTTGACCGAAATCACTGATCTCATGTTCAACTGATCTGTTTTGCCTAAACCTAAGACACAGGGTGCAGCATTTATATGTGTACAGTTCAAATATGAGATCATTGGGAGCAAACGGAGGTGAAGATTATTAATAGCTGCTACCAAGCTGCCACTACTCAATGGAACAGTCACAACTCGTGACAATGTTGGATGATGCGCTCTTCGGCATCATTTTGGGTGCCAATTCACGTCGCTGTTCCTCTTGGTCACGTGCCACGGCGCGGGCCATCCATTTGTTGTGCTCCTCGCGACTCAGCTGAGCCTTCCCTGGTGTCAGACTTTGCAGTCGCAAACTGCTGGAGGATTTCTCGGAGATTTTCCGGCGCTTACATGTACATCAGTCAACGATAGCAAGCCAGGAAATGTAGCCAAACATACGGGTGCCATTCTCATGGCCATTGTGACCATGGGAATTTACCATTCGATTTTCCGATGGCAGAAAACAAGCGAGCGACTTGAGAAAAGGAAGGAAACAGTTTGGAGGAAAGGAGTGGATCGAGTGGCAAAAAGGTTTTTCCACGGGGGATAGAATAGGTCCTGCATAGTGACCATGGCATTGACCTCGGGAGCACGCCGCAGATTGGCTGAACCGGCCCCACGAAGCTTGCCGCAGTTGATGAACGCAAGGGCTTGAAGGTGGAGCTGCTCGTGCTGCAGACACTGGGACCAGCAGGAAGCGCGCCAAAAGTATAGCGCCGTGGACCAGTTCGCATTGAAGCCGTAGACATCTCCAGGAGCGTGGTGACTTTGGTAGTTTCCATGACAGTGTATTCGAACAAGAGATGGGAGTCCCTGGCAAATTGGCTAAACGCAGATGTGTAATTCTTGTAATAGGCGACACTCTGGCCAGGCTAACGAAGAGTGAGTGAATGGAAAGAGTGCAACCAGTCACAATAACAGACACACCTGGAAGGCCTGCACCATAACGGTCACCACGGCTGCAAGGTTGGAGGGCAGCACCGGCGGGACCCATATGCTCCCTTGCTGCAGCAGGGCGGGTAACGTTTGTCTCGGAGAGCTGTGTTGGGCTGAGTTCGTCAACGCGGCGGCGGGGGTTGTTAGAGTGGCCAGAAACTGGAATCCCAAGACCGCCCATGCCCAGCCTCTCTGGAGGGGTTATTGAAGTTCGGAAGTAATAGTGTCGGCTATCAGTGATTTGTTGTTTTGTATGACTTAGACTACAGGGATTCAGCTTTAAAAGACGCTATTCTGTCTTCCCAACCCCGTAAGTGAGGTTGGGTAGGAGACTGGGAGCGGACTGGCAAAGCAAAGCGGTGAGGGAAACAATCAGCGCCGATTTACTTCCGCTCACGTCAAAAATGGCATTTCGTGTGAACGCCGCGGCGCTGATCACCACACGCGCCACCTAGGCGGAAATTTGGTTTTTTTGGCCATTTTCCGCCAATTTTGTGACATGTTTTGAACATTCGGAACTCCCCGCAAACGCCTGTGACACGCTCAAAAATTTCGTAAAAAAAGAGCCCTGTGACCTGTGACTTACGAATTGAATGAAATGGTACAGTATTGAAGTACCCTGTTTGTATTGCCTTCCAACACGGTTACCTCAAAACGATCCAAGTTGGTCTCTGGAGGCTATCTTTATTAACTAGAACCGAACTGTGAATTCCTGAGAAAAGGCACTGTTGTGAATTAATTTGGACGTTAGGAGGTGGTGTATTTCCGGCAGGAAGATGTAACCTGTTACTTTTATGCCAACTCGGAACCTGTGTTTCTCATGGGGGAGGTTTCCGGCGGTGAAAATTTTGCAACCTGTGTCGTTTTCTGCTCAGGAACAGCTGTAATTCCCTGAAACAGCGGTGTAATTCTAGGGAAACAAGCGATAATAATGGCCATACACGAACACGAATTTTTTTTTTTGGGAACTCGAGAAAAAAAAGTTGAATAGCGGAGGAACAAAAAGTTGAGCTGAATAAAGCACCAACTTGAACAGCGTACCAACTTGAACAGCATAGCCGTGAAGTAAGGCTCTGGCGTCATATGTGGAACCGACTCAGGCCTAATCGGGCCTGGCCAGGCGGCATGTTCCCGGGCCCCTGTTCTCGAGCTTTTCGAGTGGTTTTCACCGTTGGTACCTTTGTCAAAGCCATATAAAGTGCCTATCCGGTGTTCCTACAATCCACTGGGCTGTAAGTCCGAAAATATGTTTAGGGATCTGCAAAATAAAGAGCCAGGAGGTATTTCGGCTTTGAGATAGGCATCGCAAATGCAACCCAAAGCGCCTAAGGTCCACAGAATTATGCATGAAGTTTAATGTAAAACATGTCTATATAGCGTGGTTCCTATCAATCTCGGGGGAGATTTTATGAGTATCTGACCGGTTAAATGTCTAGAGAGGCCTTCCGCTCCATTGCAGTCAGAAACAATTCAGTCTCAGGTGTTGAACAAAGTAATCACTGCAACACTGAATTTGATTCGTAAAGGACATCTGGGAAAATGGACCAGCCAGGGTCGTTGGCAGTTATTTCCCCAATGCGCCGCAGGCCCGTAAAAAAAACGCTCAAGTCCATCCAGAATAGGAAGATGCTCGGAGAACATGATTCAGGTAATCAGACGTACGGTGTAATATTTGACAAGTTGTTGCTTGTTTGACAGCATATCTACCCCTCACAATATCATGTACCAGGGCTATCCACATTTTGACCACTGCACTGCCACCATTTGCATTTTGAAACGCGTGACCGGCTCGCTGCCGCCTCAATTCCGAATCATTTGTTGCGATTCCAGCACGGGCCGAGAGCCGTTTTTTGAGGCCCTCGGAGTGCCACTGGAGAGCCCTGATTTTTGCGGTCAGAACCAGCTTGGTTTCATGTGTTTTGGCGCAGTATTGACCCCGCTAGAGGGAAATCAGTGCTTTCAGCAAGCACTACATTTGACCACTGCATTGCCACCATTTGCATTTTGAAAAGCATGACTGCATTGCCACCATTTACATTTTGAAACGCGTGACCGGCTCGCCGCCGCCTCGATTCCGAATCACTTCCAGCACGGGTCGCGAGCCGTTTTCTGAGGCGCTCGGAGTGCCACTGGATAGCCCTGGTTTGTGCGGTCAGATTCGGCTACTTGGGATGTGTTTTGGCGCAGTATTGACCCTGCTAGAGGGAACTCAGTGCTTTCAGCAAGCACTACATTTGACAACTGAATTGCATTTTGAAAAGCATGACTGCATTGCCACCGTTTACATTTTGAAACGAGGGGACAATACCGATCCAATTGAATCCAATATATTTAAGCCCGTCCATTATATCCCTGTAGACCTTCCATGGGCGCAGATGTCTCGCTTCACTTTCTCTGGGACAAAGACAACAGCTCAGAGGGTCATGGAACTGGTGTGACCAAGGTGAGCGCAAAGGGCCACGCGGAACTCACCAGTCTCGGCTGCCAGTTAATTTTTTCTGGAATAGACACATGCTGGTCTAATCAGAAGACCATGCAAGCATTCGTTAACGACATCCTCGCGCTCTATTTTGAGCAGTCCAAGGCAAAACTGGGCGACTTGGCTGACGAATCTGTGCAGCTCCAACTCCAGCTCGATCAAGAGGCGGAAAAGCGTCGCGAATCGAATGCTTTGACCAAGGAATTGAGGGAGCGGCTCAAGGAGACAATTACTTACGAGAAAGTTGACTTGAGCAGTCGAGACGAGACTCTCAATGTAGTGCTTAGTACGCTTGACGCGTAGCTTATATGTGGGCACTGGGAGGCCGTACATGGCGAATGAAGAATGTAGAGTGTCAATGTTACTGCCGGGTTCGAAGGGTGACGTCACGTGCCGACGATGCCGAATGATCTCGGGAACCCAGAGAGGCTTGGTTGTATTTTCGGTAACACACTTCGGGTTTGAACTACGATAATTCTGACGTCTGTCGTGTGGTTGTTTGCATATGTTGAAGGATTCAAGCCTGCCCACACCGCAAAGTCCTGCACGGTATGGAGACCTAATTTCTCGAGCTTGATTGAGAGGTGATAGCCGGCGCACGTGATTCTAAGCAAAACCGTCTCTTCGGATTTCCCGTTGCCACCCTTGTCATTGAGCCTAGGGCTTTGAAGCTCTTAATTCTTGAGGGAGGCAGTGCTGCGAGGACCGTATTCCTCCCGTAACATCTGGGAGATGGTCTCTGACTTCGACTTTGAGGATTTTGTGGTAGGGTTCTGATCGCCGTTGTCCAAGGCTGGGTCTGGGTCTTCTAATTCATCCGCATATGCATCCGTCTCACTATTTCTGGCCGAGCTCACCGGAAATCAGCATTGCCGAGTTTCTCGCTTGGTACCAAACCTCCAAAACCCTACGAAAGCGCTTTTGCTGTGGAAGCGAGATACTCCGACCTCGAATATGGTACCCATGCGACAACTAGAAAAATCAGGAGCAGGTTAGGTCGCAATGAATATTTCTGGCCGAGCTCACCAGAAATCAGCATTGGCAGGTTTCTACCGCCAACTCGACCTCCGGCGTAACACCATCGAATTTTGTATTTGAACCTCCCGCGGGCTGAGGTACTGTTCCCTCCATTTTGAACCCCATGCTTAAAAATGCAATAGCCCAGCGCCATCAGTTCAATGCATTTCGGCCGGATTCGGCAGGTTAAGGGGCACTTGACATATTAAAGATTTTTGCCTGCGCACACCTCCATTTGAATCCCATGCTTCAAAATGCAATTATCCAGCGCCATCAGTTCGATGCATCTCTGCCGGACTCGGCAGGAATAAGACTCACTTGACATATTTAACCTTTCTGCCCAATGAGACATTACCAAATTGAGAACGCACGGAATTTGTTTTTGCTTACTTTCCGGATCAGCTGTAATGTACTTTAGCTGAGATGTTGACGTTTATTTCTCCGCATTGGAATTCACTTCAGGGTATCATACTTAGATACACAGAAGTTGCGGACTTGCTATATACTTGTTGTATCACAAACTTCTGAGAGAAATGCAGCACAAGTCAATTACTCTGTGGATATAGCAACCAAATAGTAACCATTACCAGACGGGCCCTCAAAGTTGTCACAAAGCTCGGTCCCCTATCGTAGTGAACAGACCTGCGCCAGCAGTCGAAGGATTGAGTACGGGTCTGCGGATCCATGCAAAGAAATCATCATATGATAATGGAGTCTGTTCTTGCGCTATCGAGCGTGGATTAAGTGACGGTGACGGGGTGAATGGCAGAGCGCGGCTCTGGGCATCGGACGGAGTCGGTCGTGGAAATATTCCGCCGGGTATAGCGTGGCTATCGAGACCAACAGTGGGGGAAGCAGCGTGCGCAAGGGGTGGCTGCTGCTGCTGCATCGCCACCACTCTCAACGGATGAGAGATTCCGGTCGCTACGTTCAGCCCCGTGACCCCAGTCGCAAGGCTTGCGTCAAGCTTCTCGGCTGTGGGGTGCTCATCCGTAAGGAGCGAGGCAGCAGAAGTTGGCGGGGCTGCGAAGGTGACATCGGGGACCTGCATCTTTGGCAGTGGTCTTGCTTGGACAACGTCGGCACCGTCGGCACCGACAAAGATCTCCGCGATGGGAGTGCACGTGCGACAGTCGTACATCGTCGCGTAATACACGGCGGGCTCTTGGATGGTCACTTGCTCGAGGTCCGGGTTGGCCGGGTAGCGCTCTTGGCCAGATGCCCGCTCCGGGTAGGAGCGAGTCTTTGCGGATTTGTCGCAGTTGCAACGGTCCTGGCATTTGAGGCATTCCGCCGCGGAAGCACGGAGTACAAACGGAACCGTCCCTGGCTCATATCTGCTCGGATAAGGGCCGAAACGCAGAGATGGAGCGAAAAACGTACTTCGTCATAATACACCTCACGCAGTACGCATGCTCACACTCCGTAAACGTCATGCACATCCCGCCGGACCTCCCCCGGCACTGGCGGTCATGTCACATTTGATAAATTCGCAAAAATTTTGGACCGAGAGGTTTCGAATTAGCTTTTGTATCTCCTCCTTTTTTTCTTTCCTTTTTCCCTTGTAGGGGGGTGTACGCAGACGAATGGTAGCAACGCCGCCGATGGTTCTTGGAGTCAGCGCGGTTTGAACGACTCAACGGATTTGATGAACTCGGGCCGAGCGTCTGGAAGGGATGCCTCACTAAGCTCCTTATGGAAATTACAGCGTTTTTGGACAGGCGACATATGGATAGCGTACAACGCGTCGACTTCCTCAACCCGTTAGTGTAGATTCCCCACCTGGTTTACCGATGGCTCGTTGCTAGAGGGGAAGGCAGGAGGTGCGGCGGTGAGAATCGAGGACGGGGTGGAGGGGGAGAGGATCATTGTACCGTTGGGCAACGGCCAGGTCTGCGAGGGCGAGATGGAGGGGTTAGTGATGGCAACAACGAAGGCGCTCGACGATGGCCACGAATGCATCCTGTGCGTAGCTGACTCGCAAGCAGCGCTACGAGGCATCCTGTCTACAGTGCCGCGCTCAGGGCAGTTCCGTGCTGTACAGGACGACACCCTCGTCCGTAACGCACTTCAGACTAGGCCCCACCTCACTATTCTGAACCTATGGACCCCGGCACACATCGGAACAGCTGGGAACGAGCTCGCCAACGCCGCAGCCAAGGAGGCTACGACCTTGGACCCGGACCCGAATGGCTTTGTCTCCCTTACCTCCGTCCGGCACCTCATACACCAGCAATCCCTCGACGCCTGGTGTGTGCGCTGGAAGACATCGACTGCCGGGAGTGCCCTCCGCTACATCGACAAGTCCCCTCCATCACTTGGTCTCCTCCCCCTCTATTCTTCATCATCCATGACCCGTAAAACTTCGCCGACCATATCCCAGCTACGCAGGGGCTCCACCTTCCTCAATGCACATCGCTACAAGTCGGGCTTCACCGACTCACCAGCATGTGAAGCCTGCGGCACAGGCTCCTACCCGCGCACGTTACGAGGTTTGGGACGATCGAGTAGGCGGTATTCACAATTGATATCCTAGTAGTAATACGAAAAGACAAATCATTGATAGCCGACACTAATACTCCCGAACTTCAAGGCCCTAACCTCTCCACGGCGGCTGGCACTTAACATCTGTTTTTGTATTACTACTAGGATATCAATTGTGAATACCGCCTACTCGATCTTCCCAAACCTCATAACGTGCGCGGATAGGAGCCTGCCTGCGGCACGGCATTCGAGACACGCGCGCACTTCGTCCTCGTGTGTCCAGCATGGGAACAGCTGCCCCAACCATTACACAAGGCGTCCAAGGCCGCCGGATTCTTTGGTCTCCTCTATCTGTCACCCCTCCTCTCGCACCCCAAGCTGCTCAAGCCCTTCGGGTCTTTCGTTGAAGCGACACGATGGTTCGCATGACTCGTCCGTCACTTCATCTTTCATCTTTCTTTACCTCTCTTCATCTTTTCCATATCTTACACCTACTCTTTGCGGTACTTAGGGCGCGGCTCATTTTTTTCTGTTTTTCATCAGTTTTGACCAGAACAGCAATTCTGAGCTCAGTTCTAGTTCATTTGCCTTGAAAATAGGCTCAATCTCTGAAATGCGGAGGGCACTACCACCTTCAATTCTCCTGATGCGATCACAATGGCCTTATTAGGCAAATATCAATCTTTTTGCACAGAATAATGGGCATGATAGCTATAGGTGTTCGACTGACCTAGAAATTTGAGAGGATGGTCTTAGTTGTATTATGGAGGGCTGGGAATGCCGGTATTTCTCATATCATATGTCTTTCCTATATACAAGGTACTCAAATACCCATCACCATGAGAATGCGGAATACTGGCGAAATAAAGCACACATTGAAAATACCGGCATTTCTAGCCCTCTGTAATACAACCAAGACCATCCTCTCAAATTTCTAGGTCAGTCGGACACCTATAGCGACGCCTTTCAAGAAGACAACATTATCTTATCAAAGACTTGGCGCGTCTTATTAGTCTTTCCCAAGACAAAAGTCTTTGTAAAGACTTTTGACCCTGCTTAGCGAAAGACACCCGCCTTTGAAAAATGTTCGTCTTTCGCATCTTTCCCGTCTTGCCCCAAGACGCGAAAGACGCGAAAGACGAACCTGCTCTTTTACTGATGAACCGGCACGCATGGAATCACCATGGGCGCCGGTTTTTTCCACAAGGGCGGCGCAGTGTATTCGGGGTCGGCCGTGTTCTCCTTCAAATTGCTGAGAAAGAATCTGCAAACGGATTGCCATATTATGATTGAATTGATGTGCATCGCCACCAAGCCATTGGGGTCACGAGTTTCAAAATGTGGACTGGGCATGAGCATGGCTCCCTCAATACGGCTCCAAACCCACTGGTCTTGGGGGCAATACTACCCAGAATTTAGCCAGCATTCCAGAAAACAAGTTGCCATTCCAATCCGAGCATTTTTGCGTGAGCTATGCCCTTCAAACCATTTGATTCAATTCAATTGTTGCTCCAAACCTATTGGTCTTGGGGACAATCCCACCCAGGATTTGGTCGGCATTCCAGCAAACAAGTTGCCATTCAAATCCGAGCATTTTTGCGTGAGCTATGCCTTGCAAACCATTCATTTGTTTCAATTCAATTAATGCGATTTATTGATTGAATTGATGTGCATGGCCACCAAGCCATTTGGGTCACGAGTTTCAAAATGTGAACTGGGCATCAGCATGGCTCCCTCAATACGGCTCCAAACCCACTGGTCTTGGGGGCAATCCTACCCAGAATCTAGTCGGCATTTCAGAAAACAAGTTGCCATTCAAATTCGACCATTTTTGCGTGAGCTATGCCTTGCAAACCATTCATTTGTTTCAATTCAATTAATGTGATTTGTTGATTGAATTGATGTGCATCGCCACCAAGCCATTGGGGTCACGAGTTTCAAAATGTGGACTAGGCATGAGCATGGCTCTCTCAATACGGCTCCAAACCTACTGGTCTTGGGGGCAACCCTACCCAGAATTTGGCCAGCATTCCAGAAAACAGGTCGCCATTCAAATCCCAGAATTTTTGCGTGAGCTATGCCCTGCAAACCATTTGATTCAATTCAATTGTTGGCCCAAACCTATTTGTCTTGGGGACAATTCCTACCCAGAATTTAGTCGGCATTCCAGAACACAAGTTGCCATTCAAATCCGAGCATTTTTGCGTGAGCTATGCCTTGCAAACCATTCACTTGTTTCAATTCAATTAATGCGATTTTTTGATTGAATTGATGGGCATCGCCACCAAGCCATTGCTGGCCTGGTCGCTAAGCCAGGAGCTTGGCAGCTCCTCATTCTGGACAAAGGCGGTCCTATATTTCAGCCCGGCAGACTCATTAGTATCGGGAATTCACGCAACACACTGCGCATGTGGGGTCTGGTTCATATCTGCACGTAAAATTCAGCTCAGTCGATCGAAGCCACAACCATGGCTAAATACCTGTTGGTTCGAGTATGCTCACGTTGTTGGACAGACCATTTGGGGCATCACCCGTGCCTTAAAAGACCTATGTAGGTGTCACAGAAAATAGGAGAACGATAGAACTGTGTTTAACTTCATCCTGAGCTTGATCAAGACTTTCGCCAAAAAAAGCTCGCGGTTCCCAAAGTTTTCGCGGCATTTTGATTTATGCAACATCCGGAACGTCATAGTTGCGGGGTCCCTTGATATCTCCTACACTGTGCTTGATTTCGTGTGAACTTCAACACATGAGAGATGGTTCTCTCCGTGTCATTCTCTACGCAACTTGCATTGGAATTGACGTTGTTTGATGTCCAACAGGTATTTCACGGTTGTCTTCGTGTTGCTTGACTCCGAGGCTATCCCGAGTTGATGTGCTAACCTTTTTTTCTTTTCTTTTTTTTGCTTTTTCGTGTTCTTGTAGTTCTACATACCGCGGCGGGAATGACTCCAAGATTCTACCGGACCGTGGGCTCGGCTATTAGGATTCGGGAGGGCCCAGGGACGATGATGTAGCTAGTTATTTAGTGCGTGTACATTGGGATACTCCCTGGAAACCGGCGTTCCTGAGTGGGACCGTGCCGTGCAATGCTACCTACCTACCAATGGTGATTGGAAACATTGCTCATTTGGCACCCCGCAACAGCCGGCAACCCACCGTGGCAACCTTTGATCGACAATACCTTTGGCAACTCCGCGCTCAGTCCTTTCGCACAGCCCGAGAAGTACCAGTCTGCCTGCGGCAACGTGCTCGTCACATTTGTTGCTCATCGCAGGCAGACTGGTAACGAGCCTACCTATCAATGCCAATCGAGACCTTTCAGAGAGACTCGCTCAGGGAGCGTCTTATCATTACAAGGTTGCCGAATAAACCCGGTACTGTTTGTCGGATCCCGAAACATGCCGCGACGAGAACGTGACTTAATATGGAGGCCCAGGTTTCACTGAACCGATTTTATAATGATATCCAGCGAAATTCTAAGAAGAACTGTCTCTTCTGATTACCTGTGGCTGTTTTCATCATTAAGCCTGAGCCTCAAAACCCCTCCATACTGTGGTGTGGCTGTCCATTCGGGCCGATTCAATACGACCGGCAATTCCCGTTAAGCAGCATTTAATGTATCTTTTCAATTTCGATTCTCCTCGCTCGTGGGGAGTCCACAACATCAATTGTGCATATATGCATCATCCAAGCTGTTTAACTCTGCAACCGTTCCATAGACAAGACGCCAATATTACAGCCGGTTTGGAAAGTTTAGAGGGGTTTCGTAAATTCTTGATGCTCTATTTTTGCTTACCTCTGTTTGACACTGCGTTGACGCTCCACCCTCATCATCATCTGTATCAACGGTCATCGTCTGTACTAACTCCATGCTATGCATTTATTTAGACCCCCCCTCATCTCGCGTCCCCTCATGAACACAACCACCCATGCAATCAACTCTCCCAGTCCAAATCCCGACCAACAGCAACATCGTCACCCAAACCAGGCAGTATGACGACAGGGTGGAGCAAGACGGCGGTGCAGTGTCAAACAAAGGTAAGCAAAAATCGAGCATCAAGGATTTATGAAACCCCTCTAAACTTTCCAAACCGGCTGTATGTAGTGACAGAAGGCTCCATTTCATGCTAACCGCACTTGGGCGTAGCGAACGAGGGCCGAATATTGGCCGAATATAAATATATATATTAGTCGGACATCTTCGGTGGATCAACCCCGTGACTGCGGTACTTGGGCCGACCGGCCCCGATGTAAACACCGGTTTATACTCGTTATCCACGAAAGTAACCGGAAATGTTATGTCAGACCCTGCGCACCAAATTCAACGACCCACTATCATGCTTAAGGATACTCTCTATTGATAACTTAACTTACCTAGCAAAAATCGGTTCATTGGCGCTGTCTAGAGTCACGAAAATATCAGTGGTGTCTATTTGTGATGACAACATTTCACCATTTACGAGAAAGAACCTCTCGAAGGAAGTGCAGGGGGCCCAATCAACACTGAATCAACGTAGGAGTGGATACCTGACATCTTCGGCGACCTCGAGAATGCCCACATTGTGAACCTCCCTCCCCATCACGGTGTGGGAAATAATCATTGACTTGTGCAAGGCACTTTTTTCATCCTGAAGCATCCCAGCTGGGAGACAGGGTGGATGATAGTTCATAAATGCAGCAGATAGATACTCCAGGCCTCCCCTGTCCATCTAAGTAAATATGAAGTGCTCCAGGCTAAATTTCACTTGCAACCGGAGAGTGCAACAGGCTACAAGGAAGATGGCTCATAATAAAGTGGCGGGAATATGTGCCAGCCTTGGATTACGCTTTTCATACGGAAGTAAATTTGTTACATGCTCCTCGAGCTACCAGAAAATTTGTAACTACTGTATGTATGCTCAATCAGTGACGCAGTATATGTACTCTCATGTGTATATATAAGGGTTCGGCACCCGGAGCACCCCAGAAAGCTTGAGGGAACGTCTTCATACCATATGGGGACGAGGTCACGTTTTCCGTAAGAACTTGCTGGGATTGCATCGACTGTCATCTCCCACCATGCGCTCATCGTCTGAAGAACAAGAAACTGAGGCGGTACTTCGGGACTTCTTTGCCTCTGCCCATATCTCACGCCGAGAGCCTCTGTGTGGACGTTCTGCGCGTTAGACTCGATGGATACCAGCGCCATATCACGCCATATATACACTCTCAAAGAGGATTGGTGCCCCAATAGTGGTACGCTAGAAATACCCGAGAAATGGAGCGTGCGCACCAAAGGTTCTCTGCCACTGTCCACTCAACTTCTCTGTTAGCATCTCATTTTACCTCCGGATGAGAATACGTCATTTTGGGGCCGGATGCTGGGTTGGTTTGACCTCTCCCTTCTTTCCGAAGCACTATCCTCCATCAGTAGCGACTTGCGTTTGGTCCCCACACCCGAGCTCATTGCTCGTTTTGAGTCACCCAACTATTGGGGACCTCGATTTCCACTTGGCAGTCCGCCAAATCCCGACTCTAATATTCGGGCAGTATTCGATTTGTTGTTGTGTGACGGATATCCCACGCCACTCAACCCCACCTGGAGGCGCTGCTCATCGCATGAGATCAACATTATCCCAAATCCCCGCCCGATCTGACTGTCTGTGTCTTCGCGCTCGCCTTTCGCGCAGCGTACGTTTCCATTGTGGCCCACATTCCTTATCCTGCCGATTCTGAATACCGCTATCAGGCGATAGTTGTTGATCAAATTCCATTCCCGTTTCACATTCCCGGAACGCAAGACCGTAAAGGATTTATCGCTCGTCTCCGAGTCGCCATTTCTCTCTTGACAAACCAAAATCACACCAGTCGCACTGCTTCCCTCTGCCAAGACGTCGTTTGACCCGCTAAAATCATCGATCGAGAGTTGGCGTTGGTGCATGAATGCACTGGAATTGTAACCCCGAGTCCCTCGGAACACGAGAACCCAGATGCCAAATTTTGGGGCTCGTTGTTTGAAGACGCTGGCTTGCGGGCGGAGAAGAGATTGCTGAGGTCGACGCGTCAGCTTCCGACACTGCACGTTCTAAAGCTCTTGTGACGGATTGGTTGCTGCGTGAGGGCACCATATCATAACGTCGTAGACCATCCACGATGTATAAAAGAATTTGTTTCCTCTCGGTCTGTCTATGCAACGGTCAACGGCATGGTGCACGTTGATAGTACATACTGAGCAGCGGCAGAAATTGCCGTTTGGGTGGAACCGTGGAGCGGATGACCTAATCTGGAGATCCGGGAACCAATCGGTTATCTGATTGCCTTGTCTTGCACAGACAGGAAGTCTTCATTTCTTATATAGATATAAACTAGCAGATTGCGTGCTGCATTTGTAATGATATCATATGGAATAACCGTGGTGTGGAATAGGATTTCAGCATATCCCGACCCCGGACAAGCCTAATATTTCACTCGCCGTACTCTGGAATATGGAATACCGTGGCGAAGTCAATATTCCATTAATTTGGCCGCCGACTTTGAACTAGTACCCTTTTGCCACAGAGCTCCATTCTTGGAGATCGCCACTAGCACGCCGTCAGTTTGCTAATGCATACAGCTGTTTATTGCCGGCCCGATATTACCAAGGCAGTTCAGGCCGTTGAAAAATTCAGCTCCGACCCTGGCGCAGCTCACTAATTTATCGGCCTTTTGCCATTTTGATTGCGGTGTTTCACGCGTTTATTTATGAGTGTCCAAGTGCACATTTAATCCCGCGCACAACATAATACCTAAAATTGTATTTCCACGCTATATAAGCCTCCAGACGTGAAATCCCGCAAAAGGGGGAACCACGTACTGGAATTGCGCGGAATTGGTGAATAGCAGCCTCACATTCGATTATTGGACGTTAAAGTAAACACAGAGGGCGTGGAACGCGCTCGACCGATTTGCCATCACCCTTGGAATGGCGGGGTTTCCTCGCTGATTTCCATCCATACTGATTGATGACATCAGGGATGACACAATGAAGGACCATTGACTTGACCGGTCCTTCGACGGTCCTTCATTCCAATCACCGTGCTAGAAGCAAGGCCGAGTAGCGTTTGTATTCCCCAACCACTGGTATGTATGGGCGATAAGGCCCCGGGTGCAATGACCCATGTGGGGCAGCGGGCACTGAGGACCTACAATTATCATCAACATTCAGATTGCGATCACAGGAACGACCTCCTACTATCGTTATCAGAACGGGGTGTCAGATCTGATCCGAAGCCCCAGATTAGGAAGTAAGTCCGAAAGCCGGGTCAACGGTGTGACCCTTGATCCTGCCAAAATCCCACACACTACAACCATGTCAACCTGTCGCCCTCGCGGCATGACTGGATAATTGCAGCAACCCAAGCGAATGACCTTGAAATGTCTCTGCCGACTGACACTCGTTACACCAAGTTTATTTATTTATTTCATTGGGACTTGACTGGGACCCACAAAAACCTACCACAAAAACCCCCGTGACCTGTCCATCATGGAATTTATAGTTACCGGAGAGTTAATGGCATTTGCTTTCGAAGAACCACGAAGTTGAACCTTTGCGGTTGGAAGTGGAAGTTGATTCGAGGAATATGGATACAAATCTGAGTTGAGTTTGAGTCACTTGAAAATTTATTCATGATTTGCATACCGCATCAACAATTTGTCCAGCCACGACTGACGAAATAGTTTCAACTTCGACGGTGTATCGGAAGAGATTGCGAATTATTACACGGGTGTTTTTAGTGAGACCCCGTGCTGGATTAATGTTTCGCGTCAGTCGGCATATGGCTCCCACTTTGAGAAAGGCAGCACTTGACTGATTTGAGGTTTGCATGCATCTGAGCATCGAATTGAGGCCAGGACACACAAAAATGGCCATGTATATATTGTCCGGGCTATTTAGCGAATTTTTGTTTCGACAGGGAAAAGGCAGCACTTGACTGATTGGAGGTTTGCAGGCGGTGTAAAATGTTCTTTAGAGATCATCATCTCCCATCCAGAATGGGATCCTGGGTCGCGAGGGTCCAGGAACCGCTTTTTTTTACTGAGAATTGGGCTCACACCGGGGCCTACAAGTTGGCCATTTTGGGCATTTTTGAACCATTTACACCGGAGCTACACTTAGCTGCGCAGAGCACGCTAAGAGGAGCCGAGAGTTGCAGTCGAAAGGCCCTCCGCATTTTTTATTGTTTCATTCATGGTGGCTACAGCCCCGGGACAGAGGAAGAGAGAAACGTAGCGCGGATGTCTACGGCTGACTGTTCACTGCAAGAGTGAGGTCTTCTAGATTGGGATTGCGCTTTAACGGCATCGTCGCGGCACTCTCTCACTTGGAAAATCATCCTGTCTATCTCAGAGCTCCCCAGAGCATCAGCCATATGCTGCCGTCGGCTACAGTAAACCCAAGTTTTGCAAGTCTGGGTTTGAAGTGCGAGAGGACAAATGTCGCGTAGATTTCTCGACGAATAGAGCAGAGGTGAGCGAATTGATTGTTGAGGGACATGTAGGAACATATGGTACCAAAAACCAGAGCGAAACAATAAGATGGGATGAAGCTAGAGAGATTTCCGCACTCCCCTGAAATCACGGCAATACCTCCACACAATAAAGACGTGCAAACATGATCGGCCAATCGGAGAAGGGGCTTGGAACGAACCTGGCTCGCAGCGGGATGGGAGAAAGCGGAGAAAACCCAATGATGATTAATCTATGGATATCCGAAGCTAACAACTACACAAGATTTTGCTTTTCGTCTCGGTGCGGGAAGGCTGAAGTTATGTGAGAGCGATTAATTGAATGAATGAGACACGTTGCACTCACGACAATACGCCTTTTGTTGTGAGCAATTGGCAACAGTTGTACAGTCGGCAAGAGGCCCATATCCGATGCTGAGAGAAGATTCTTCAATTTGGGCAACCTCCTGCTCGTCTCCCCAAAAAACAGCCTCCATGTATCCAACATCATAAGAGCCATCGGCTATCGAACGGTCATTGAGGTGATTTTCATTAGTTTTGGCGTCATAATGTTCGCAGCTGTGTTCTAAAAAATTAATTTATACCTATAATAAGCGTCGAAGTCCAAACACACCTGATATAAGGACGGCCGTCATCTCCGTAATCGAAAACGACTCTCCCCTCGCAGATCCCCTCCTTCATTCGATATCCACGCTGTATCTGGAGAAGATATAAATCTCTTGCCTCCTGCATCTCTTCCTCGCTGGTGTAGAAGTTCCCTGTGGCCTCAACGAGAGGTCTACTGCATCCAAGTCTTTGAATAGCAATAATATACGCCAATGTCTTCAGGAATATGTCACGCGATGGGGAGACATACTGCAGCCGTTCTTCACGATCTTTTCGTAGACGTTCGCGAACATCCTCTCGCGACGCTTTGGTATAGGGGGCGCTTAATTCATCTACATTGCTGTCTGGGCAGATTTTACTATTTGAGACCCCTGACTTGGCCACCTAAGCATTCATCCCTGAATCTCACTCTGTCCGCTGACACTACGTGCGCCCAACTGTGTCAGAATGAGGGCAGGGATCCTACGAAGAGTTCAAGAGCAGTCATTTGAAACTTGGTTGCAACACAGGCCACACAAGCCATAAGCCATATGGTGCGCACACAAAAAAAGCCACCAAATGGCTTATATGGCTTGTGCGCAACCAGGTTACAGCTCTTTGCGGAACTTAGGGCGCGGCCCGTTTTTTTTTTTTTCAATGAATTTTGCATCGGATGGCTCTCCTGGGATCAATTCTCAACCGTCTTCCTTGAGAATATGCTCATTATGTTTGCATTGAATGCCCGGATGGGATGGCCTCCTCGGATTTTCTGATGGCCAATCAAATTACTTGATTGGGAAAATATCCGCATTTTGAGCAGGACGGCTGTAACATTAGCTATTGTTGTTCAATTGGGCTAATTAAATAAAAATATATAATTGACTACGAAAAGAGAATTCGGTGTTGTCTTAATATAGACTGCATCTGATGTATGGGTTACATTGAAAATACCGGTATTCGGAACACAAAATACCGGTATTTGGTGCCCAGTTGAAATATATTATGAGTTCAATTGCGAGGCATGGGGTTGAAAATTGATTGTGTCCATTGCCCTTGCTCCTGGGGCGTTCAAATCCAGAATGCAGGGCATCTATTCAAACATTAAATACCTCAAGTGTTCCCTGATCCCTGCTGAGCCCACCCAGTCTCTTTACCTTGAGATGTGGTGAAGGAAGGTCTCGCAGACACCCTTGGAGGTAGGAATCAGTAAGGATTGACCATAAATTCCAGCTCACTGATGATGATCAAATAGGGCAACCCACGGCTTTTCTTATATAGAGATTGGCGCGACTACATATAATATTTTGACCAAAGTCCGGTGTTTAATTCAGCAGCGACTCGAACTGAGATCAATTTTCGCAAAACAATTCGAGGCTACGCTGAGGATGCCCCTGGACAAACCGGCTACCTCAGAAAAGTGGCCCAGCGGGCCGTTCATCAATTCATCGCACTGTGTTGAATTTCGTCATCCTGCAGACCGTTTAATCCAGCCGTCGCTCGGACTGAGATCAATTTCCGTAAAACGATTTGAGGCTATGCTGAGGATGCCTCTGGACGAACTGGCTGCCTCAGAAAAGTGGCCCAGCGGGCCGTTCATCAATTCACCGCACTGTGGCCAATTTCGTCATCCTGCAGACCGTTTAATTTAGCCGTTGCTCAAACTGAGATCAATGTCCGTAAAACAATTGGAGGCTAGCTACTATGAGGATGCCGTTAGACAAACTGGCTGCCTCAGAAAAGTGGCCCAGCTAGCCATTCATCAATTAAGCAGTCACTCAGACCGAGGCCAATTTCGCCACCCTGCAGGCTGTTTAATTCCGCAGGCCTTCGAACTGAGATCAGTTTCCGCAAAGCGATTTGGGGCTACTCTGAGGATGCCCCTGGACAAACTGGCTGCCTTAGAAAAGTAGCCCAGGCGGCTGTTCATCAATTCACCGCACTGGAGCCAATTTTGTCATCCTGCAGACCGTTTCATTCAGCCGTCGCTCGAACGGAGATCAATTTCCGTAAAAAAAATTGAGGCTACTCTGGGGATGCCCCTGGACAGACTGGCTGCCTCAGAAAAGTGGCCCAGCCGGCCGTTCATCAATTCACCGCACTGGAGCCAATTTCGTCATCCTGCAGACCGTATCATTCAGCCGTCGCTCGAACTGAGATCAATTTCCGTAAAACAAAAACAATTTGAGGCTACTCTTATGATGCCCCTGGACAAACTGGCTGCCTCAAAAAGTGGCGAAGCAGGCTGTTCATCAATTCACCAGTCACTCACACTGAGGCCAATTGCACCACCCTGCAGACCGTTTTATTCCGCAGTCGCTCGAACTGAGGTCAGTTTCCGTAGAACGATTTGAGGCTATTGAAATGATGTCTTTTACGCGTACTTGTGGATCACATCCTCTTCTCAGCAAACCGTGGCTTTCCCATGAAGTCTCGACATGTCGTTAACCACGCGAATGAGATCCTAAAGAGCCGCGGTGAGGAAGCAATTGACCGCGAGTCCAATTGGGTCCATCGATTTCTTGACAGGCATCACGATGAACTGCAGACGCACTGGAGCAAGCCGCTTGACACGGAGCGGGCTCGGAGGATATCAGCATAAATGAAACAGTCCATGATGCCCTCGATGCGATGAAGTTTTTCAACACATGCCTGGTGACACCTCCAGATTTTTTTGCTCCCCTTGCCATGCTTGATTTTATTTTTGGTGGATATGGGGTTATTTATGTGTCCCTGACTCCTCCAACACCACTCCTAGCCAAAAGTAAAAGATATTGAAATTGGAATCGTCGGAAAATATTCCTGCCCGCCAATCCTCTTCTGTCCAATAACAACGGTGTTTCCCCCGATCATTTTGCTTCCTCCGTTGGCCTGCAGTAAGAGGAGGGTTAGATTTATGGACACAGGCATTGAGGCTATGTTTTCTGAGGGAATCATACACAGTATCTACATGTACACGGGGGAAAAACTCATGCTATAGGTCTGATGCACTCTGGGTATGAACGAAAGAGAGCTTTTGTAAGGCTGTGTGGACATTCCTCTTGTCCAATTTGAAAGTGCAATACTTCTTTGGTACCTTGGAGTTGAAATCATGAGCTGGGCCATACCACGCGATGATCCTAGATACCGTCAAGGGTGCAATATTCTCTTGTTCTGCAATCCACCGATTCGACATCCCTATGCCCTTTGGTGACACTAGTGGCAGAAGTGTCGTAAATAATGAATAGAAAGGTGTATGTGCAGTTATAAGGCAGTGCGATGTGGCGTTGTGGTGGTTCGAGATGAAAAACCGGATGCTTTCCAAATGCGGAAAAAGAATTGGATCACATGTGCGCGATGTTTACGTGATTTCTGTCCAATGGCGGCGTGTTTGGTCCCAACTTTTTACAGGTAAATAGGATGCCTTGGGGTGTCCCTAATGCAGTATAGAATCTGGTTAATACATGTGTCTTCGTGGTGTCGCAGAGCTCCAAAAATTTTAAAGTAGGTGATCCAATACTTTTTCCGAGTCAGTGTATGCACAGTTTAACCCATATCTCACAGACGCTGGAATTATTTCAGGGTCGCCTTGAGCGCATTTTTCAATGATTTCCCCAGGGAAAACCTGTATCTGGCTCTCTGCTTTGCTCTAAAATCATCGTCGAATCGCAAAATATTTTTCTTTCTGGACTCCGAGCTCAAAGCGGGCAGGACGGATGGTCCGTTCTCGCGTGAGCAGATGGAGAGAATCTGCGCCCGTTCTACGCGTCCCCGCTGATCGTGGCTTCGCAAGATATGGGTCCCGGCCTGGAGCCGAAGCAGCGGGTATGCAGGAATCTTCCGAAAGGGGACGCGCGCTCGGGGACCCCTGCGGTCAACGAGTATAATTTCAAAGAGGATTTCCCAACCTCTTTCGATATGCCTTGGAAAATGGCGGAATTGGTGAGCCCTCATTCACTCGGTTTCCTTTTTCTCCTTTCCATTTCTCCCGGGCCGCGTCGTCCCTCCTTCATGCCAAAGCTTCGGCGGCGGTCGTCGTTTCATGCGCATCGTGCGCCCGTCCGTCCTGTCCGTTTCGCGCATCGTGTGCCCGTCCGTTTCGCGCATCGTGCGCCCGTTGTCTCGCGCACCGTGCGCCGCCCGTCCGTCTCGCGCTTCATGCGCCGTCCATTTGCGCACACACTACACGTCGCGACATTCGACGCGTCTTTTGACGCGTATGGGCCCTTCGCTCAGCTCACTCAATTCAATCTTTCTCAATTCGCTTTTTTCCGTCTCTAGCCTGTGGCCGCATTTCAAGAGCCTTTTTGCATCTGACTAGCTGGGGTGATAGCCAGTGCAATTTCAGGCAGAACTGTCTCTTCAGATTTTTCCTCCGGGCCTTCAAAATGTTTCGCTCTCCACCAAACAGCGACAATCGACGTTCCAAACATCAACAATCTGGGTCCAGCTCGGGGCGTGCCGTTCAATTAATTGGATTTTTCCGCTCAATTAAAGAATTCGACCCTTTGGCCGCATTTCAAGAGCCTTTTTGAATCTGACTGGCTGTGCTTATTTATTTTTTTCATGTAGAGAGGGAAATCGCCAATTGGACGACCATGAAGTCCCAGGATTTTATGGCGCTGAAAATCAAACTTGGAGTCTGAGGCCCAGATACTGTAGACAGAGTAATAGATATCGTCTTCCTCAATTCGACAGGGGGTGACGCGTGACTCGCTGAGAGGACCGTGACGACAAGAAAATTTCGGCAATCTTCCAAAATGGTTCAGCGGCCTCAGAAGTGAGTTTAAGGCCACTTACATGCGGATAAGAATGTCCAATGGATAGTTTTCAATTATATTTTGGTTCAACCATCAGTTTTATATGTGCAAGAGGCTTGTTCCGAGAACAACGACCAGAGGCCCAGTTCAGCTCAAAATCGCCACCTGAGCGCCTCTACTTATTTTCTCTTGCTGAAATACGATATCAAGACATTTTTTGGAATTTTTCCAACCACGGACCCAATTCGACAGGAACTCATGGATGACATTGAGCTCTCGAAAAAACTTCGACGTATTGGCGCGCAGGGCACCGGTTTTTATCCACCGCGTATACCATTGAGTTTTTGCGATACCTCAAAGCTCATATCTGTATTGTGGATCATTCACATAAGACTTGAGAACGTACCAAGGAGGAGATTATGCATGGGATCAACAACAGTCCACTTGATGATGTCGAAGTACTTGAGGCGAGCAAACTCAGTCCAGTGAACACCGTGTGTTGCAAAGAATGCCTCCTTTTCTGCCTGTGTACCAAGATTCCGATATTCCTCTGCCAGCTGTCTATGTTCCTGCGCGGTGCGCTCTGGGAACTCTGAGAAGAAAAGTCCGTCAGAACAAGAGTTGCAATTTGTAAATGAACAAGCCATTTTTCAATGAGGCCTCTGAGAACATCTCAGCTCGTGTCACCTTGCATTTTGTGCAGGGAGCAATATTGTGACTATGGTCAGCAAACCCACACAACTTACACATTGCAGGGTGGTCGGCAATGATACCCACGAGAGCAACACGAACACGGATCCCTATTGGCATATAAATTAAATTAATAATGAGACT
Source organism: Mycena leptocephala (assembly GCA_029378395.1). Taxonomy (NCBI): domain Eukaryota; kingdom Fungi; phylum Basidiomycota; class Agaricomycetes; order Agaricales; family Mycenaceae; genus Mycena; species Mycena leptocephala. The sequence continues at coordinate 682,964 of JARJLF010000017.1, read as the reverse complement.
GCAGGACGAGAAATCAGACACCATTCGGGTGCTCAGCAGTTTCGATAAGTATTCCTTCCTCGTGCAGCATGATCAAATCATCGACAATGACTTTGAGATAATGTTGAAGTTGTTCGGCGGTGGGTTCTTTAGGACCTGGTGTCATCCCAGCAAGAATAAGATTTTCAGCTCGATAGCTGTCGGCAGATGACGTCCCGTCAGTCCAGAACAGGCACAAGAAGATTGCCGCAGCGCTGTTGAAAGATTCTATATGCAAAACAACATGACACCCGATGAGTGGCTGGGGCCCGGAATAGAGCTGGTTTGCTATTTTATACAATCCAAACAGGATTCAAGCCGCGAATTACCACAGGCGGACCGACCTTCGAGGGAAGCTGCTGGCTCAACTATCGCTCGCAAACGCTTTGCGATTGCCCTGGTGCTTTTGTCCTTGGTGAGACGGTATGCTACGTTGGTCACCGGAAACTGAATACAACAGTCCCAAACCGGCACATCCTTGCGCCACGTATGTTTTGAACGCGGGTAGGCGTGGGAAGGGCCTTTTCTCCGGGGAGCATATACCTCAGTACGTGGTCAAGATACCTTCTTCATGACAACGCTCACCGCTCTCCAAGGGAAATTTTTGTCATTGAATACACAGGCAATCGAATTGGGCCAAATAAAATGTATGAACTCGTGAAGCGGGGATGTGTGTACATTCTTCGCGTTGGACCTAAGGTGCACGAATTTACCCTATTCAACAAGTGTTTAACATTTTTTTCCCAGGAATTCGTTGATGCCAGCAAGCCAACTCGAATTAACCTCGCGCGGTACATCAATCATAGCTGTGATCCAGACGCTGTGGTTGAGCTCTGGCAGACGCCAGAAGGAAAATCTAGAGCCCTCATCATCTCCAAAAAGGATATTTATCCCGACGAGGAGATTACCATCAACTACGGAAGGCACCAACTCTTTCGATGGGTGACGGTTGTTCCTGACTCTTGCTGCAGTGATTGTATACCATCGCCATGTCTTTGCAAGAAATGTCGAAGTGCACCGGGGGAAGGATGGTGTGGTGTTACCGTCACCCCAGTTTCAGCAGCGCGCGATGCTGACCTTACGTCAAACGATGTACACTTGTGAATATTTCAAGCTGACGCTGCCAAATGCCAAGTTCGATTGTCCCCCGGGTATCTCGGGCGAGCCAAAATTTATGCAGAAAGTCATACTGACTGAAGCAGCTACAAGCGGGTCGTCACGGAATCCACAGCATCACTACATTTTGATGGCCCCTCGGCCGACTTGGTCGATGTCGGCTGAGGTTGGCCGAGGGGCCATCAAAATGTAGTGCATGTTCATATTCGGCATCTCTTCAGATCAATCACCTCTTGGTCGGGCTCGGTTACGGTGTTAGTTGGATCAATTTCCCATATAAGGATCGGGAGCGCCACGTGATGTGACTCCCAGTGCGGCAAACATTGTGGTGTGACACTCCCACGACAATCTCGGTGCATAGATTGCCAGGAGGCGCAGAACTACGCAGAAAGGGAGGGGGATCGAACGATGGGTGGCACAGTGAGACGTTGCGACTTATGAAAGCAGGTGGCAGCCTCCACGGTAGCCAATTATTTCGCTATTCTCGTAGTCATCCCAGCGGGAGGCCGAGGATTTCTGGGAGAAGCTGTACATCGCCGGTGCCAGTGGTTTGGCGAAGAAAATGAGACAGGAGCGGGACGAAATGTCCCTCCATCTCGTGCTCGACCTTTGAGTAAATGAGATTCGGAGAATGGATGGGAATTCGAAGTATATACTATAATATAGGTGCTGAGGATTGCAAAGTACAAGCAAGGCGAAGGAGAAATTCGATGCAGGGATCCCGCTGGCCCAGAAGTGGGAGAGTGAGGCAGGCGACTCCCATGTTTTCATACCATCTTGGCCTATTTGAAGGCATTCAGCTACTATACCCGAAGATTTTAGATTCTGTGAGTGGTCTCTAGAAACCTCCCAGAATTACAGCTAATTGCAGTACCGAAGGCGCGAATGAAAAATTTCCTGTTTGGGATGTTTTTCAAAGAATTCCCCAGATCTCGGTCAGTTTTGCACTGATTCAGATGAAACCTAGCCAGATCTTCCAGAGGGTCGTGAACTAAACAAATTTGGCTTAGGTGACGGTGACATCTCGATTTTGGGGCTCAAAATGACGAAAAAACGTCAATTTTCTGTCCGGCATTTGCCAGACTCCCATATATGGTAATTTTCTCATGATTGCCGAGGAATGAACACTAGAGTCATCGCCATTCTGTCTGTCCGAAGCCTTTTCAAACTCCGCTATCAGCGCTCCGGCACCACTTGCCGGGACCTTCCCTAAAGCCTCGAGCTTCAGAATGGTTGCAGAACATCTATTTGATAACCAAAACAAGACGGTCCTACGCTTCGCTCCGGTATAAAAAAATGAGGTGAATCAAAGCCTTGGATATCATGCTACATTACCACAGCCAAAAAGAATATTCAAAACATCCCTGCGGCTTTCCACCAATGTGAACCAAGGTCCTGCAGAAGGTTCGGCATAATATCTCATATCTTGAAATTCTGGGGCGTCTTGCACCGTCAATGAGTAGCTGCATGGATGCTGCATGGATTTGATTGATTAGTCCCCGTAGTTGCGACACAAAACAACAACGAATAAGAACCTAGGATCAGCGAACGGCGGCAGAAAAGTAACAGTGGCCATTGGTCCTTGAGTTCGTGAGAGTCCCAAAGGTGATCAGAATGAAACAGGTATGGACCAGTGCGAGAAGTATATTGACGACGACAGCCCGCAGCAACGACTTGTCCTTTTGATCCCAGCGAGTGAATGATTTGGGAGCGAGCGAGCGAAACAGCAAGATTGGCGGCGGAAGTATTCGTTTAAAAAATGGTACAGATCACACCCTGCATGGGAAGACCCAGAAGTAATAGAGCAAATTCTGCGTTGCACCAGAGCAGAAAAGGGTCCCCATAGCATCGGACAGCAAGAAGTATTGAGATATCAGAGGCAGGGAAAAATGCCGCAATTCATGTAATTTGAGGATGAGGACAGTGGCCGAATGATTGCTGGCCGAATGAAAGCGGGGCATCTTATATCTTGAGCAACTGCGCGGAACTACGTGGCCTATCGGCCCGATGACGGCTGCGCCGCGGGCAGCAGTAACTGCGATATATTGCGACCTGTCCAGAAAAACTGCGCGAATGTCAGCTGTCCGGCCACAAAATGAAAAGGCAGTGTTAAAGAGGACCGGAAATCAAGGGTGGAAGGGGTTAAACACAGACGAAGAACAGAGGAAAGACAGAACGAACATGGATACATGGAGGAAGAACACAGCCGAGGAGGCATTTCGTTAAAGAATGGTTAATTAATCTTTGGAGGGATTGCGTGGTCCCCGGCCTGATAAGAATATTGATGGGTTACGCCGTAGGCAGCAGCAACTGCGCTGAACTGCGACCTGTCGAGAATCAACTGCGCGTAGGTCAGCTGTTCCGTCACAAATGAAAAGGCTGTGTTGAAAAACCAAGAAAGTTGAAGACAGAAGGAGTTAAACCAAGAGAAAGAGCAGAGAGAAAGCGAAAGGAGAATGGACATTGCACCGCCGAACGAGCATTTCGTTAAAGAACGGTTAATAGCTCAGGTGGATAAAAGTGCGAGCCCGAGCATCCAAATTGAAGTTTTACAGCTCTTTGCGGTACAACAGGCGCAGTCCGTTTTTTTCTGTTTTGGCAAGTTTTCACGAGAACAGCTGCCCTGAGCTCAATTCTCAACCGTTTCCCCTCAAAATGGGCTCATTCGATTCCCATTAAAAATCCACAGCGAATGGAATACGGGTATTTTTGATCCTTTTATGTAATAGAATTTTTTCCAGAAAAACTTGGTTTTCAGTAGGATACCTGTAGCACTTGGAATACTGCCCCGATTGGTCTAATCTTTGGATATGCTATATGTCCGATGTGACCCTAGCGAATGTGGGTGTTCACGGAGCTTAATGTACTCAAACCTTCATGGACAGCTCTACTTATGGCAGTGCCTGGATATCTACTTTGCTAAAGTGTGCGCTAGATCACAATCACTCAGCATGTAATATAAATAAACACCCCATTGTCTAGGGCCACATCAGATGTATAACATATCCAAAAACTAGGCCAATCGGGGCAGTATTCCGAGTGCTACAGGTGTCCTACTCAAAACCAAGTTTTTCCAGAAGAAATTCTATTACATAAAAGGATCAAAAATACCGGTATTCCATTCGCTGTGGATTCTCAATGCGAATCGAATGAGCTTATTTCGAGGGGAAACGGTTGAGAATTGAGCTCAGGGCAGCTGTTCTCGTGAAAACTTGCCAAAACAGAAAAAAACGGGCCGCGCCTGTTGTACCGCAAAGAGCTGTAAACATTGGCTGCCTCATGGGCCTACTACTGTACTTTTTCATTCAAATCGACGGTCACGCATTACGCACCCTTCTGTCGATGTCGAAATTTGGTCGAGGTCACGCGTCACGCGGCCGCTTGTCGAATTGGTTGAATGGTTCAGAAAATACCCAGAAAATGCCTAGAAATTCAAAATTAAAGTTTTTAACTGTGTTCGGATGCCTGGTGGACCTGAATTAGATCATTTCTTTCATTTTCTGTGTCTAGAGAGTGTCTACGGCGTCAAAAGAGCCTTCTAAATCAGTTTTCTGCGTCAAATCTACCTGTGGAAAAAATAATGAGGAAAATCCTGGGACTTGTGTAACACCAGGCCTGATATTTGTGCACTGAGTTGCTAACCAAACTGCATCGTTTCTGAGTAATGTCGAATTTTTTGGTACCTGTCACGCCGAGTTGCGGGGTGTGTCGAAATGTCGAATAGGTCCAAGGGGTCACGCGTCACGCTCCCTGTCGATTTGAACGAAAAAAAATCCAGTACACCGGAACATAGTGAAGGCACGTCTTGTGCTCATGCAAAAATCCCTGTGTCCAGGCGTCTTGTGCATATCGCAGTAGACCGAAAATGCGTGGTGTGCGTGCCAAATTTGATCGACTTGTGGTTACAAAATTCCTGCCATCTGCCAACCCACTAAAGAGTCTCTTGGATTTTTCCTGGGCAGCAAACATATTTTATCTATGGAATATTTACCATACAGAGTTTTGAGCTGCTACGACAAAGGGGGGCTTTGGGACAAGACCGGCAATCTGAATTTGAGGGGTTACCTAGAACTCGGACACCGGTGCGCACTTGAAAGAACGGTGCCGTTTGCCCAATTCTGGCCAGTTTCTCATCAGGTAAAAACTGAAACCGAGGTGAAAACCGAAAGGCTGACGATCTAGATACTCAGCTTGGGCCCAGAATCTGTGGATAAAATGATATTCACAAATTTTGCTTAGGGGTCCGAGTTCTAGGGGGAGGATAGTACCGGGACTTACTGGGATCCAAAACCAAACCCGGGCGGGTCAACAGTGTTGGGGAGAGATCTTCGGCTTAAGAAGGCTGAACAAATATTTGCGGAGAAATGAAACTCACAATGAAGGACTTCCACGTTGTATCATAGTATAATCATCGCGATGACACGTGGAAGGGCGTCCTGGAAAAAATATTCTAAGTCAGCTGAATAAAAGTTGAGGGCAGGCCTACCTCATTTAAGGAGATATATTATCTGAGACTGGGTAATGGGCCACCTTGCCATTTTTCGCCTCGGGCCCACACACAGTAATGATTATGTCCATGTATGCGCAGTATGGGAGTAAGGCATGCATCTTAGGAGTGTATGGATAATTTTTCCTCGAATTTATATTATGGTTTCGCGCCTTGCCAAAATTTTCTTTCCGGCGGTATCCCAAAGTGGCAAAAACGGGCTAATGGGCCACTTGCTTGAATTCTCCGTTAACTCTTGGACCATTCACCACAGGACATCCCAAATTGTTTAGGGGATATACTCACACTATTCTATGCATATAACACCCACATCTGAACAATACCAAGGTCGTAACATTTTCCGTTTCAGGCCAAGTAACAGTGGCAAAACGAACACCGCCGCAGGGTACCTAGTTTCAGTAAATTGGACGGTTTGGAGCCATTTCAAGGCGGATTTTGATGGCATCCATCTGGGGTAATAGCCAGCGAAATTTCAGTTGGAACTGTGTCCTCGGATTATTATTCAGTGCCCTCGTTGGCTTTCAGGATGGCTGAGAGTTCTTCATTCCAGCCCAAACAGTGACAAATGAACCCCGGCACAGCATAGAGGGGTAATAATGCGAAGATGGCCATACACACTAGTCTCCAGCAGGGAACTGTACGGTGTATACAGGACTTGCGGGGCGGTTCTGTGCCACTGGCTTCGGGACCGTACGGGGGTTAACCGCCTGTGGGAGGTGGAACGGGAAGCTCGACAGGAGAAGGGTGAAGTGACGACAAAGGAGCCGAAGGGCTGGGTTCCGTGCTCAAGTCGCACGCGAGGTCTTCACGGCACTGCCGGCGGCTGAACAGAAAGCTTTTGCGTTGAAGCCCTGAGAGACGGCCCAGGCCAGGACTAGTCTCTCCTAGACAGACGCTACAACATAAGGCAACCTCGTACCTTGGCGTGTTGAAGTCTGTTACTTACCGCGATGTTCCGATCAGGTCAGAATCTTATTACATTAACCGTTCTTTAACGAAATGCTTCGCGATTCTTTGTAAATGTTTGTACTCTTCTCCATTTATCTTATATCCTTTCGTCTTGCTCTGGTTTCGTGCTCTATTTTTAATTTTTTTGCCTCGATCCATCTCCTTTGAGATCCTCAGCTGACCTTGACTTCATGTTAGGCAGACTTTGCCGCAGTATTTAAGGAACAACAGCACAAACCCACAGTCATCCGCTTCGGTCGAACAGTTTCCTGCACAATCAAATATTTCAACCCCATAAACCAAGGCATGTTGATCTCGTGGTTCAAAAGTTGTCAGATGAATACATTTGGGCAGCACAGCTGACATGTCGCAGCAGCTGCGGCCTGCGCCGCAGTTATATCCGCTGAGCCTTTTTCATGCATAAATACCACAGATTCCCCGTCACTCGTGAGCTTAACATTCCCCCAATCCTCGTGTCTACACTCATTGGTTTAATACTGCTGCGCGCACTCTGGGTTGCATTTCCTGGGCCTTTGCATGGGTATAGGGTTCTCTGGTTCTCAAATCCAACCGTCAAATCCCTGTCTACATTGCTGGCCCCAGATTCCCTGATCTCTGTTTCTCCATCAATACTCGGTCACTGTTCCTCAACTAATCCAGAATTCCTCACCACTGTCGCCACTTGACACCCACGGGTTTGACCTCGAGGCTTCATTCATCGCAATCTCTCTGTTGATCATATGGGCTGTCTCAAATTCGGACTCTGCTCTTCCTCTTCTCCGACCGGATACCATCGACGTTGTCTCGTGAATATTCAACAAGCTCCACAGGCAAACAGCCTACCCTTAATGGGTTCGTCTCGCCAGCCACATTCTCCTGAAACCCGGCATGCCCTTCGTGCAGCAGCAACTTAATCGTTTCTTTTCTGTATTTGGGCCGGCAAACCTTTCGTGCTCAATTGACTGTTCCTTAAGAGCTGGTTTCATTATGGCATCTCTTTGGGCTTGGGTTCCAACCCACAGACCGTGTCATTGTTGTATTTGGTGTTCCTTTGGCATTTTTGAGCTTTGTTGAAGTTTCTATGGTTTGTCTCGATAGCCTAGCAATTTTTAACGCAATTAAACTTTGATCTTCGTCATTCATGCGTACATGTTAACTAGATAACTGCCAGAGCGAAGCGGCGACTCATCTTGTAATCATAAACCATTGAAAAAATTGTCGGCGAGACTGGGACCTGTTTTATTCATGCAATATTTACATAGAACTGGTTGTCTATAGTTGCCATTGAGTTTGCAGCACTCCCCGAATTTTTAAGTATTCATATGTGGCCGTCAACGATTTTTGTTTCTGGTTGCTGACCAATCAGATCAAAAGTCGCACACCGTTAATATGAGGATTCCGTTTTGATATTTCAAATTTTGAGGACACAGACCCTCAAGGCACACATATAGCTGCTTTAACTGTGTGAAACAACGCACTAGTACTTTTGACGGGTGGGGTTTAGGGTAAGATTTCAAACTCCGACGATTATGTAATAAGATCCTGACCTCAGCGGAGCCCCGCGGTAACAACAAGACTAGGCCAGGACGGGATTTCAAAACAAAAGTAAGCCGTTTCTTTCGACGCCTGAGTGGCTCTGACTGAGATTGCAGGGGTGGGGGATATTATACTCGTCAGGTGTACAACATGAACGACGAGGCTTTTAAAAATCGCCTTAAATCAAAAGAAAATTTATCGGCCATCTCGGTGAGTCAAAATTCCGAAATTAAGGAACACTTGGTCATAACAGTACAGTATACGGAAAGTATACATGCAGTACTGTACGGGTGGTTATCCGTACAGGAATCTACAAGATACTGACCGAACACAAACCGATTCAGGGGTTAGATCATGCAAGACCAGAACGTGGGAGAATAAATCACGTGTCATCATTCCCGGATCACGGCAATCTTACTTCGGCTTCGGGTAATAGAATCGTAAGAAAAAGGGTGACGTGGCAACGACATGAATCTTCTTCCCTCGTCATAGAACCATGTTTGAGTGCCTCGGATACGTCTCCGACTGTTTGTGCGGAGGGCGTAGCCCTGATAAGGCACCGGAGTCGCCAATACTGGGCGACAATGCGTTGGCCTTAGATGGGCTCGCCCCCGTCCCAAGTGCGGCCCCCGCCAGATTTTCTTTTCTACATCTAATTCGGCTGACAGGGACTGCTTGCAAGAGCGCCGCGCGTCCGATTCCCGACGCCACAAGTTATTTGTTGAATAAACATGCGCCATCCGAAATACCGCCCTATATCGGGAAGCTTAAAAGCGGATTCCAGCTCCTCGCGAAGAATGCCGCCCCTTTCGTAGATGGAACCCCGTTCAAGATGCCCATTTCCGCATTGAACGCTTGCATTGACTTGGCAAATGTACGTTCTCCCATGCATCCGTTCACTACCGGGTCCCCACTGCTGCGTACTAGACTGTGTCAGACAACAACAGCGCCATCAACAAGCTCTTTGAACAGACGTCCCGGCGACTGGACCTGGTAAACGCCGCTCTGATCAGGGCGAAATCTGAAGATGTAAAAGAGAGAGTTACCAAGTTAGCGGGGTGGGTGCCCACGTCAACCTTCGACACAGCCCATATCTCGTATTTACTTCCTCTCCAGAATCCTAATTACAGAAACGCAAAGTCTTCATTCCATGTCGAACCGTGGCGCGTGGGAGAAGATTGTGCTCAGCGATGAAGACACGCAGACGATTATCGATGTCGTTACTCGCGTCGATGGACATCTGGTCGACTTTCAGGTATGTTCCACGTTTACTTCTATATAAATACTTGACGCCCAGCTAGCTCGACGTGATCATGGCGATAGAGAGGAACGTGGAAAACGCGGCCCAACAGTTGAGTGTACGTCCTCCATATCCTCGCTCCAACTCGCTCGGCCCTAACTATTGTCCCGTTCAAGGCATTAAGAATCGACACTTGGCCACGGTCAAAGCATGCTACGTACGGCGCTGATACGGACACGGCCACTACTCTCTTGAAGCGCCAGGCATGCACCCCAAATACGCAGGTTTCAATTCTTGGGCACATCAAACAATGGGTGGAGGATCCTTCGCCGGACACCCCCAGCGTCTTTTGGCTCAGTGGCCCTGCGGGCTGCGGAAAATCTACCATTGCATCCTCGATATCGCAGCATTATGATATCCAGTCCGACGTATTGGCCGCCAACTTTTTCTGTTCGCGACTTTTCAACGATACCAGCATGCGCAAATACATCATTCCTACCATTGCATGTCAACTTGCTCAGCACTCTAGCTCCTTCCGGCGCGCCCTCGTTGCGGTCAACCCATTCGAGTCTCTGGACGAACCAGATAAACACATGGAGGTGTTACTTGCACGGCCATGGAAAATGTGCCCACAGATTCCGTCCTCCCTAATCATCATCGACGCTCTGGATGAAATTGCAGACGGTGAAGGGCCGATCCTCCTTCAAAAACTTTTGGGGATGCTTCGCGATGGCCATCTTTCAAGATTGCGATTCCTCGTCACCAGTCGCGCACATCCTGACATTGTTGCTCTATGCGCTTCCTTTCCACAACACGTGTGCCGCGTCCATGAATTAGGGATGACTAACATTTCTGACATCACCCTGTTCCTGGACGACAAACTCCGAGCTCTGAAGGGTGAACCAGAACTGGCGAAACTCGCTCAACGATCTGGTGGGCTCTGGATTTATGCTGCCACGAGTGTGAAGTACTGCACTCCCCGTCCCAGAATGGCGAAAGCGGAACAGCTGCATTTGCTACGCAAGCTTCTGGGTCCAACCTGGCCGGTCGGCCGGAACAAGTTTCTGATTGACGAGTTGTATAAGCAGATCTTATGGTCTGCCTTTTCTGACCTTGAAGACGAGCAGTTTGAACATCGAGTTCTTATTCTACACGCGATTCTGGCAGGTTACGAGCCTACATCGACCTCCATCATTGTTCAGCTGCTCCCCACGGTCACGACGGAGTTGGTTGAGCTCGTTGTCGGCGAGCTTCACGCGGTTCTCAACATGAAAGATGGCGCCATTTTCTGGTACCACACCTCCTTCCCCGATTTCATCTTCGATACCGCCAGATCACGGTTCTCCGTCGAGCTCCCAGGGCAAACGCGCTTGATCGACGTGTCGTGCTATGAGCATGTCAGCAACGGCCTCCACATCGTGAAACTCGAAAGGCAGTCGAGAGGGAAATCCATGCACGCGGTATCAGGGACATGTGTCGAATCTATCACACAATGGGTAGCCGATGCCTCGCCGGATACTCCTCGCGTCTTATGGCTCACTGGGTCAGCGGGGGTTGGAAAATCGACGATTGCAACATCGATATCTCATCACTATGATACGGAGTTGCACTTATTGGTTGCCGATTTCTTCTGGTCGTTCGGAAATGCTCAGGGGAGCGACTACATCATTCCTTCTCTCGTCTATCAACTCGCTGGGCGTTCCAGCTCCTTTCACCATGCTCTCATCGCCGCCGACCAATTTGACCTGCCCGAGGAGCCAACGATACAACTGAAGCAACTATTGGTGGAACCCTGGGGAAAATGCATGCGTGGACACCCGATTCCTTCTGTCCTAATTATCTTAGATGGTCTGGACGAAATAACGGATGGCGGAGTGCCTACGCTGTTGCGAGCGGTGCTGGAGTTCATTCATGAGGGACAGTTACCAGGTTTCAAATTTCTTATCACAAGTCGGCCCATTCCCCAGATTGCTGCGGTTTTGGTGGGAAAGTCGGCATGCCGCATAGTGGAAGTGGACTGAATGGTCGCTAGGTAAATAAAGGCTTTTTGTGCTTGTGCTCAGAACGTTCATGTCTTGACAACTGCCGGTCTTATGGGTGTTGCCTCTGGCTCAATCTGCTCGAGTTCACAGAAGCCGTGTGCATCGTGGAGGTATGTGAAAAGCGGACGGTGATGGAGAAAAAAAGTGAGGGCCAGGGGCGAAGGATAAAGGTGAAGGAAAGAGACCGTAATTACTTCAGCGTCTCTCATCAGCGCCGCATCGTCCGGGACTACGGCGGCCGGAATACGGCGGTTCAGTTAACTTATGATGCCGTTCGCAGTTTAAACGAGGACTTTCTCCCACTATTTGCGAACTTGGCATGGACCACATTCTGAATATGAAGGGACCTGATGTATCGCAGGTCATCAGACGACTTGGGTATGAAGGTCCTATCCCTTGGCGTCTGGACGCCAGGAGACGGTTGTTGTTATCTTTGAAAACCACGCTGAAGAATCCAGAGAGTCGTGAGGAGTGCTCCAGTTGCTGTCATGAAAGAACATCCCTGTACGTTTATGTCCCGGCAGTGGAAAAAGGCTGATAACAATGATCGAAGCATCGACATACGAGGGATTGACAAGCTTGCATTGACCAAAGCCTTGTGGGAGAGATGCTCATACGCGCCGGCCGCCGCACGATTTGGCACCAATCGCCCATGGGACAGCTCAGAGATGAACAAGATCACCGATTTCAAGTTCAACTATTTATTTGGAAAGGAAATGAAAGTCGACTTGAACGGTGACAACGCAGATCCGTCCAGGTACGACAGAGATGTGGGAGCAGGAGAGTTTGACAGGATTGCTACAAGCGTCAGGAACCAAGAGGAAGGGAGTGGCACAGGCAGCAGCCACACCGACTCTGTGGATGACCAAGATGACGAAAGCTTGGTGTAAGTTTTGCGTACTGTAGTATTTCGTTCAAATCGACACCGGGCGTGACGCGTGACCGATTTTACCTATTCGACAATTCGATGCCGGCCAAAATTTCGCGTGACACCCCCCAAAATTTCAACATCTGGAGCGAAAATTTTATCTTTTTTGCGTCGCCCAGGCTGTTTTAGGCCTCGTGTCACGCTCGGCAAATGACAGACCCTCGCGTGACGCGTGACCCCGACCAAAATTCGACATCGACACAGGGGTGCGTGATGCGTGACTGTCGATTTGAACGAAATTCTACAGTACCTGCAGTGGAAGAAAGGCTGATAACAGTAATGAGAAAGTCTCGACTTGTGGTGCACGAGCTTTGGTAAAGCCCACTATTTGAAGGAGAATTTTGCCAGTTCAGCATCCCAAAGGTGTCCATAATTAGACGTACTTATGTAAGATGAGATAAGAGCAACGACAACAGCGAGCGTTTTTGGACTCAGGAGTTTCGGATACAGTGAAAAGGTGGCCGAAACCTCTTTAATCCCGGTGTGCGCCAAAGTTTCTTCGTCGACTTGGCCCGAGGGGCCGTTTTTCGAGCGCGCGAGCCACAGTGATGGATAGTAGTCAGCGTTTCAGCGACACCGCGGGATCTCAATTGCGTCACTCTCAATTGTTCATATTGCGCTCGGAGCGTTTTTGACCTCCGGTTTGCATCAATTTCAATGCAGAGTGGGTTCCCCGCAGAATTCTGAGGCGTTTTCAGCGGAACAAGAACGAAGATAGAAATAGGGTAAATACATCAATTTACCGTATCTATCGCTTAGACTAGCCGGAGCAAGCTCTCGTAGCTTCAGCTGGCATATACCTCTTAAGCGGGGGTTGAACACGCGCACCGTTCCAAACCAATCACACGCAATACGTCAAAGTTAATTCCTGATATCTGCCAAAATGAACATGAGAATCGCTGTCTAAAATCGTGGAGGCATCGCGAAACATTGAGAGAAAGTCGCAAGGTAAGCCGCACTTGCCTCAAGGGTGGAAAACTCGCGCTCTTGGAAGTTTGAGGGCTTGAGTGAGACATTTGGTCTGTTTCAACCATTCATTCCATGGGCATCGAAGTTCGCCGCCAAGAGATGAGGCACGGAGGGGTGGAATGTGGTGTGCATCCGACTACTGTATGTTGAATTAATTGTACAGCCCCGAGATCAAATCTAAACAAAGGAAGGAATCTCTGCTGTAAATGCAGTGTCAACGGGGGATTGTCGGAACAGGGCAAACATCTACAATGTGATTCGTAGGATCTCCTTACTGAGTAAGTTAGTTACTGTACATAAGAATCAGATACGAGAAATACGAGAAATATGTGAAGTTGGCATAACCGTGACCGTAATGTTAATACTTGGAGTCTGCCATGACGGTGTCACTGCAACACTACAAGGAGGCTGCGGCACAAACTTCTGCCCCCCACAATTGAGGTGACGGGTGACACCCCGTGAACCTTTGGTCGAATTACTACAGTACACGTCGCCTTGACCGTAGGCGTCCAGGACGCCCAAGGCGGAGGAGGGGGTTTGGATTGATCGGGTTGATTTGGTTATTATGTGCGTACCAAGGTCTACTGGGACACGAACGGACGGACGTCCAGGACGCCCGTGAGCAGAGTTGTGCTCACAGGTCACGAGACCTAACATTGTCGGTACTATTCGGCGCCCGACCGATTAACACCGAGGGACCGATTTCCTCGACATGCTCCTTATCCAATTCTAGTTGATCTTGCCTTCGAAGTGAGAATGCTCAGTGTTGATCTCACAGAGGTAACCGAGAAGATCTCTAATTTATTTTATCTAGATTCAGGGGAAGACTCAGGTGAGGCACATTAAGTGACCGGCATTTCCACTTAATGTTACCGATGATCTCTTGTGATTATTATTGAAAAATATTCAGGAGTGATCCGCGTTCGATGGTTTGCATGTATGATGAAACCAGAACTCACAATAATGAAGTTCAGGGGAAAGTTCGGGACGAATGCGAACCGGACAAGAACCGGACAAGAAATGAAACTATACGCAAACGATGTCCTGATCGGGTGTGGTGATCGCAGCAGAGGGATAATGACAATTTTAGCACGCTGGTGCGGCAAAGCCCACTAACCTGTCTCTACCCACCGCGAAGAGTCTTTTTTAAGAAGCACATCTTAATTATGTCGGGGGAACAATTTACGCTCTTCAGTTTGGGGGATATACTTGGGTATCGGCCAGAACCCCAAGCCTGAAACTGGAGAAACGTTCAAGCCATAGCCTTTGTACTAATTTGTCTCCAGAAAGAAATCCAAAGTCTGATGTGTCTGCCATCGCTCTGCAGTCTCCGTGATTTGTATCGTTTTATGTGCTGTGTTCTCAACCACTAAGGCAGCTGGAGCTCTAGCGGTATTGAGCCGAGACAGTATGGTATCTGGTGTTATAGATTCTGCAGCTGGTTCTCCTTCCCATCTCAGTGGCAGCCCCCATGTTTAGCGAAAATTTGAAAGCCATGTATTCGATCGTTGTTTCCTTATTCGCATGAGTGGTAGGACCGCAAATACCGATACGGGACATTGCGTTTCCCCCAAGAGTGGCGGGATACATATTTATTGACATACAAGGCCTCAAAGAGGTCAAAGAAGCAGATATATTCAAACATCCCAAGAGATGTGTCATAAAGGTGTTCCCGAATAATATACTGTATAAAAAATAGCCATTCAGTGTTGGGCCCCACCCCATTCGGTTGACATAATTGATTTCTCGAGGGAGACACATATGGAGGCTGGCGACAGCATCCGGCCTTGTAATCCCTGTCATAGCTCGCATAGCTCTGACAAAAAGGAGGGACTCAGGGGCGCGATGGATGTAGCGAGGAAGCAGTAAACGACCGCCACCGTGATCATGAACCACCCCCGCGTCACAATTGCACCACCTCTTGTTGCAAACAATCACTCAATTCAGGCAATTATTTTATTTTCAATAAAGATCATTGTAGTCTGAGCAGCTGGTGATACAAGTTCAGATGAAGCTGAGACATCAAGTGAGATTCCCGAGATAAGCAGCAGACCTGAGAGGAAAATGAGAACTTTGAGATCGTCATAATAGTACAGACATTGAAGAAATAACGATGCAGCAAGCAAAGAGATTCGTAGTAAGAGAAAAAGATAGAGGCCTTCGGCAATGTATTGACGGCGTGTTCAATGGCCCAGTGAAAAAGCACGAAGTGTACACTTGTCAATGACATTTCAGATGAATGCCAGTGAAGAAGGAGAAGGACACACTTGTTTACTGTTTACTGCTACGCAAAATGGAAGACCCATGGGATCGAGGTTTGAAGCAGTGGCGCTGAAGAGAATATCAGAAATCGGGCCAGATCACAAAGCCAGACCGCGCAGAGGGGAGGGTCGATGCCTCTTACTCGGGTATTACCTGAGGTTTTA
Source organism: Mycena leptocephala (assembly GCA_029378395.1). Taxonomy (NCBI): domain Eukaryota; kingdom Fungi; phylum Basidiomycota; class Agaricomycetes; order Agaricales; family Mycenaceae; genus Mycena; species Mycena leptocephala. The sequence continues at coordinate 667,234 of JARJLF010000017.1, read as the reverse complement.
GTCATGTCCGCTTTCGGATTCCTGGTGTTTTCTGCGGAAGACAGAAGGTCTCTGATGGTTGTGGTTGGGATCCCTAGCACTCTCATGGGGCTCTCCAAGCCATCTGAATTTTTTTTGATAATCTTTTGTAAGTAAATTCACGGCTTGGAATAGAAATAGCCCATTTTAAAGAATGTGAGCGGTTTGGATGCACAAAAAAGTACCCAAACCGCTATATAGTTTTGTTAGGAGACCATTGGAGGTGAACCACGGTCAGCACAGAATAGTTGAGAAAATCATTTCCGGCCTCAGGAGGCCCGGAAAAGACGGCAAATTCCGAACAGTTGCTAGAAAAGACAATTCACCCCTATCAAAAGTCCATGCACTGGAGAACCTTGCAATCCTAGGATGACCAGAGATGTCGGGCTGCCAGGAGAACCTATCTATGCGTATTGCAACAAAAGCATAGCTGGCATATGAGCTTTGCCAGGGTCTTGACTGCACAGAACTGCTCAACATGAACCTCATGGAATCTACTGTAGTATTTCGTTCAATTGATTGCGAGCGAAGCGAGCAATTCTTCTCTAACACGTGACGAGGCGGAGGGCCGGATTTTGCATGTAAACAAGAACAAATGGTGCTCACGGTTCTCACGGTCCTCGAGCGACAAAATGGCTTCAAAAAAATTCAATTCTGGGTCTATCGCTATGGAAAGTGGACCAAAAGATGCGCCTTCGTGGCACGGTTCTGCTCATACCAAAATCTCGTTGGGCGGGGAAGAAATAATTTGCGTCCAAAAAGGGAGATGCATAATCATGCTTACGCTGTCTTCTTCGCGAGCACTCCGCGTGTTCGGCGAATCCCCCCTAGTAAGGGGGTTTGGGTTGTGACAGCACCTTACGAACTGGCCCTTTCGTAAGGCGGTGGTTGGGCGTGTGACTTACGAAAATTATTCGTAACTACTGCCCCGCAGGGCCGCTCCGGAGGCCTTTTTTGGGGGTGTTCACGCCGAAACCTTTCGTAAGGTCCTCTGGGGACCTGTGGCTTACGAAAATTTTTCGTAGGACGCAAGGGTCTTTTCCTAATGGCCACGTTTTCATTTTCCAAGCTTTGCTGCGAATACCGTTGTAGTAAATCATGTTCGGAAGCATTGTCTGTATCTATATGTGTATTCGCTGTTTCATTCGAAGTATATGAGCGGGAATTTTCCGTCCCCTGAACATTTCCCGCAACCCTATTTAATTCTGTCTGAGTACCATCTGCAACATGGTTTGTGAAATTCCTTAGCTCGTTACTCTCCATGGGAGTAGACTCGTTACCAGTCTGCCACGGCAATTCTTTAGTGCAAGCACTATGCCGTAGGCAGACTGGTACAACTCGGGACACGCCAAAGGGCTGAGCCCGGAGTTTGAAATTCTTGGGTGGAGCTGATGACGGCAGATGACGTCGTTACCGGTGACGTCGGTCCGAAAGTAGTTTCTCGATTAAAACTGGCTCTCGCGTGCAGACTCTCTGGGGGTAAAATAAAAAATCTGAAAAGACAGAAGTGTAGCTATGAGCCTTACATCCCTACCCCTCCTTTGAACTCAAAAGAAATAATTAAATTTGATGCCATAACGATGGAAATGGATATTTTCAAACTCCGCGCTCAGCCCTTTCAACACTCCCAAGTTGTACCAGTCTGCCTACGGCATAGTGCTTGCACTAAGTGTTGCCGTAGCAGGCAGACTGGTTACGAGTCTACCATGGGAGTCGGAACCAACCACGGCGAATCACGCTCTGAGGAAGACATATTGGGGGACACAGAGGTACCCATCTGCTCTTCGCCCATCGCTGTAGCAGCCAGTGCAGCCGGACTGTTACAGAAGGGGCCGCGATTTGCGTAGTCAGGGCTAGGCCCCGCATCACCCCGACTCCTGCTGAATTCGCACTCTGAACTCGCAGCCGGCAGGCACTGACGAGAGGGAGGTACCACGTCCCCGAAACCCTCCCGTGAACCAGGAGGGCCTTCGGTACAAAATCGAATATTGTTTGGTTGTTGAGGCATGTTTAAGGTGCGTTTTTTGACCGCCGTCAATGGGAGGATACTTTTTTATTGAAAAAAATGTATAAATGGGCCAAGTCTTCACATGTACGAGGTCATTCAAAAGAGCGCCGGCTGTGCCGATGTATGAGTTCTCAAGGGCAGTGTGTAAGATCAGCCGCGCGTCGGCCCAGTCGTGGCAGTGCTGCCTTTCTGCCGAAGGCATTAGTCAGCATCCACCTTTTTGTTTGTTCGAGAGCCCTTAATTTTGGTGTTCGAGGCGAATCCGTGTATTTTTCGCGTGAAATGAAGATACGAAACAACAGACATAAGGTAGTTAAGACGGATGGCATGGACGTTAAACACATTAATCAAGGATCAATAAGGTGCAGAGCCATGATAGCCGCGACCACCACCGCGCGGGCCTCCGCGGAAGTTGCCTCCACCACGTCCTCCCAAGTATCCACGCCCCCGGAAGCCGCCACGATACCCGGAGTTGGCGTCGTTACTGTCGTTGGAAGTGGAAGCTACCGGCTCGATGGTGAGCGAAGTTGGAACCGAAGAGGGTCCCGCTTGGTCATCGACTATTCCGTGGGCGGCGCGGAACCCTGGGGATTTAACAATGGCACAATCTTCATCGTAGTGGTCGACGCCGTGGCAGAGTGGGCAAGACATGGTCGCCAATTTGTTCGGGTTCGATCCGAGCCACGGGACAGCGTCTCCACGCCTAGTCACATTAAAGGTGAAGGTGCGGGCCATTATGAGCTTCTGGAGGCGTTTAGAAGTCGCAAGGACGGTGGAGATGGGGGGAAAGAGAATGCGGTGTGCAATAGTGGGTACCATGTTGCGAATTCCCCGAACTTTTACGCTCCCCACATGGAACTCGGGGAAATGGAGGATAACGTCGAGAATGAACGCGGTTCCGAACTCCCCCGGGACATTACTGTGATCATCCCGAATGAGCTGCGTTATAGCAAGATCAGCGAGTAAAGAGGAGCGAAAGGCGGATTTGAACTCAGCCTCCGTAGTGAGAGCACTGAGGCCGATGTAGACGGCGATGATCCACGGATTCTGTGGCCTGACATCCAACACGTAAAAAGTGATCGGAAGGCCATCGTAGTTGTCGTGGAAGATGGGGTCGGCCAATACCTCGGCCTTAAGGCCGCGGTGCAGTCGAAGATGATGTTGGTCCAGGGAATTCCCAAGAATGCGGGGACGGGGTTCTCTGGGGTAGGAGGGGCGATATCGATTTTGTCGGTGTCTGTGATCCCGCGCAGCGTAAAGATGTTTTTGATGGCGCCGGGCCCGCGCGCACGGTCCTGGAAGTCAGAGGCTATGATGACGGCGGCGAGGCATTTGGCTGTATTGCCACTGAGAATGTATACAATGAACTAGCTAACTGTTACGCACCAGGGTTCGCATTAACCGCTTCGACCACGTCGTTTCTATGATTCTCCAGAATAAGCTCGTCCGACCAGCCACGGACAGGGGGGTTATATGACTTCGGGCCAACGAAGAACCTTTCGAGCTGGAACGAATATCAGAGATCGAACATGTAAGACGAGGAGGAGCATCATGACATCAGGAGGCATGTTAACATCGTCTCCAGCGTCCTCGGCCATGTTGTCTGTCTTTGTGATTTTAGCTGGGGGCGGGGACGGAGGTGCAGAGGTATTTTCGCGTTTCGCTGGTGACCGCAGACGAAAGAATTGGGGTGAGGGGTGGGCGAACGAAGAGGGAGTGTTGCAAGTTTAGAAGATACGCCGTGCAAGATCTCGTCAGTCTTAGGAGAGAAAACACCCAAATTCTCCGGGGAGTCCGAAGTGGGAGACGCCAGGATGGGCAGATGGAGTTTCTTATTCTTTCCTTCTTTTTTGTATCCCGTGGTTGTTTTCGCCCCAGGTTCAAGAAAAGTTGTGCAGGGTAATACAGCTTGAAGTAAGAACGCCCTGGACCCCAGAAGCTGTCTGACACTGGTATATATCTTCCTTTTTGGTAGCCAAAGGGAAGAGGACGAAACGGAGTAGCAGGTAAATCTAAATTTAACCATGATGTCATGATTCAGAAAAAATACAGTCTGTCTTTATTTTGATGGTCTGCGTCATTTCAAAGGTCTTGTGTTCTGGCCCGGACCGAGGACTGTGTCCCGTGAGTTGTTCGATAGGAGCGGAGGCAGCGTCCGCAGTAAGTTACAAGTCAGGCGTGTGTGTCCAGCTGATGTAGAAGGCCCGGAACTTCCGCTCCTTACTGTTAGGACCCTCGATGAGGACAGGAAGGACTTTTAGGTGGGATAGCCTCCCAATGTATAGCATTCGTACGACGGTATCGGTATGTCTTCAATGGAGAGACAAGCATTCCAGGTAGAGATGGTTGAGTTCGCCCAATTTATGGCACAGTAATCAAGTATGATGTACAATTGATATTCGGGCTCGGTGGCCTCGTCCGCATGTGCGGTGTAGCTCGGGGGCTACGTTGGCGGGGGTCACCATGGCTGCTAACCGGCTGTTAACCCACTTCCTGACACATTAACCACCGCCAGTCTCGCTTTGTCCCGCCGCCGACCAACGCAGTCGGCGTGGGAAAGTGGGAGATGGTGGTGGTAACGGATCAAGAAGGCCCCCAAATGCTTCTTTCAGCCATATTAAGGCTCCAACCATTTCGTTTTCGTTTGCAGAAACCCTCAAACTAAACGGAAACGATAATAAACGTTTGAAAAAACCGTTTAAACCGTTTATAAATGGTAATTTTGCGAGTACCTTCTGAACGATTGGGATCCATTCAGACAAGCACCCATGGTGTAGGCCGGTACCTTTGGGCTCGCCTGGCCACCGCATTGTCCAGGACGAGGTTTCTAAACACTCCTGGAGGGAAAGATAGTGGCACATCAAAGTCACGGAGATGGCCGGACGCTATCACGGACACCCGATTTGGAAACGTCCTGGAAACTTAGGTGAGTTGGGTGAGTGGTGAGCGATTTTCAATGTATTATACATGTAGAATACCTACGAGATAGCTCCCAGCTACAATACGCGTCCCTGGATATGAACGGGGATGGCGGAGATTTTGCAAGATCCGTTTACCGTACATAAACTGTTTGCCCAGGCCCACAAACTAAACGAAAATAAATACGATTTTAGCCGTTTTAAATGTTTGCAAACGGAAACTGTTGGAGCCTTAAGCCATATCTCGACATTGAGCCCATATTTTTTGGCCAACCAAGTTATGAGATGCTTGAAAGGGACCCTGGGAATGGTTCTCCATCGTTGGCTTGATCGAAATATAGTGAAATGCTATCAGCTACATCTTGAATGAGGGAAAAATATACAGACAAACGGAAGATATCGGGCCGTTTGATGACGGTCACATGTTTCGGAAATACCAAATGGGGAAGTGCCAATCAAAACGAACGAGCCCACGTGGTCCAAACGTGGCCTCTGTGCTTCTCCAGTTGTTTTCGAGTCTGTTTCCTACAAGTGCGGCATGCAAGGGGGACAGACGTCCGATACTTCCCTTCACACATCTTTATCTGTGGTGCTGGCAGCATTAAGGAACTTGGAGGAAGTGCATAATCGGCGCCTCGTCCGAGTCAGCCAGGCGACCAACGTTCGACATGCGTCGGTCGCGGATGGACCCCCAATCAGCGCAGGATCCGGGGCGGTCCCGAGATATATTTTCGAGGTTAGTGATTGTCCAACCAAGATAGAGCACTATTGATATTCTTCTCAACTAGGCTCCGAGTGAGCCAATAGGGCAGGATATGCCAGAAATTTCCGCCACCTACCCCGTCTCACGCAGGGACCCGAGCCAGAAGAAAGTGACGAGGTTGGCCTCCACATCTTTGTGGTTTCTAAGACCTGGGACGAGGATCTGGATCTGGTTAGCACCAGTGTTCATCGCAACTTGCTTCGGCCTAAATGATTCGCCGCAGAACCGATTCCAGGATTACGATTTTTTTGCGAACTGGGTTGATTTGCAGAGGTCCTCATCTTGGATCCCAGAGCTGTCTATTGCGGATCAAGAAGACATATCTTCTTGGCTTTTCAGCAGGGACATCTGCCAAATCGTTATGCCGGGATATGACGAGTTTCGGCCGGAATCGACATCTACTCCCAGAAGGAGACAAGTTGGCGCAACTTGTGCCCGATGTGGAGCTAGGAACTATAATCCCAAACCTCGATCACGGTTGCGCATTCTTCGCACTGTATCGCAAAGGCCGGTTTCAGCGCATCCAGCGCGTTGACGCTCGCCCCGAAGAACGCCCATGCCAAAACGAGCCAGACACCACGAGTTGAATCGAGTGCGGAGGGAGCGTGTAGGATGAGATGTTAATGAGAATCGGAGGAAATTGGACGCTAAAAGATCTCACGTCGAGTTTTGGTCGATCGCGACATATCGAGTTCCTGGAAAAAGAGAATGGAGCCTTGAATTCGTCGTAAGCTGAATCAGTGAGCATGTGTTAATGATTGGAATTAAATGTTATCCACGAATGAAATGAATTGGAGAAACGACGCACCATGCAAAGGGGTGGGCATCCAGATGATAACGAGCCCGGCTCTGCCGAATCTGAGGAGTTTGTTGGTACTCGACTCAAATATAAGAAGTATTATAGTCTTGCGCACCTGCGATCAAATAGGAACTGAAATGGATCGTTCCGGAGAGCCTAGAAAACCCGTGGAGTGAGCCAGCAGAGCTAGACTTGGACTGAAAACAAAAAGCACGAGGCGGAACACGCAGTTGCGAACCGGTGCCTCTAGTGAGTACCCGAAATAACGGGTCAGTCTCGAGTAGCGGCGCAGCAGAAAGGCATAATGGGAACGCAACGCGAGTAAAGAAAAACACACACGGACGAAACGGAAGGCGCATCGTCACTGCGAAACATCGCTCAGGTCCCTAACACGGTCAGGCCTGCGGACCTGCGAATGAGTAATCAGCATTTTGAGCGGCGGCATCGAGCAACGGAAAGGAAAAAACCGCACCAAGACCGCTTGACGAGATTAAAGCCGCTCGCGGGGCTTCCGTAACGCGTCGAAGGGTTGAGCCGTGACACCCGAGCGGGGAGACGTGATGTGCAAGCTGTAAGTAAGCCGAAATCTGGAAGGTGACGGTGACGAGGCGCGCCAAGCCCGCGGCAACTCGAAATAGCTAACCAGACTTGGGGAAAGCAGGAAAATATGTGTCAGACCCAAATCAAGCTACACACCTTCACGGAATTCACCATCACGACAAATGTACCACCCCCGCCAAGAGTAGCATACACTTGACATGTGCCTCAGACTCGGTTTGGTGTCGCCTAGTTGACAAGGAGAGTTGTACAGGAATATGAAGAAGGGAGGGGAGGAGGAAGGGAGGGGCGAGCCTTCGAACTCACCATATTTAATCAAGCCCTCCACCAAAGCTCCGACTAGTCCAAGAATAACTCCATGTACAGACTTGTGGCATCCAGGGCGCGAGCGTCTCCGTATCGAGGGAAACTGCACAATTGGGGGCGAGACAACGGCCGAATATCGATACTAGGACGGGCTTACATGATTCAAGTGGGTGCTGACACACGTTGAGGGTGGCCTGCGAGCGAAATACGCCCTTGTTGGCAGAAATCACAGATTTCAGATATTCGGCCGTTGAGGGGCGACTTTAGGGTCAAATAGGGCCAGAGAAGGATGGAAAGCATGTCGGGGGATCGACAATGTCGTTTAGAATACCGCCCAAGGGACAGGACGCGCGGGACGCGCACAAGGAGCCCTAAACGATGGTGGAAAGAGGAGAGATGCGGATAGGCCTGGGATCATAACATGGACAAACAAAGCACGATCTTTACAAAATCTTTCCGCAAACAATCACGGTTGGTACTCTGCGGGCACAAATGCAATTATACAGTTATATTTTGAAAAATATTTCTGTAGACTTTCAGAGCCCCAAAACGTGTGCATTGCCAAAAAAAAAAAAAAAATTATCAGTGACTGGGTACTGGGCCACCTTAGCGGTTTTGCCCTCGTGCGCATGGATAAAATGGGGTGGATACAAATATATGGGCTCTGGAAGGAAGGTACGGATCCTATGAGTGAGTGGATATATTTTTCGTGAATTTACACGATAGCTTCCGGGCTTACCAATTTTTTCTTCTGGCGCTTTCCCAAAATGGCAAAAAACGTGGTAGCGGGCCACTGTCTCAAATCACTAGTTTGGACTCGTACTGGCCACCCCAGTGTATCTCAGATTAACAAATTGATATGGCCCCACCACTATATACACCCAAAATCTGAATCTAAGGTATTTCAGCACTGTAAGTATTTGCGTTGAAGCTTACGCTGAAGGGTGAAATCACGGTGGGGATTGAATGGGGCTCTCTACGAAGCACAGACGGAATTTGTGCCGGAAAATAGGGCACATATGGCTACATGCGATGTATTTGAATATACTAATCAGCATAGTACGGCCTCTACACACCAATAACCCTCCAAAAAAGCTCGTGTATGCGCGCTAATGAAATTCGTGGGTTTTGACATGTACCCCGCCGTGACCAGGAAGTCGAGCCAGTGAAAACTCATCGCTGGGGTAGGGGACAATAATTTGTATTTAAAATGCACTGACAAAGTTCTAGGGTCTTAGTTTCCACGGCTGGGTCACTATAGCGGTTGCCGCAGTGGATTACTGGAGATCAGATAGAGGTCTTTCGCGAGGTTCCAGGAGACAAGACGGAACGGTGTTGATGTATACGATAGGCCTATGTCATTCCCCAACATCAGGCGATGAGAACGAGCGCCAGACTTTGTGGATCGGTGAAGAATTGGTGGAGAAATGGGCAGGAGAAAGCGGGAAGGTGTGCTCGGAGATAAGAAATGATGTTCACACGCCCGCTGCCGCCATCATAATCACGCACTGCTTTTGATCGCCGCCATCATTTACCTCCAAATTTGACGTAGGGAGTCCTCATAGGTCGCATACCGTGCCATAGGTCTCAAATTCCGACTTGATGTATTGCACCACCTGGTATTACGCAAATGGCCCACTACCTAGACTGGCCCACTAGGCAGTCGCTGATAATACAACTTGTGAGAGGTGGTTTGGTGTACTCATACAAATAGCGGAAAAGGCGAGTCCAATGGAGACAAATAATGATATCTAAGCGCTTTTAGTGGAACTGCGTGCGCTGTAGGGACGGCCGGAAGTGTCAGCAGCCTCATCCGGCTCTACTGTATTCTTGTGAACTCGTTTCTTGGCACAAGGAGGTCAACAATGGAAAATAAGGTAGCGGTAAATTATTTACTTTGTCGTTGGTCTTCTTGGCAACCTTGGATTTTGTCTTGGATTTGCGCTGTGAGGTTTGACCTAATGAGGTAGTAAGTCTTTCAGAAATAAAGTACTCACCGGCGGGAAGTCGTCTAGCGTCAGTTCAATTATCGGAGCCATTTTCTGCACAGACGGTGGGTTCTATCAACAGGTAAGTAAGGAACAATTAAGAAACCGGAATTTCGTCACCTCAAAACATATCTTCTTGGGATGTTTCGGGCTTTCCGGGGAGTCAAAGTCCACACGTTTCAAGGGTGAAGCAGGGGACACTGTATCTCGAAGCCTCGTCATATATCGGGCAAGTTATTTGCAATCATTTGATACGTACCAATGAAGCACAGGATGTTCCACATTTTTAACCGCGTGACTTGACATCCTGCAAACCATTTTAATGCCAATGAAGTCCCAGGACCATTTTCTAAGCCACGCATCCCAGAGGTGGATAACCCTCATGACTGCCAATATTTACACCCATTCAGATCGTGGCCGGAGGCATTATTACGCTTTCCAGAGCGCAATTACTGGTTTGCATTTTGAAATGCGTGACCCAATTGCGTTTTCAATGGTGCACATTTTGATGGGACATCCTGCCAACCATTTCAATTCCAATAAAGTCTCAGAGTTATTTTCTGAGCCGCGCAAGCGCAGAGCCCTCATCACTGCGAACATTTACAATCGAGTCAATTTTGGAGAGTTTGCGAAAAAGATGGCAGTATGGTGCCGGTCACCTAGCTGCCGCCATCAAAAATTAGTGGCCAAATCGGCCGGAGAAAATTTTGGCCCTATACACAGCCACAATCCGCGACTATTTTCATTCTCCGCGGGTCGTCATCCCCTCCTGAAACATACCCAAGTCAGATCAGTGGAGATTAATATTAGTACATTACAATCAACAATTACAGCAGAAGTTCCTCCCAGACAATATTAGTGGTACGCAGTGAAAAATCATCTTCATACTTCAAATTAAGACACTGTCTGCATCTGGTACTCGCGTCATCACCGGGTATAATTGGCCATGTGACAAGACAGGTCTGCGTAAATCCAGACCAAGCTTCTGGACAGTTAGGCACTGGCACCCATTGAAGGTTGTGGCATAGCAGAGAGCGAGGGAATTTGCTTTCGATGGACTACAAATTGAATCCTTGAGGTTGAAAGTGAAATCTGATTCTTGGGATATGGAGGCGTATCTGCCAAACACGAAAAACTCGTTAACAAATTTACATCCCGTCGATTGGTTACATACCGGGTTCACCATTCTCCCGGCTACAATGGATGATATGGTTTCAACTTCAACGGTGGACCGAAAAGATTGCGGACGATGACTCGGGTGTTTTTTGTGAGGCCACGTGAAGCATCAAAATTGCGGGTCAGTCTGCATATGGCTCCGATCTTGAGTACTAATTCATGAGGTGGAATCCCTGATTCTTCGAGGGAGTGCAAGAAGTCTGGATCGGCGAGAACGGCTTCGTCCGTCCCTTCAGCATCACCTTCAATCGAGTCACTACTCGTCATCACCGAAGTAACCGGAAATTGATCGATTGTGACAGATCACGTTGACTGGGTTCAACCATACCTTACCATCAGATACCTACTGATATTAGCTGCGGACCGCATAACTTGTTTGGGGAGAATTGCCCCAGTATTGCTCCATAGGGACCAAAAAAGATTAGTGACCCGTCTTTGAATTATGCCATTTTATCCAGCAGTCAAAAGAAACTTTGCAAAGAAATTACCAGGAGCCTGAAGGCAAAGTGGGTTATCTTGAAATCGATGGACAGACATCTCTGGTAGATTCTGGAATGGTTAAGTTTGTGATCATGTCCCATATTCCTGCAGCAAATTGTGCTGTCGCATTATCTGTCATATTTCAGAATTACTCGTTGAACAAGTGATTCTGATAGTAATTGGTCATGTAGAACATCATGGATGTATGGAAAGATTACTCTGGAGTGCTCCAGTCAGGTCTTGCACAAAGTTGAGTTGTTCACAGTTCCATTTTTGGGGGTTTACTGGATAGCAGCTTGCGCAAGATCCATGCAGACATGACTTGCCCTGAAAAATGTGTTGCTCATGAGCATTGATTCACTTTACTTGAGTTCTAAGTCATGAGGCATGTGAAGCATATCCTAAGGCATGGTGCTGACCACTGAAAACTACATACCTACTTCCACACCAAGCCTTACATCTCAACTTTTGACACAAGTAACGAAAATGAGCAGGCCTTAAACAATTGATCTCCATAAAGTGTGCACATGATTTTTGATACCGAATTCATTCTGGAGGGCAAGAATATATCCAGATGAACATCCCTAGGCAATCACACTAAGAATATTCAACAAATTTCAGCTGTAATACGGCAATTTCCGGTTACATTCGGTGATGACGAGTACTGTGGTAGCGGTGAGTTTCCCCAGGAACATTATGGAGAACAGTGGCATTGAAATCGTTGACAAAGGCGTTAAAGGGACTGAGAATCGCTGGAGAAATGCAGATGGTAGGATCTGCAACGACAGCCGGCGGAAAGACGAAATCAATGAGCTGTTGGACCGATTGTGTGTGGTTCAGACAGCTGAGATTGACAGTATCTTCCTTGTAATTGTCTCCGATGTCGTCCAAGAATGATGAGAACTCGAGGTCAGTCCGCTGTCGCATTGAACGCTCCAGCCGCAGTATCTCGAATCTGCTGAACATGGGTTGAGTGCGTAGAGATGCCCTGCAGATTGCAGTTCGGCCTCCAAATCGAACAACAGGTGAAACCTAAGTGTATTGAAGATGACTCGCAAATTATGGTGAAAAAATGAACAAACCTGTCGAAAGTCCCCAACTGTTATGAATATTCGCCCGCCCCAGACGCGATCAAATTTTCCCGTTAGCAATCGCATGGGACGATCTGCGCAGTCGAATGCCTTGAAATGCAAGCCACCGATTTCGTCAATCACATGGCACTTTGCTGTGTGCAAGAGTCGTGCCCGATCACTCTTGAGCCCAACGGATGACTTCAAAAATGGTCGACTGGGATCCCATAGAGGTAATGTGTTGTTCTTCCCCCTGGATAATTTTTCGCAGCAAAAGCGGTGGTGACGCGTGGCAGTTTGAAAGGGTGGGCCATTGCCAGCGATCAGGGAACATTGAAAGGCAACAGGCGAAGAATTGTGGGAACACAAAGGACGATCAGATGCGGAATGGGCGCTGGACGGGCGGTTAGAGCCGGACGGGTGCTTCCAAAGATCCGGGTTGTAAATAGTCGTTCCGGTTGAGCGTAGCTTAAATCAGGGCGCCTAATTGGCCGTCGGCGTGGATCTGTTATCAGATGACAGATGCTTCCAAAATTTTGGGTCTGCAAGTCCATAAGCGCAGTTTTAAACGCTTCGGACGGACACCCTTAATTTAATAAAGAGACAGATTTCCCCTGTCAGTGGCCAAATTGAAGGCAAGATTTTTTTACCTCACTCAATTTTGATCCAAATAAAAATCTGTCTTACAGATCTCTGCGGAATGTCAAAAGAAACACTTGTGTAAGAGGGATAAGCAATAGAGGTAAAACTCAGACCGAAAAATCCCGAGCAATCTCAAGCACGGGGTAGCGGCAGCTCCCCCCCTTCCCCCCCCCCGCCGTCACATGTGTGACACTGACACTCTGTGACACGAGCTGTAACGGCTTATTCCAAGCTCATCCAAACCCTGCCAGACATGCTCGGTGCTTTCTCAATTTTGAAGAGGTTGTCAACAGAGGGTGCCCAGAAGACATTAGACCCCACACAGCTAAGGTTCCCCAGGGGTAGAGGTAGAGGTATTTTGAGGCCAACCTCTACCCCTACCCCTCAAACCTCTGACCTCCAGAGGTTTACCTCTACTTTACCTCTAATACCTCCAAGGTTTACCCCTACACGACCTCTGTGAGAGGTAGAGGTAGAGGTTAGAGGTCCTTAGGGCAGAAACACGTTGAATTTGCTCTGGAAATGCATGCTACAATTGACGAGTATAGACCATATAGCAGGGACATACAAGTAAACAGCAGGATACATGGTAAGAGTAATATGAAAAATCAAAATAATCCTAATCAGATAATCCTAATCCGTTGCCTTGGCCTTTCCTTCCATATTTTGTCATACAGCTGCCTGGAACTCCTTATCACCAACCAAGTCATGCTTGCTCCATGATCCGAGGCAAAGGAAAGTGCGCACTAATTTGCAGAAAGGCAGTTGCGAGAATTATTTTTTACCCACAGTACCTCTCAGTACCTCTGAACCTCCCAAGGTAGGGTAGAGGTTTGGGAGGTTTTGAAATGGCCCGACCTCTACCCCTACCTCTGACGACCTTACCTCTGACCTCCAGAGGTTTACCTCTACCCCTAGGGAACCTTACACACAGCATATCCATAGTGCACCGCCAATTACATATCCAAATTGGGTCCGAGCCAATGGCTGGCTGCGGCTGGCTTATTTTTGGCTCAGAGCCGGCGGCTAGCGGTTTCGAGCCGAGCCGTGGCAACACTACAAAACTGTCAGTCGTTCAAGCTGCATTTCCTCTGCTCCACTCACAGGAAGAAGGTATGTTGGCTTGCAGGCCAAATTCAGCAATTACTAACCATGCCAGATCCGCACTTAAATCATTTTCCAGGTGATATTTTGTGTCATAGTACACGGCTATCCCGGAATTCAACGATCCGCAGAATCGATGAAATCCAATGGATCCATTTTTGATGCTAGTCGTTTTTTTTTGTGATAAGTTCGCGAGCTACACACCGAGAGGGGAGGGGCTCAGTTCCAACTACCTTCTATAATTTTCGAACTCCAGCAGCAAGACTGAAAGAAAAAAGTTTTTTTTCGGCAATCAATTGCTATTGGAATTCAATGGTTTTGCGGATCGTAGAATTCCAGTGGAAGCCGGGATAGCCGTGTATGCACTTCCTAGATGCAAAGTTCAACCGCATCTCGGGTATCTTGGGCGAACCCAGCACGGCCGATGCCTGTGTCGGCGTACCTCCAGACTCATATTTTGGGATTTTGCATGGTACTAACATGTTGGCGTGTCGGTTAGACCGAATCTGAAAGTACACGATTGGATTCTGCGGCTCTTCCCGAGATGCCCGACTTTTGGTTGAACTATAAAAATGAAGTCGAAAGGGAAATATGATGGAGTATGAAGATATAATTCGTTGCGTCAATGCTGGGGTAACTCAACAAAAATCCTCTTGTCACCATTTCCAGTTTGCCGCAGTAGTGAAATTCAACAGCATCAAGGTGGGCAGATCTGTTGAGAAGGATCAACAAGAAAGTCGAGGTATATCTTTACGATATCGGTACACCGTGTGTGTTCAACATACTGAAACACGAGTCTAAAACCTCACCATATTTTTACGAATGTGACACGGCGCGGCAGTGGCGCGCGGCTTGATACTTACCAGCATTCTCCAGACCCGACCTCCGGGCCAATTTCGAGAAATCAAAGTCCGACTTGGAAACGATGGGATTACATTCACGTTTAAACAACCTGTGTGGAGGTAGCTCTTAAATGAATGAGCCTCACGGTGGGACTTCCTTGCCTAGGGATAGTAGCAACTCACCGGATGCCCGCCCGCCTCAACATCCAACACTCTTCGGCGGCGTGCATCGACGCGTGTCACCCCAGTTCTGTAATTTCTGAAAATTTCACACAAGACAGCCGTGAACCACCCTGGGAAAGCGTTGGAATATCGAGTCCCCGCTCGCGCGCAGCCTGACAACCCCGGCTTCCACTTCGGTTCCAAGACCCCCGTTCTGTGAAATTCCCATTAGTTCCCATGCTTCTTTCGGTGGGCTTGAACGGACATTCCGCCGAATTTTGTATAAATAACTTTAGTCTTTAATCGATTCCCTCACGTGCTTGCGAGGATCTTCTGCTATCGAAATTCCCAGGTGACTTTGAGACGGTCATTCTAACACACTGCATGTTTGCTCACTAACCTTGAGCTGGGCTTCCTCATACGATATGTCATCTCTGTGTATGCAGTGAAGATCGAACTGGTGGAAGCCAAGCATGGAATACAAGCCAGTGTCACAGGTTGGGTCTTACCACTTCTATTTCTCCGCCAGTTGCGCTGGCTTGGCATGTGGAAAGGATTGGCAGGTGATGGCATCAAGTTTTCCAGGCCAACCAATTACGTACCCTAACCGACACATCACCATGTCAACTCATACTCCTTTCTGAGTTGTCTTAGTCAACACTCCATTGCCTATGTCCTTCTCTCTGGTGGAGGCCTTGTCGATGGCGGCCAAACCATTCTTACCGGATCTCATTGCCTGCAGAGGATATTACATATCTTTTGGTTATGTCATCTTCTAGACTGGGCCGCAAGGGCTTATGTAAGGATCCCCAGGGGTAGAGGTAAACCTCCAAAGGTTGGAGGTAAGGTAGGCCAAGGTAGAGGTAGAGGTCAGCACATTTTGAAACCTCCCAAACCTTTGACCTACCTTGGGAGGTTGAAAGGTATTTAGAGGTACAGTATCAGGACTTGATCAGGACTCAGGTCCCATGATTTTCAATGACCACTCTGGCTCACTAGTAGTAATTTGAACCTGCGGAGGTCCCTCATTTGATTCACACTGCCCACTTCTGTTATTATCAGTTTTTTCTTCAACTTTATGCCGAGTTTATCGCGAGATCATGACCCGGAGGTGACGTTCTGGGTCAAAAATTACTTGGAAGTAGACTTGGTTTCTGCTCAGTGCATCAGTTTGTATAGCGACAATAAAGTTATTGTTTCTGAGTGTACTAGCGCAAAGTAAACTGAGAACCTCTCCTTGTAAACCTCTCAAGGTATTGGAAAGGTCTAGCAGAGGTATACCTCCAAGGTTTGAGAGGTAAGGTAAAGGTTTACCTCTTGGAGGTTGGAGGTTTTGAAGGTAGGGGTAAAGGTAGGCCCCGGTATACCTCTACCTTTACCCCTGGGGAACCTTAGGCTTATGTGGTGCTAAGTATAATCTAGGGACACGAGGTAGCAGATCCATCAGATTAATATCCTATGTGAATGCCACTGCTTCTGTCAGGGCATCTGATAGAAAATCACGGCAGAAACACAGCTTTGCACCCCTCCATGCAGGTTTGTGCCAGGCTGCTGGGGCGATGCATCACTTCGAATGGAAGTTCGCCATTCTGCTGTGTCTCAAGATCCCGGAGTTGGGACACTCCATCCCTGACGTGACACCTGCGTTTTCATTCTGCCGAGCCTTCTGGAACGACACGTTGGGAGTAGGCATTCAACAGTCAGGGCCCTTCAAAGCGTTGTACTACTGTAGGATGGAGATCCGTACATATGAATAACAGGTGGACTCTTTTCAGCAATTGATGGTAATGAAAATAACAAGTGGCCTTCGAGGCCATGAGGCAAGTGACGTGGGAGTCATCCTAATAGTTCAATGAGGAGATAGGTACAATATAGACTCTGATTTAATAAGCAGGGTTCAGGCTATGGACAACAGACAGCGAAGCATGATTGCGGAACCCAGTGCTTATTGCCACGATATTAACGGCGGAGAACTAAATTTGACCCTCCCTAAAGATTTGATGCTCCATCATTTCACCTGTGCGCTCCTATAGCATTGCCTCAATCACATTACAGACATCTTTTTCCCAAGGTCTAACTTCCTAAGGGTATTAAGGCGGATGAGCAAGTTTGCTGGAAAAGTTATTCTCAAGAGATGATTGAGTTGGCGAGCAGCATATGATTGCCAGTGGCACAGAATACATTGAGAATAACGTTGGAATAATGGCGATTGAGTCGGCAGTCAGAGGAACAGGCCACCCGTGGCTGTGGCTGATAGGAATATTATGAGCGACAGCGAAGGTACATGCCGGCAGAATCGTAGTTACGAGCCACGGCATGGAGCCTATAATTGTCTAGACATATGCAGAATTACACGCTTGAAAACTAGCGCTGAAACGACGGAGAGCCTAGACACGTGGTACTAGATTTGGTGCCACGTCCCTGGCTCTTCTGGGCAGCGGGGATCAGAAAGAGGCTGACCCACGTTGGCTGCGGCGACAGGCTACTCAGAGTCTGTGTGTACTTGGCTCTGGCCTTGGCTAGCCCTTGTTTCCTTTCAACGTCTGACAAGACAAGTGGACTCGCAAGTACAAGCGGCGACCAGAACCCCAAAAGTATGCACGCCTCTCACTTCCTACTTCCATCTACATCTTGCTTACCTGCCTTTCGCCATGCAGTCCTTTGTGTTTTCTACTTGAATTCAATCCCCCCCTTGTATCATCGTGTGCAGAATGCCTTGTTTCCTTCATATCTCCCCTCTGACTCCCGCGAAGGCCCCAGGGAACCCACTGGCCGAATTTCAGCCTTGTTTTAACCCTATAGAACCTTAGGCAGTCGTCGACAGTCGCCGATAGACCTACCCCGTCACCAGCATGCCGAATGACTCCCCTAAAGCTGCGCCATCCACCCCAGAGCGCCCGTATCCTTTTCCACTCCCACCGCCTCCGGAAAGCTACCCCCCGTTCCCCACAGATTCCGCAAATCTGGATGCTAATGGTGCTCCTCCTCCTCCCGGAACACCCTATATGTTTCCGTGCCCACCACCCCCCGGGATGTTCTACACCTTCCCACCCCCGCCGCAATCGCAATCTCCCAGCACACCCTCGTCTGCCTCACGCCCGAAGCGCAGCCAGGTGAAGGTGGCCGTGAGTACATGCAATTTTATTTGGTGCCAAACACCGCTGACTGCGTATAACGGACCAGTGCACGAACTGCGCGAAGGCTTCCAAGCGCTGTGATGACCAGTGCCCGTGCCTGCGGTGCCAGAAGTACAGCATGGCAGACACGTGCGTCGACGGGCAGCGCAAGGAGCGCAAGAAGGGCGTCAAGCGCGGGCCGTACAGGCGCAGGGCCAAGGACGGCGACAGCCCGCCCGCCTCGGAGTCCTTCACCGCAGAAGTGGGCGCCAGCCCCCTGCGGCGGAATGGACCGCTTCGCATGGACCGCCGCCTGCGCCGCTGCCGCCGCCCTTCTGCACCCGCGCCACTCGCGCCGCCTGCCTCTGCTGCGGCCCGCAGCCATTCTCCGCCCCGTCTGAGGGCTACCTGCACCCGTTCTACCCGCCCATGGGCTTCCTCCTCGGGGCGCCGCCGCCGGGCGCTGAGGAGGGCGCGGCGCCGGTGCCGTACTTCTACCCGTACCCGCCGTTTGGGATGTACCCCCCGCCGGTACAGGCTGCGGTACCGGCTGCCGCGGACGCAAAAAGGGCTGAGGAAGAGAAGAAGTGGAAGCGGGGGAAGGGGAAGATGAATGGGGTGAATGTCGTCGGGACGAACGAGGCGAATGGGAACGGCCCGAGCGCAGACGCAGGAGAGGGCGCTGCGAACAGGAAAACGCAGAGGCCGATGGGGACGAGGGCGTGTACGCCTGAGCGCTGATGGGCGCAAGCGAGTTGCACGAGAGTTGCTTGCTCGCCTGCCATCTACAAAACCATCTCATCGAAACAAGTCCGGAGATAGCATTGTAAGGAGAAGGACGGGACATGCAGTATAACCTTCTTTTGTCTAAGTCCCCGGGTGGAGCGTATGAACCGGTGAATATAAAGGCCAGTACCTCAATCGTCTCTGCTCGGTGGAAGTTTCAAATATACTTTCAGTGCCGGTTGCGCAAACATAGTCGCATTGGCATGCATTCGAACACAGCCAGAGTTGACCCTGATCACACATCGATTGTGTCTCACCCTCGCTATCATCAGACCCTCTGCATAAGTTAAACCCTATAGCTGCGGGGAAACGTTCCCAACCCAGTCATAATTTGCCAACGCATCCTAGGGAATTTTTCCCTTTAAAACAAGGGCCTCACATGCGACACAGATATCAGTGCATCCATCAGCCGAAACAGGGCCCGGCAGTTCCTCTATGGGGTCGGAAGAGTGGAATCTCTCTTTTCTGGTAACACCTTCGCCCTGCAAGAGCTCTAGAGTACCTGGGAAATCATTCAGGGCTCTCATTCAGGTCTGGGAGTCAGTCGGCCGCAAACAGCGCAACCAGCCTCAATGAATTTTGAAGGTTGTACAATAGTGGCGGAATTTGTCAATATTCGGTGTAAATTTTTCCCTGAACTGGGGCAAGGAGGGAATTCTGTTCCGTTCAATCGATTTGCTCCGTATCTTTGCTGGAATCTTAATTTGGCCGCCAGGACGGCAGTTTCTCTACATAGTTTGAGGTTATGGGCTGCAGACATGTACTGAATCTTGCCCTTGTTCTTCTTGTAATTTCGAGCATTGGTATTGCTCCTTTCCTCTCGTTTTTTGCGCGGTAACACGGGAGGCGCTCTTACCGGTGTCATTACTGACAGAATATCTGGACGTTCTGTACAGACGTGGTCTTCCATGATTTTACGTGCATCTTCAACTTCGAGTCTCGACATTATCCGCACATTGTTTACCCCAGATACTGAAGTCAATTCTATACGGGTCAAATGGGGTATAAGGTCAATCAGGGGAATGCGAGCAGCAATACAACTGGTATATCTAGTTAGCACCGCATGGACTTCTTCAGGACGACACTGGAACTGGAATAGGTAAGTACTTGTACTTAAAGATTGTAACCTGTTAGTGACAAGAATACGGCCTGCAACAGTTTGCCAACCAAAGTGAAAGCGGTGGCCACCGCCGATCAAATTTTGAGAAGCACACCACGTCGTAGACAGCATGTCGGTGTCAGAGGCACTTTGCACGAAGCATCGGCCGTAATAACGGGATTGTCACAGCTAACAATATGAAGGCAGCTGACTGCTAAAAAAAAATCCGAACCTCGAGGTCGGAATTTCGCGCACATACAGTGGGGACGGGCACCGCCCTTGATCGGTCCGGCATGTTTGTCCTTGTTTAGTTGGCAGTAACCATTGGTTCCAGGCTTGAAAACGTTATAACTTTTCACCTGGCCACTTTTGAGCAATAGTCAAAAGGGAAATTCTGTCTGAAATCATCAGAGCAACAGAACTACGTAGCCGGACCTTTGAATTTTGTCTCGTGCATGAAGTAGGACCGAATTCAAGATAGGTTCGAGCAATATTTGCGCTGCCAAGGCGTTCACAATACGGAAGGCTACGTAACTATGCAGAGTGCATATGTACCTACGTTTTCGACTGCAAAACCTAAAAGATTCATCTAGAATTGAGAAAGTTATAACCGGTTTATGTCTCTGAGCGGAAATCACACCTGCTGCTGTGGAAAAGTTCTAGTAGCTCCATTATCTAACTTTATGAGGCCTTTTATGCACTGTTAACATATCCTTATACTCACAAAACTTTAAAATGATGGGAATGGTCCTCGAACGAGGCGAACACTCCGAAATGTGACAGGTGTCACACATTGTGACCAGCTGAATGCGGTGGGATCTTCGAACCAAGTTCGCAGATGCATAACATGAATACTACACCTGTGCATTTCAAAATATTATAAAATTATGTTTGACACGTCTAGACCACATCTTTGGGCTCAGATAGCTCGGATTTGCTCAGAAGGCTTCGAGCTACTCCAAAATACTGGTTGTCTGGACTTCCGCACACCGTAGTGGCTAAATACCCCCAAAAATTGCAATGAGAAACAGCAATCCAGAAATATGTAAAATCCCTTTGGCTGGGATGATATTTGGCGGTCTCAGGGCCTCCGCTTGGGTAAATTCCTCCAACATTGAGTGTGGAATAAGAGTGATAAGCACATTTTGGGTAGATTGACTCCTGAGACACATATCTATGAACATTATAAACATTTTACTCCGCCAATTCAAGTCCATAAAGTGTGTGAGGAAGGAATTAATTGAAGGAACACGGGGGCGAAAAATACAATTGAGAACAAATAAGGACAAACATGCCGGATCGATCAAGGGCGGTGCCCGTCCCCACCAGTGATACAGTACCGAAGGCGCGAGCGAAAAATTTCCCATTTGGGATGTTTTCAAAGAATTCCCCATATCTCGGTCAGTTCTCAGCGGATTCGGTTGAAACATAGCTAGATATACTAGGCTAATTGACGTGGAATTAATGATAGAAATAAAGTTGTAAAAATATTCCATATTGGATGATCCACAATTTTAGGCTCTTTTGAGGAGAAATGCAATCCAGCGTGGTCCAGACGTCTTCATACGACCTGGTTTCGCGCGAGGAGGGACATTTCACCCTCTTTATAAAATTAAGCATTCTGCCTGTCCGAAGCCTTTTTAAACTCCGCTCATCTCCGCTGATTGCCGTACACCACGGCAGCTGCCCATCGGGTTCCAGAGTGTGCTTTCTCGCCAGCCCACGGACAATCAATCATTCGGCATTGTCGGCACGTGATGTCACCCTTCTGACAAACTTTAACAGACACTGCGTGGCGCTAACATTGACAGATGGCTCCCACCACATCGAAACAAAGGCGCCGAACGCGCCTATAAAAATGTACACAATGCCAAACCAATGCTACCACTTAAACACTCATTCAAGCACCGGTTTTTTATGAAGAGGGAATATTCACCAAGGAAAGTAGCAGTAATGCATTATGGAGGCCCATGGCCACAGACCACAATGCATTAATGTGGGAGGTTGGCCGTGTGGCGGATTATACCCGCAATACAATGTGTCCGTAATCAAGCGATAGTAGGGGAAAGTAAAAGAAAGGCAGCTTCAGGGATTGAACCAAAAGCCTCAGGATTACCTAATCATATAAGAAAGGCAACACTGTAACCAATTAGACTAAGAAGAAGATACCAGAAATTAAATTGATGGGACTATACCTAGCCAAAGCTGTTACATAATAAGCCTGTTTTTCACCCATTATGGCCCACATAGGCCACATGGTTAATGTTAGTGTTAGTGGTTAGTGTTAGGTTAATGCCTCTTTGCCTGGACCCAGGGGATATATATTTCTGTTGGTTAGGGTTTTGGTTAGGTTGGTTAGGTTTTTGGTTAGGGTTGGTTAGGGTTGTAAAATACAGGAAAATGTGTAATAAGCATAGCAAACAATTTTCGAAGACCTAGGGCAGCTTGCCTGCCCTAGGTGTGGGTATAAGCAGTCCCAGGTAGGGTAAGGCTAGCCTTACCCTAGCTGGGTAACAAAATATTATATATATGGTCACTTTAGTGTAGTGGTTAGAACTTTAGATTTGGATTGGTAATCAATACCAAAAGGTCTGTGGTTCAATCCTCCTTTTGGCCCATTATTCTTTTAATATGCTTTCGCAATCTGCCACATTGCATTATTGCAGGCTCCTGGTCGGATGGCCGAGCAGCGTGTTTAATGCATTGTGGTTGCAGGCCACGGCCTGCAACATTGCATTATAGGTACAGTCTCTACATCAATATTATTGGTGCCAGTTTGGTGTTTGAATGTCAGCTTCCGAGACGCTTTAACCGGCGCCAATGGCTTACTCGCTATTTCATCAATCCTGACTAGGGGGAAAAGTCTGCAGAATACAGGTTGAAATACACCGCCAGTGGTTTATCACAAAACCTCAATTTTATCATATCTGACAAAAGGCTTCGCAGACAGGTGTAATTTTATTAGAATTTTGCTATAAAATTTTCATGAATTTCATGAGGTTTTCGACCCTACCTTACTGGCATTGCCCCACACAAAAAATAATCCCAGATGATATATGGTGTGCGACATCTAGCTGCCACTAAGTACTTTCATCCTTGAAATTTTGTGGCCTCCGTTTTACTATCCCTCTAGCAAAAGTGTGATCTCCTACTCGAGAGGGATTTCAATTTAAATCAAGACTGGGTGAGCTGAAAAGATATTTCTGGGTGAATTTGGCCACATGAGGGTGAAAAAAGTGGGCATGCCAATTTTTTTCTCCGCCCCTAATTTTTGGTGGCTGGTGATGTGCGCTTAGCAAAATTTAAAACTATTACGACCATTTTGGCGTATCTAAGTACTAGGAAACACCGACTGCGTCAGCAACGACCTTGCTTACCAGATCTAAGGGGAAAGTACTTTGGAATTTACTTTAGCGTTGGGATTCGGGGACACCTGCTTGCACCATAGAATATTTTGCAGTGATTCAAGATCTCTGCATGATGTGTGCCCTGAGAGGATCGGGTTTGCTTTCAAAATGTTCTACAGTAGTGTTGAGCATCGAATCCTGCAAGAAGTCAAGCAAGCTAACAAAACACTCAAAATGACGACATTGCACTGCACATTTCCCTCAATCATGTCTCTCCGTTCGTCCTATTATATGTTTTTTCATGCAAACAGCTGTAAATCCAGGGTTGTTACATTTTTGAATTTCTGTGATCAATCAAGGGGGAGGGGGACCGCCGAGCGCTTGTATACATTAAGAAGGATGTGATACAGTCAGAATTCTAGATAATTTTGTCTTTGGTGCTTGTAATCACTTGGCGACAATGGGCAGTACAGCGGGATTGGGAAATATTGTGAGAATTGATGAAGTCATGGACTTTAGGTGCTTATGACTCCATGGCATGTTTATAAATGTATGCAAGTCCTCCCTCCCACTAAACCAGGTTGTATGACGACGTCTGGACCACACTGGATTGCATTTCTCCTTAAAACAGCCTAAAAGGCGAAAGGAACGGCGTCCTACACGCAATTCTGCATGAAATACAAAAAAAAAAGCAGAGCGAAAAAGAACCGAAAAAAGGCTCCTGTGAAACCCCGGTTCGCAGCTCCCTTTTTACCTCCTTCTCTTCATGTTCTGAAGAATGAACATATCTCGAAGGTCATAAACCCTCGCAGACGACTCAAGAGCACTCTAGTTTGGTCCAGTTCCCTTTTTGCAGACCTTTTCGCCTCCCTATTACTTTTCTCTCCTAAACATGAAAAAGGAAGTGAAAAAGGGAGAGGAAAAAGGGAACCGTGAATGACCCTAATAATGTTTCAGGACCCAGAAGTATTTAAAGAACACAAGGGACTGTTCGGCCGCTTCGCGGCCTCCCATCCCCTTTCGTGCAATTTATTCAACAAAGTCGCTGGGGCCGGGCAAGAGCAACGTACCATTCAAATCCACTGATTTTTTTGATTCAAACCGATAGTCACGCGTCAGGCTCGACTTTTATTCTATTTTACAAGCTTTACGACCCGTGCCTTCGGCACGGCTACTCGCTCCGCTCGCAGCCGCCCTCCGGCAGGGTCGACAGCTTCTTGGGGCTCTGCCCCAAACCCCGGGGGTGGCTCCGCACTTTAGTATATTTTTTTAAAGCAATCAAAATTTATAGACATTGAACTATACATGACAAACTACCTGTGAGGAATCCTTTAATCAGACTTCGGAACCAAAATTGGAAAGATGTATACATACTGTACTTAAAGCAGAACCTCTGGGTAGACAATATTTTTCGTAGCTGTGCTGGCATCATTTTTTAACAGTGCTTTAACTCTTCGACTGGAAGTGCATCGAGAAAGTGCCACATATAACTGCCCATGAGCGAAGACATCAGTCCGAAGGTCCAAACCAATGTGATCCACAGATTGGTCCTGTGATTTGTTTATAATTGAAAATGCGAGACGAACAGGGAATTGTCGACGTTTCATGGCAAAACCAATCTGTTCCACTGAAGGACTAATTGAGATACATGGGATGAAGGCCTTTTTGCCACTGTGTTCTCCACCAATCAGCCGTATTTCAAGGACATGAGGTGACATTTTAGTGAGAATGAGAGCCATTGCAGAGACCTTGGGATCCAGATTTCGAAGGACCATAATTGGACATCCAACCTTCAATTTTAATTTTGCCAGGAGAAGTCCAGAGGTTCGAATAGAGTTAAGGTATTCAATAGGATATTCAAAATGATTGTTGTTCGCACCCTCCTCTCTGATCACGGAATCTGCACTGTGCAAAACTGTCTTCTCTCCCGGAAATTTTTCAAGCAGTGCCTTGTTGAGCTCATCTACATCATCATTTCGGGCAGAGAGAATTGTGCGTTCCAAGAAATATTTATCTTGGTCATGATCAGGACATATGGTGGAGATCCCAGGATAAATGATGTCAATCATAGATTGAACACTGTTGCTGGGTAGCTTCATAACCTCCGGAAGTTCAATGTTCTGGGCAGGATCAATGTTCCTTCCATGTCCAACATCCAGAAATCATTTTGCAAAATCCTTATCCTCTTGTCGTGCATTAGGACCTCCCAGCCGCATGTTCTGAGTCAAATGAAGTATTTCAACCTTTTTCCACAGGAGTGAACGTTGAAGACATAGTCCAACAATTTGCTCCCTTCCACCTTTGACAACAACAGGAAGGATCTGCTGGAAATCACCGCCATAGACTACCGTGGTTCCCCCATATGGGCGGGGATCATTTATCCACCGCTTCCTGTGCTCGCCGATCCTGCATTGGAACCTCATCCCAAATAATTAGGCAAACCTTCTTAAGCAGCTCTGCCAGCATGGTGCCTTTTTGACATTGCAGAGAATCCCTTCCCAGAGTGTAATGGGAATTTTGAATGTAGAGTGAGAGGTTCTACCACCAAGTAATAATAAGGCTGTGATTCCAGAGGATGTGACGCAAAGTACAATGATACCCTCTGCACGCAACGCATAACATAGTGTGTTATATACATGAGTTTTTCCAGTGCCTCCAGGACCATTCAAGAAGAACAATTTTGGTTCATTATTCATAACAGAATTCATTATTGCGTCAAATGCAGCAAGCTCGTTGAGGTGTGTTAGGAGGAGTTTGATCCCTATAGGTAAAGCCTGTGTCAACACTGAAGTCTAAAAACCATCACAATGAAAGCCTGCATTTTTTATTCAACGGCCTCTACAAATGACTTAAAAAGGGCAAAGACATATT
The DNA here is from genome assembly GCA_029378395.1 of Mycena leptocephala. Classification (NCBI taxonomy): domain Eukaryota; kingdom Fungi; phylum Basidiomycota; class Agaricomycetes; order Agaricales; family Mycenaceae; genus Mycena; species Mycena leptocephala. Next base: position 641,181 of record JARJLF010000017.1, on the reverse strand, counting down.
AGCACAGCAACATGTACAAAGCTCAATATTAGATTAGATTTCAGAGAGATAGGGGTAATGGAGCCAGGGAAGCATCTGAGAAGGAAAATGACTGAGAGGAAAGAAAAAGAAACAGCAGTGGGCATTGAGAAAGCACCTTCTACAGTAGTCTGAGAAGAGTGGGAGGTGGGAGGAAACAGAAGTGCAAGCTATCATCCCTCAAATAAATAATAAATGTCGAGGCAAATGAAATTATCGCAGATAAATCAATAGCCGTTGTCGATCAAGGCGTGGGAACCGGCGGCAACATCTCGACAGGCGGCAGCAAGAAGTCGACAAAGTCTCGTGATTTAAGCATGTGACTTATCAAAAAAGCTGTGCGTCCTCTTTTAAAGTAAAGGATTGCGGCAATATTTTTTTCTCGATTTGTGGGATTTTCTGGCGGCGAGTAGTCACGTGGCTGTCGATTTGAATGAAATAATTCTGTATACTCGAGCAGTGAGTGCACTTGAACTGTGAACCGGCCATTCACTGAGTCTGCGTAAAAAAAAAGAAAGGGGGGTTTATCCTTATTATTCCACCTTTGGATGTAATATTCTGTATTATTGTTACAGTGTTCCACCAGTCAATGAAACACCACCTCCTACTTGTAGAATTTTATCTTTCCGATGAACATAACCTACAAACAATGTTTTCGTCCACAGACTCCAAATAGCTCAAACAGCACTTCACTTACTACAACTGAGGTGCGCGGTGGGAATTTCTAATTTGGCGAACAAAAATACAGAAAAATATGGCACCCAGAGGTGAAGTGAAGGTAAATCACGCTTCTACATTTTATGGCCACCTTCAGATCACAACTTTTGGAATGCATAAAAGTCCTCCCTCACAAAAATCTAGGTCATTTCAACATGCCTAGATGCAGGTAGACCGAATTGACCCCCAAAATCACCCCCAGACCCATCTCACCGACTATAAAATATTTTCGCAACTTTTTTTCTATCATTAATTACGCGCGAATTACCCTTAATTATCTAGCTATGTCTTATCTAAATCTGCGCAGAACTCATTGAGATATGGATGAATCGGTCGCGGGGATCAAAAAATGCCCAAAACAGCAATTTTCTCATTCGCTCCTTCAGTACCTGCTGTAAAAAAGCTTCGATTGAAAGGTTGATTTTAGAGAAGAGGGAGATGAAGGGAGACAACCCTCTCTACCGATGAAATTGAATGGTAGGCTCAAAAGGTGAACAAAAACAGAGTAAAATATTTTATAGTGGAATGAAAGGGAATCAAGGGTTGTGCTTCTGCGTTATTTGTTAGCCAAGTTCTGATAACTTATCTCGCTCCCCCACTGCCAACGCCAAACTGAATATCAAACTCAGTTCAATTCAACCAAGTGCACCGTAACATTTTGAATAGTACAAGAGCGCAGTGGGGCGCTTCGCGCCCCACCACTTCGACTTAAATGGCTCGTTTAGCCCTTCAACCGGTGGACATGATATCTGAATAAATAAGTGAGATTTAGGAGTATAGTGAGATCGTGGAAAGACGTGGACGTGCGGTTAGGGATGCCGTATTAGACTGCAGTTGAGCGAAAAGTGGAGTTTGGCATTGTGGACACTTTTATAGGCGCGCGCGCGCTTAAAGTTGATCATGGGGCCAAAAGCCCAAGGAAGTGCCGTTTATTGGGCGCTTCCAAAGGTCTGGACCTGATCTCCCAAAAGCGGAGTTTGAAATGGCTTCGGACGGACATGCATCACCCTCTTTATAAAATTGAGCCTTCTGTCTGTCTGAAGCCGTATCTCCGTACGGTTAAATTACGCAGCGTGACCAAAGTCAAGGGGGTTCTGAAAAAATAAAAACATACCTAGGGCCGTTTTTTTTCAAACCGACCCTTCGCCGAGAACCACCCTACCACGCGATGTCCAAATCGGGTAATTTTCCACGTGTGTCAGTCCGAAAATTACCGCCAGGAGGACCAAAGAGTGGGAGGAGAGGTCACCACGACACCAGAGCATCCAAGTATCGTCCCAAATTGGTTCGCGAGCTTGCTGTAATCGTTCTTATTTCCCAACATACCGTAGCCTCGCAAAGTTCAGATGCATGGTACTGATGGCCTCCTCGAGGAGTATTCATAGCAACAGAGTAATATTGAATCTGGATGCCTTAAGTCCTACTTCTCGCGCCCGCGAGGATGCCGTCGTGGCCGTTGGTTTGGGCATGTTGCCGCTGTCAAATCAGGCCAAATTGATGGTCCATTCATCATAAAGGGGTCGGATACCAGGGATAGGATGTTTTTTGCTTCTTTTTTTACCTCCCTCAAGCTAAGTGAGTGGCAGAAAGTGCTATCCATTCATTTTCTGCCAAAAAAATACCTCACGGCCGGACCCACCCTCCCTGCCCTAGGTCACGGCCTGACCGGCCCGGACCCCCTTGACCAGAGTGTGGCAGATTAGCGCCATCTTATAAAGAGAGTAATAAGTTCCAAAAGAATTGATTCGCATCAAGCGATGCGTGTGCAGCTGAATATAATGATTGCCGTCTACATGCCGGTTGGACGGCGCTCATGCCGGTCGGATGACGCTAATCTGCCAAACTTTGGTCACGCTAAAATACACTTCCTTCCTTCCTTCCTTCCTGCGTAATTTAACCATACGGAGATACGGCTTCAGACAGACAGAAGGCTCAATTTTATAAAGAGGGTGATGTTGCTGCCAATCTGCCCCCTATGACTTTGTTAAAGCACATAAGGGGATGGGAGGCCGCAAAGCGGCCGACCAGTCCCTTGTTACTCCTAGAGCTAGAATGGCGTACGCGACGTTTCCACCGATTTTGCCGTCAACGATACATTGTTCGGCCTCGCACTCGACTTCTTCTAGGTTAAATCTTTTCAAACCGGGCGAGAAGGCATGTCGGATGGTGGCCTTTGATTTCAGGACATCCGAAGAAAACCACGACCGCAAAGAATAAGACAACACCGGAACTCCCACCGAATCTTGCACAACTCCCACCAGAACCAACAACCCTGAGTGGAATTCAAACTCATGCCCGGAACTTTAGTGGCTGTGCACGTCAAACGTCACTCCGATCACTAGAGAATAGAAAATGGTACCCTTTCAAAGTGGTCTCTCCACGAGTTTGTGTTCTGGTGTCAGATTCTGATTTCTTCTCTTTTGCTAAGGTCGCGCGGATGCCCTTTTTTTCGCACCATGCAGTGGGCCTCGCAGCGAGCGTAAGCCCCACGCAGTGGGCCCAGCGGCGAGCACGAGGCTCCGCGCCAGCGGTCGGGGTCTGTGGTGGAAAACCCCAGCCGTCCGGGCCGGCGCCCGCAACCAAACAAGATTACAGCCGTGAAAGAAATTTTATTACAAAATTCAACTAGGTCTCGAAATTTTTGAACGGCTCCACACAAACCCACAGACAATTGCCGGCCACGGCGAGCAGAAGCTCCACACAGTGGGGCTCTGCACCAAGTTGACGGGGCTGCCAATTGTACTGTGGGTAAGTGGGGCCGTGAAAAAATTGAGCAAAAAAATCAGACATCATGTGAAAAGAGGCCCCGCGCCAGCGGAAAAGGCAGCGCCAGCGAAAAGGCCCCGCGCCAGCGGACAGGACAGCGCCAGCGAAGAGGAGGGGCCTGGGGGAAGCCATTCCCCTAGAGCACAGCCACAACGTGACGTCATGCGTGACGAAAGTTCCGGGCGTGTGTTTTGCCTCCACCCTGAGTTTCTTTTATTCTGGTCCCAATTGACACATGTGGATGATCGTGCATTCCGACGCAAAAGCGGTTGGTGGAACACGTTGAAGGGTGGATAATGGGGATGTATCACATGTGGAGATAGATAACCCGGCACAGGTTCAACAGAATATTGAGCAACGGGCATAAGGGAATGGTTAACAAATTTAACCTTTTCTAAGTACCCGAGCCGGATATTTTGACGCTGAGCAACCCACAAGCAAGCCGTTGAATTGATGCGACATCCAGAGCCGAAATTTTGATTCTGAGCTTCCTGGGAGCAAGGCATTCCATTGATGAGGCACCCACAGCCGAAATTCTGATTCTGAGCTTCCCGCGAGGAAACCATTCAGTTACAGTGGGAGACAATGAAAGTCCGCAGCGTGTGAACCGTTCTTTTTTGGGCAAATCTGAGTTCAGAATCAGAATCAGAATCAGCTCGACGAAAGGAGCTCAAAAACATACCTCCGAAGTTTTCCTACGAGGGAATGGTTTTTTTCGGCGAGGTTGAACGAAATTGTGTGTACCCCTTTTGGACCTCCAGAGGCACAAACTTTGAAATGTACCAAGATTACCAGCTGCATCATCCATTTACGATCCATAGAGAGCAAGAATTCCGGTTAGATTGACATTTTCGGCGGTTTCCCAGCCGGGTAAAAGTTTTCGGAGATTTCCGGCCTCCGCGTCAGATATTACTAACATTGACAGTATTACATGCGTCTGCCTCCCCATTCTCTATTTATTCGCACCTTCGAAAGGGGGATCCGTCACTGACAGTGGTGAGTATGAATCTGGACGGCAGTAAGGAGTCGTACCAAAGAAATGATCTTCCATGGTCCCGGTAAGCTCGTCGTACCACTTTGCGAGTGAGATCAGGACCTCTGGCCCATGTTGGCATCGCTCGGAGTCGTATGTGTTGCGAGAACTTAGTTGTATTGAGAGATAATCTTTGAGTGCGTTGATACGGTACCCCATTTCGGCGATGCTGATAGTCTCTGCCTGTATTACAGCATTAATCCACTGCGACGAGGTGGCCGGTATACAAATTGTGTTGTGGTAGTCCTCAGAACAAATTGTATGGCGAGGTAACACAATCATGTTCTGTCTTACTTGGCTCCAGGACAAGGAGAGCGAGCAGAAACCAGCCAGAATGCGCCGCACATGAACAGGAGCGATCCCGTCCATTAGGAGCTTGGTAGGGTGGAACATATCTGTCGTAGTGGTTGGGATACGGGACAGTTGGATTTTATATAGCGAAGCCAGGAAGTGCCGGTCCTGACTTGTCTCCGCTGCATTCAGAGCATCCGAAATCGAGAGCTCGTTGCTCGTGATACGTCCCAACCATTGAGTTGCAGTTTTTACCCCTAAATCGGTGGCAAAACTTCTGCGACAAAGATGGTAAATGGCGACGAACTCAAGCAACAATATGCCCATTAGATGTTGTTCGATTAGATTGCCAATAACAAGAAATGCCCAAGTTCCCCAGGTCGTTATTTATTATTTATGGGCAAGGTGGGCGACGGCCAGGATGTCCTGAAGATCGGTGATAGGGATCCGGTTTGCCTGCGTTTTAAGTGCTCTTCGCTCAAGGGTCAGTGTGTGTCCATTATGCGAGCAATTTACGACTGGCGGGGCATAGATATATCTGAATAGGGAGCAGAAGGATCCTTCCTCGTCTCCACGAAGGTGAATAGGCAGCTTGTCCCATGATCCCTCGACAATCAAATCCGGACCCTGTGGAAGGGCGAATAATCCAGCAAAGACCGGGGAATCCCGGATAAGGATGAATCGGTGGATCTGATCACAGATCAGATTATTTTCCCCAGGAAGTCGGGATGCGCACTTTGAACAAAGTACCTCCCACGCGGATGGTGTAGTCTCCCGATTCGTAGTCAAATTCCGCATCCTGCACCAGTGGAGGCACAGAAGACTCAGAGCATGACCTAGCCCCCTTCTGCAGACGAGGCGAAAGGGAATCCAAATCAGTTGAATCCATGACAAATGCCAGTGTGGTAGAAAGCAAGGCGTTGTCTGTAAACATGTCCAAACTAGGGGCAGTGCTTGAACACACACCTCTTCCCAAAATGGCCACCCTTACCCAAAATAGACAAGTGGTACCAGTGGTAATCAAACATATCACAAAGATTACTGACTACTAATACATCTCTATGAAGTCGGATCTGAATAGCTAAAAATGACCGGAATGACCAAGGCTATCCATTGCCGACGCACGTGCCTCAGAAAATGGCTCTGGGACTGCGCTGGAATGTGTTGGAAAATGTAAAGGAATGCAATAAGGTCACGTATTTTAAAATGTAAAGCAATGCAATATCATCACACCTTTCAAAACGTAAGGGAATGCAATAGGGTCACGCGTTTCAAAATGGAAAGGAATTCGATCAGGTCACGCGTTTCAAAATGTAAAGCACTGATTGGCCTCTGGAGAGGTCAATATTGTGTCTGAGCAGGATCTGAGTGGCTCAAAATGAGCGGAATATCCAGGGCTATATGTAAATCGAACCTTAGATCCAGGCCAACATCAGTCATTCCCTGTATTGCGGTGAGCCTTCGGAGTACGATGCCGATTGCATAGTCCAAGGTCTCGCGCATGATAATGAACATGCGGTCCCCATCCTCATCCTCCAGCAGCAGCACTGATGTTTCGGAGTCATCTTTGAAACTGATACAGAAATTCGAAGGCATCAAACTGTATAAAACGCCAACATTACGCGATATCCTGCACGAAGGAGTAATTAAATTCTTCAGATAACCACGATTTACTTAGTCTGAATCTACTGGCACATGTCAACAAGGACCTCAGTTTTTGATGCCACACGTGACTGTTTCACACGCCCAAATTCAGTCGAGTTTCGCAGTTCACCTTCTAGATGGCGTCTCTCTGTTAATATGAAGTCTAGAAACGAGCAGAATTACTTGAATAACTATGCTAGAGTAGATTTCACAATTTTTGAATCAATAGTTGGCGCGCAATTTGTTGTTATGTGAGAAACACAAAAATCACTCCTGCTCTCGCATTCCATGCACGTTTTTTCTCGAGAAAAAGGGTACAAGCCTTAAGAAGGTGATAACTATGCGTTATAATCCACCCCCAGTGTCTAAGATTCCGGTGAGACGAGATTGTCGAATTTGTGCGCGGGAAAGTCTCACGTGTCCCATCAAAACTGAGGTCCTTGTTTACAGGTGCCAATGAAATCAGACTCCATATTAAAAGATTTATCGACTATCATAAATCTCGTATAGTCTGACTATAAGTGAGACTACGATTTACTTACCTACCCATTCATGTGCATCAACAGATGACATTCTTTTGTTTTTACCCCGCGGCCTACACACCCAATACTTCCAGAAATATCTTTCGGGATCGGGTTTTTCTGTGAATAAAGTTCCTGTCGGCACTTCGTGACTACCTCTCTTGTGTATACCACATTTTTCGCTGCATCCATGTCCCGCACACTACCAGCATTAGAATCGACCGTGATTTCAGTTCTAATTCGGGAACCAGCTAGCCTCCAGTTGTGTCCAAGACGACGCACTGCTTCCACCCATGTGACTGCGCCAGGCGGAGGCAACATGCTGGGACTAGGGCAGTGTACAGAGGCTCAAGGTTCCGGCCCAGGGCTGCTTCTTGTCCGCGACTTTTCTTAGGCATGGCATGACAGCATCAAGAGCTCAAAGAGGTGCAGGTCCAAAATGGCACGTCCAACGTCTTGAGCAGATCTGAGAAAATAGGTCAGTTTTTTTCTTCGTGAGATTCGAGGCAGAATTGACCTCCTTCCAACACAAAAGATCCGAGATTGCAGTGCCGGAAGAAAACTTAACCCCCGACGAACCGTATAATATTTCGGCATTTGGGCAGATTTTGGTTGGTTGTCGTTCAGAAGTGGAATGGGTGCGGATTTTTCGGCGGAATACGGTTTGTAGGCATGGAATGAGTGTTCTGGGGGACTCAGAAAAAAAATTGACCCCCGGCGAACCGAGTTGTGTAATATTTCCGTATTTGGGCAAATTAAAGCCTCCGGAATATTTTGGTTTGTCCTCATTCAGAAGTGGAATGGGTACGGATTTTTGAACGGAATACGGTTCGTAGGCATGGAATGAATGCTCTGGGGGACTGAGAAAAAAATCAAACGCCGGCGAACCGAGTTGTATAATACGTATTTCCGCATTTGGGCAGTTCTCAATTTAAACCCTTGAAATATTTTGGCTCGTTGTCATTCAGAAGTAGAATGGGTACAATTTTTTGAGCGGAATACGTTTCGTAGGCATGGAATGAGTGCTCTGGGGGACTCAGAAAAAAATTGACCCCCAGCGTGTGAGATTCGGACAAGCAATGACAAACAAGAGCGTTCAATTGGGCTTGCTCTGCTGAAATCCCGACAGAGTACTTGGTACAGAATATACTACTTATATACTATTTTCTTAACCCCAGTAGTCCATCCAAAAGCAATGTACAGGAATCCAGATGAGTCTGATCAAGTGCGCCCATATCTGCCCAGAGTCAGCGCGGCGCGCCGTAGTCACAATGACCATACTCGGAGTTTGCCGTGATGGCGTGACTCCATAATCCAACACGGCGAACCGAGTTGTGTTATATTTCCGTATTTGGGCAATTTAAGCCCTCCGGAATATTTTGGATTGTCCTCGTTCAGAAGTGGAATGGGTACGGATTTTTGAGTGGAATACGGTTCGTAGGCATGGAATGAGTGCTCCGGGTGACTCAGAAAAAAATTGACCCCCGGCGAACCGAGTTGTATAATATTTCTGCATTTGGGCAATTCTCAATTTAAACCCTCCGGAATATTTTGGTTCGTCCTCGTTCAGAAGTGGAATGGGTACCATTTTTTTTCTGGGATAAGCCTCTCTGGCATGGAATGACTTCTCTCAGGGACCCACAGAGAAATTTAACCCCTGTAAATTCCACAAATCTTTGCAGGTTCTGGAATCATCCATGCACATCCAGCGCAGTATCACTACGTTCCGCCGCCTCCTAGGCATAGGCTTGGCTAGGTGATCGAAGGTTCAGGTAGGTCTGCCTAGGAGCCTACCCAGAGTTTTTTTTACCTCTGCGTATCTCTGGCAGACTGGGCATGCCAGATCCATTGCTCGGTGAGAGCCGCCGCAGTTGCGGAGAGCTGTGCCTATGGCTCTGCGTAGGGGCCAGCGGAACGTAGTGCATCTCGTCGATTTACAGGACATTTGACCCAGAAAAAACTGAGTAGGAGTGTAAAGACCCGCAATCCGCCGGGACATGCAATATAAAAATTTTGCAAAATTATCTGGGCTGCGGCAGTGTAAAGACCCGCAATCCGGCGGAATGTGCAATTTGAATTGTTTCTGGCTGGGATAAGGGAGCCCTTGACAACTTTAAGGTTTGGACAGGTGCCCAGGGTCCAAATCGTGGTTTTGAACTTCCCGCAAGCAAGCATCATCATGTATGCATGGTTCAACCAATTTTGCTCAATTATCTGGGCCGCGACGGTGTAAAGTGGAGTGAATACATTGGGCGGGGGATGCCCCTTAAGAACCTACAGTTGTGGCGGAATCAAATGTCTTACCATTTTAGGAAATTACCTTCAATCCCCCCTACGTAGCATTCCTCGCGAGCTTTATGGCCAGGGAAAATTAGTACAATTACTAGACATGGGGATAATCCGCAGGTGTGAAGTTTTCTTGGCCACAATGAGTGATTTTCCATCAGTGAGCAAAACTGGCATGGGAATTATTCATGCAAATTCACAATGTTCTCTGCGAAAAACATCAACTGCAAGATCTGTGAGAGCATATGAAAGTACTCATTAGCCTTGTGAATTGTCCCTCTTGGCTTCAGAGCTTGCAAAGGCATGTTCACGGTGAAAAAGAACGGAAATTGATGGCAATTTCCTAGAAAGGTAAGACATTTGATTCCGCCGCAACTGTATGGCAGAATGACTAGTCTTGAGAAAATGAAATCTGGTTTACCCGGGGATTCAACCATGACGAGATTGCACACACAAATCTGTCTGAGTTAAACAGATGCTGCAGGTGAGCTGTTCATCCAATGGTTTGCAATGCATAGAGGTCACGGTGGAATGCGAGTCCACACCGAAAGTCGCTCAGTCACGAACCCTTTGCCCCATCGTGGCATCAAAATTTATTTGGTAGCGGACCCTGCCGCTCGGTCGGCCTTACCCGCTTTATCCAGCTGAGGGCTCTGCATGTCGATACAAACAAATGGGGTAGTGTGGTAGACAAGGGTAGACATTGGGTAGACAAGTCCCTGATACTAGGTGCACGGTAGCTCCCTGCTAAAGCTCGGTAGCTCCTGGTAACAATCACGTGAGGTCTCGGTAGCTGCCGGTAGGATACTGGGCCGCAAAGCGGCCCAGTAACCACTTATTGTCTTTTAAAGATGCTGCAGATACGGACTGAAGCAGAAGCTTGTGATAATGAAATCTGACTGAAATAATGATGACGGGACGATGTGAATACTCAGTTTGATTGAAGGAACATGTCACTGCAATCCGTGGGGTCGTAGGCACAGGGTCTGCCTACCCCTGTAGGCAGAGGTAGACCGACCTCGCGATAAACTAACCACGTCGCTATGGCCCGAGCTCTGTTTCTGGTCCAACATTCATTCAACACGCTCTTGCCTCGAGGTGCGACCACTGAAACGTAGGATTGTGGTTATATTTAGTGACACAGCCCACAGCTGTCAATTTTCGGCGCACTCACGGCCAACTTACGGCAATCGACACGGCATGTATAACGATGCCAGCACCAGCCGCATATATATTCACTTCCCGACCTCTGCCTGCATCGTAAAGAGAACAGAGGAGAAGCGTCGCGCTCGGGTACTGATGCAGTACGCGATATACCGCTCACGCGAGGGGTTTCCGCTGCTGTGGATAAAGTGGTGAAGCGGCGTTCAACGTCGACTAAGCCTGAACTTACCCGGCCGGCCAAAGGAATACGCCCCGTTACGCAACTAGCTCCGAAGAGCATTATTCGGCGAGCCCTAAATGGCGCTGAGGGTCCATCGGACTCGTCCTCAAGCTCCAGCTCTAGATCCAGCTCGGATTCCGAGTCGGACAATGAGTCGAGTTCTGATAGTGATTCGAGTTCCTCCAGTTCTTCGAGCACAAAACCGATCGGACATTTTTTTTGTCCACTTAGTGTATATTGATGCCCTCAGGTGAATTTGAAAAACTGCATTTGTTTGGTGACAGCCCGTAACGGCGCATCATGCCGAGGTTTACGTGCATTTGTTTGGATTGACATGGAGAGCCCTCAGCTCTCGTGTAAAGGCACCAGGGCTCTCAAAACAAATCCGAAGAGACAGTTCCACCCAAATTTCGCTGGCTATCATCCCAGCAACACCCGGTCAAAATCCGGCTTGAAATGATTGTACAGTGGCCAACATACTGTTCTGCTGCGAAATCTCGGTGCATCGTGCCGAGGTTTACGTGCATTTGTTTGGATTGACATGGAGAGCCCTCAGCTCTCGTGTAAAGGCACCAGGGCCATCAAAACAAATCCGAAGAGACAGTTTTAACCCAAATTAAGTATTTGTACAGCTGGACATACGCGTAGTCGGCCGCCACACTAGCTTCGGGAACGAGATTGCCAACAGGTTGCTGACATCTACAACTCGGAGTGGAAGCTCACCATTCCAAAACTGCACCAGCAGTTGTTGGAACTCTTACGCTTGCACGGGATGCCTGATATCCGGCCCAACAGCAACTATGGGAACAAAGCAGAGAAGCAGGACCAGATGAAAGCCGCTTTTAAAAGGATTCAGGTGTTGCCTAGAGTTTCGCCTGGGCTGCCAGACAATGACGAGATGGTGGTGGAAGATCTGGCAGCAGAAGAACTGAACTGAACTGAAGTTCTATTATTGCCGTACCTCGCCCTAATGGCTACGCTCGATTCAGATTTCTCTCTCGCGCGTTCCTCATTAAGCCGGGGACCGGCAAGCATTTCATTCTTAACCAAACAGGTGCAATGCCGGGCCATCACACCGCACCAGACTAACATGGTCATTTCCATTCACTGAGTTTGCTGTAAACCAGCTTTCTCCTAGGAAGCAATATTATTGCAAGTAGGATAATTGTACTTAGAAAATGAAACCACATTTTCCAAGCTGAATACCAGCTATCTAAGCTGAAAAGCAGGCAAAAGGAGTGGGGTTGATGGGAATTCCTTATTTGGTTGGGAACATCATTTTGGCCGTGACTGGACATCGGCCATCCACGGGATCCGTGTCGAATGATGAACTGGTGAGTAATGAGTGGATGGGGACGACGGGAAAAAGAAAGAAAGTGATGGGGAGGTTACGTTCATTACACTCTCCGTGCAACGTTAAACTTGAACGACCCTTTTGATGCTTGCATTTGGGCTATGGCTTGCTGCGCATTTTGTGTAAAATGGAGGAGGGCAGAGTAGAAGAGGGGCATAGGGTGATATCGCTAATGGCGACTCGACTCGGACACAAATGAGAATGCCATCGGCACCTCTGACACAGATATGAGGATGCTAGTGGCACCTCGGCTCATACACAGATGACCCAATATAATCGGATGCTTATACTACTTTACACACTTAGCTATATACTTTCTCGGTCGTTAAGATTGCCGTCGACCGTAGAGCTATATATACTTCCGCCGCAGTACGCCGAAGCAACCAGATAATTCTCACATTTTGAGGCATGATGCGGTTAGGAGAGGTGTCGGTCAGGTCGCGGGCCAGTTTTGACGGTAACAAGCACTTGAAGCGGGAAGAATGTCATGAAGGTCTCGATAACGACGGTAAAACGCGCAGCTTGACCTAACAGAGGCAAAGACAGCGCTTCCTGGTGATGAAGACAAATATTTCCACTGGAGATAGTGTAGAACACGTTCCGGGAAAATAAATATTATTTTGTCTGGACGTAGGAGACGAGATGGGAGGGGTACCATACCCGTAACACAGCGGATAAGGGCCGCACAAATAAAACAGTGAAAGGGCCACAAGGGTGTACTTCGAGAGACGAAGATGCAATTAGGGATACAAGGATCCAGACAAAATGTATTGTCCAGATTTTGTCCATATCTCTTCCAGTAAAATCGACGGCGGTGCGTCGTATATTTGAACCCGCCTGGCGATGATCGTATCCACAGTCACTGGTGAAGGGGAAAGTATTAACATCCAGACGGAAGTGCGAGACATGTCGCCTCTTGGTCTCGGGGGTGCAAGCGGCTGATCAATTCCAGCGAATACCTTTGCCTGTCCCGGATATTGGTAACAGGTTGGTGAGTTTTTGGAGTCCGTGGCGCCAAACAGTAACTCCCAAGCTGCCGATGAATGTGACAGAGATATTGGCCCTGTAGAGAGCATTTAGGAAACAGTTATTCTTCTTTCTTTCTCTTTGCATCGCGAACTGTAACGGAAGGGCCGGAAATATCATATTCCAAAAGTTTTGTCCATGATTTTTGTACTAATTTGGGAAATTGGCCCTAGCCTGGGGTGGCATTAAGCCAGAACAGCATTCGCGGGGATCTCTCTTAGTAACAAACCACCACGTGGTCCCGATCGGCGCCTCAAAAAATTTCTCGAGGCTTGGGCATCGGGACTCGTAGGAATCCTGGGCTTCTATCTATACCATGTCTACAACTAGCAATAGGTCGAATACGACTTCTGTGGGGAGCTCGGCGAAAACGGCGACGCCGGAACCACCTAAGCAAACCGCGGGACGCGCAACGCGCTCCGCGCCGGACGCTGCCAAAATGTACCTGCAGATGAACAAGAAAGAACTATATGCGCTGAGCACGAGCAGCAACCAATGGAGCGAGTGGGGTCCAGTAGAAGTACGGGGAGAGCTTGTGGCCAAGGGCTACATGGACCGATGTGCGCAGATGTCGTTTAGTGAAATGTCGCACGTCATTCTGCGTGTCGCCGCGGCTCTACCGGGGAACCAGGCGGTTGCCGCCGACGTCTTGTGCGCCACGGCGGCGGGCATAGACATTCGACGCATAGACACGCTGTCGAAGACGTCGGGTGCGATGTGCGCCAGATCCTCGCCCTCGTGAGGGAAAAGACCACCGTGGATGACAAAGTCGCGCACACCCTCCGCGACGCCGCGGTCCAGCTTACCAACACCGTCGAGGAGCAAGCCGCCGACATCAGGACCATGACAGAGCGACTCGACAACGACATCCGGGAGGCCACTGAGCGCGTTCGGCGCGATGTGCTGCCCTCGCAGACCGCCCCTCCCCGTCAGGGGTGGTTGACGGCGTCCGCTCGAACGCAGCGGCGGCAGCGAGCACTGCAATGCCGGAGCAGACTGCGGCGCTGGCCAGAGTCGCGGCGCACAAGCGCCAGATTTTGCTTGAACGAGCGTCGTCGGTCGAACACTGGTTCGAGGGGCTAACAGACAGGTTGATACTCGAAAAGACCAAGATGGCCGTGACACTGATGGCGCAGAACGGTGCCAGCGACCCGCCCCCCGACGCAAGGTTCGTCGGTGCGGAACGACAGCGCAGTGGGGCAGTCCTGCTGTACATGAACACCAGCGCTGTGGCGACGTGGCTGAGGGCCAACTTCAGGCTCTTCCTGGAAAGCATGGGAGGTACGTCGGCTTACAAGGAGAGCCTCACGAACGTTGTCGCGCGGTTCGTCCCCGTAACGTTCGTGCCCGCCGTCGAGGAGAGCCTCCGAACGGTAGAAAGGGACAACGGCCTGGCGCCGAACTCCATCGCGTCGGCGCGGTGGATAAAAGCGCCGGAGCGCCGCGAACCGAATCAGACCACGGCCTACGCGATTTTCGCGTTCCGCGATGACCCCGCGGCCAATGTGCTTATAGGACCAGGTCTATGGGTCGAGAACAGGCGCGTCTTTGGCCACAAAGCGCTCCCCGACCCAGTGCGCTGCCTGAAATGACAGGGCATCGGCCTCAAGCAGTCATCTGAAAATAAGCCCATGTCTGCAAAAAAGCGCAATGAGATGCTGGCACAGACTACTTTTTCGTCCCTTTTTGCGCCTCGCCCCTTTTTGCATCCAAGTACCTTGCTTGTTGAATGGGTGCATTCTACCAGAACCTGTGTCTTAGGCGCACGGAAATTAAGTATATTATAGAAGCATTCCCCACAATACATCTACATGCTACAAGCTTTTGGAATTTTTTGCCTCTGTTTTGAAGTGCTTAGACCCGGTAAATCACGTCCTTTGGTGGAAATACCCATAAACTTTGCGGTAAATTTGCACAGTGCTCATATATCCAGCGTATAACAATTGAATACATTTTTGTGCACTCGAAGGACTACAGAAGCCTCATAACCTGCGCTTTCTCACTTTCGCAACTCCCTGGGGCATCAAACGTGACTTCCCTGGCGGAAATCACGTCAAGTGGCGGTGCAAATGCGTATCATCCAAATTAAAAGCCAGATCGACCGGTCTGTCTACCGACAGTATTCCCGTAGACAGATCCGGTTACCGGTCTAAGTGTTGTCAGGGTCAGTCAAGAAAGTCAAGGATTTTTGACCTGTCAAGCAATAAGTACTTAAACGGGTCATTGACCCGTCAAAGAACGCGATCGCGATCGATGACGTCGTTATCCGATAATCACTGCAAGAACCGCCTGCGAGGCACTTGCTGCAATTCATTTTTGCTTGAAGCCCAGCCGTCAAAACGCGCTATTTCATGGAGATCGATTTTCTCGAATTTGAATCTGAGGTATTGGCCAGCGCGATCCTGAGCAAAGCTGTCGCTTGCGATCTCCTCCTGCGCGCCTGGTCATTAAGCCAGAGGCTCGGAAGCTCTTCATTCTGGGTGGAGGCGGTACTGTGAAGATCGTACAAGATGAGCCTCCGCTTCACCCCAGCAATTCTTTTATTAAAATGGAGTTGCGATACAAATGGGCGAGATACAAAAAAAGATACAACAAGGACCGAAGAACTGAGATTCATACGACATGACACAAATCATATGGTGGACGGGAAACCGCAACCCATAACATACAGCATCGGCGAGAATTCCCGCGAGATAGAGGTTTGGAGCATAGTCCGGGCCCGAGACGAATTGATTACCAGGGAGCATGTGAGAAGAGTGGGAAAGCAGAAAACCAAGGGATCCCAGTTCGATAGTGTTTCACGAGCCAATTTAAACAGTATATCGTAGCGAGGTATGTAGCAGGGACAGATTCAGCTCAACCGAGTTAAGCCCCAGCCACGAATCCACCATAAGAGGTTGAAATGGAGAAGCTATCCAAAGACAATGATAACAGGGTTGGGATGATGTTTGGCGAAAGGTTGTGGAGTGCGGGATGGGCAGGATAATTCGGTCTGGAACATGGCAGTCGAAATGATCGGATGGCGGTCCCACAGCCGAAGACGAGATAGAAGGAATAAAAGCAGTCGTAACACAGTTTAGAGACTTGATTTAGATGGGATGTCGAAGATTCATTGTTCCACTAAGAGTGGGGTTGAGAGATCAAGGAGCTTACAGCTAATTGCAGTACCGAAGGCGCGGATCAGAAATCTGCTGTTTTGGGACGTTTTCAAAGAATTCCCGGTATCTGAGTGAGTTCTACACCGATTCACCTGAAACCTAGATAGAAATACTAAGCTAATTCGTGCGCAATTAGTGATAGAAAGAAAGTTGCAAAAATATTATATATTCAGTGACATTGCTTGAAGGGACCATTTTGTGGATAAATACAGTTTACAGGCATCTAGACACATCCAAATGATGTAGAATTTTGTCAGAAAAGGTTTTCATACATTTCGAAAGATGTGATAGAGTCAGATTTCGAAGGAGTTCTGCAGTTGGGCTCAAATATCACATTGTTTGCTGATTGCAGTATATTACCCTTGGCTCGATGTCATTACAAGCATGATAAACTAAGATATTGAAGATTCAGACTCTATCACACCTTTCAAAATCCATGGAATTCGTCTCTCACAAAAATCTAGGGCAATTGAACATGCCTAGATACCGGCAGATTGAATTGACCCCAAAAATGACCCCCCAAACCCAGCTCACCAACTATATGATATTTTTGCAATTTCTTTCTATCACTAATTGCACACGAATTAGCTGAGTATTTCTATCTAGGTTTCAGGTGAATCGGTGTAGAATTCACTCAGATACCAGGAATTCTTTGAAAACATCCCAAAACAGCAGATTTCTGATCCGCGCCTTCGGTAGTGCAATTAGCTGTAATTGATCCAAACAGGCACGGTCGAGAGCCAACACGATCACCAAAACCAAGATGAGACGGGAAAAGGGCTGCGAGCGGGGGAACTAACATGATCAGTTATCTGGTTTGAAAGCGAAGTGAGGCAGTTGTTTTATACGGTGGGGCCGCAGTCATACGTGTCCCTTCGGCAAATTTTAAGGACTGCGGCAATACAGCATTTTGACCAGAAGATGCTGCGAGAGGGTGCATATGATCTGGTCTGAGGACGATGGCACAGTCTAGCGCGCTTCAAGGGAATAATTCCGCATTTAAGATGTAGCGGCGTAAAGCAAACGGATCTTGGAATACAGCATATAATCGATTACCGTGGACCGCGAGCCTTGGAAGGAGGTAAAGTTCCCACTCTCTGGTCCGAAAATGGTCGTGCCGTTGACGAAGATTATGTTATAGTCAGCAATCGCCTTCGCAAGCCATCGGCCGCGGGTAGATTCAGTTGAATCTTTGGAGATTCGCCACGGGTCGATAGCGGATGCCATTCTCGAGCCCGTTCTTGCATTCAAGTCGCCGAATACCGCAATCAGAAAACCAGCCGCATATGCGAGTGCGAAGGAGTTCTGGAGTGCCGCACAGGGGGCCGAGTCGAGAACTCCAGCCCATTGTGTTGTCTATGGTAGTAAGTACACATTATAGATTAATATATTTTCGATTTGCAGGACCATGAAATCCGGCCCCGAAAAATCCGAGCGAACCTTGTACGGTATGCGTTGAGATACGACTGCCGCGACACCACCCCATGATTTGGAAAATGAGGCGTTGGGTCGACGTGTTCGTGATTCGATGGAATAGCCGAGCGGAAGATCAATAGTGTCTTCTTGAGTAGGACGGAGATGTGTTTCCTGAAATAAATTAATATCGTAACCCTCCAGTTCGGATCTGAAGTACGGGCAGCTCATTTGTAAAGGAAAGGCACCACGGATATTCAAACTTTTAATCTTAACAGATTGCTTAGAAGGTTCGACGTGGTGGGAAGAGGGCGAAGATAAATTTTGTTGTACCATACTAGGTACATTTTGGGTGTCGTGCACGACATTAGGATGGGACGTAAGTACTTGTACCATATTTGGTACATTTTGGGGGGCAGACGAAGAAGACGAAGATAAAGAAAAAGATTGTATACGATGAGGAGGGGGTTGAGCTGCCCTCAGATGTTTGGGGACGCGACGTGGGCCCACTTCCCACTGCGCTCGGACATCCACGCCTGGATGAACGCGGCAGTAGCGGCAGGGGTGTCGAAGGACCCGATGAGGTAGTCGGGGTCACGATCGTCGGGAACGCGGCGCACACGGAACTCGCGCATGTTGGGGCGGGTTCTCATCCCCTCCGCGATGACGTCGCGCGACTGGCGAATGAATGCGGTGGAGGGAGGCGCGGCCCAACGGACAGGCCCGAAGCGGAATTCCGTGGCAGGGTCGCGAGTGGCGGGGGCTCCTCTGCGAGTGGGGGCGTCTGGGATGCTGTTCGGCGCCGCCGGGGCGTCGGGCACGTCGAAGCGCTGGCGTACGTCGCGCTCGGTCTGCGTGCCGTCATCCTCTCGCGCGCGTTTCTGGCCGGCTGCGAAGCCAGCTTGCATCGCGGCAGCCAGCATGGCCTGCACGTCGGCAGCTGGAGCCGCGACGGCGGTGGAAGCGGTGTGAGGGGCGGTAGTGGGTGCCATCGGGGCGCTGACAGGCGCAAGGAAGGGCGTCTGGGCTGCAGCGGGGGCCGGTGGGACAGTGACAGGTGCGAGGAAGGGGGTCAGGCCTGCAGTGGGCTGAACAGACTGAGCGACAGCTGGGGCAGTGAGCGCGGGGATGGTCGACAGGGCCGGCGTCTCCGGGACAGTAGCGGTGGGGACGGGGGCGGGGACAACAAGAGCAGGGGCAGTGACGGAGGCAGACGCGGAGTCCTGGGAGCTCTCATACCGGCATCGGGCCGTCTGTGACGTCGGCAGCAATTCCCCGATCAAGGGCGGTGCCTGTCCCCACATGTCGGCCACGCCGTTAGTACACAAGCCTACTACTTATAAGTTACTCTGACTCCGCCGCGCCCTCACTGTCCTCCATGTCATGTTCATCCACACCACCTACAAACGCGGACCTCTATGTGAGGCGCCGGAGGGCTCATATTGCCTGTACAAATTGTGGGCGCCGGAAAATCAAGGTGGGATTTTCAATGTCAGCGTTGCTACAAGGCTCACAAATCTCGCGTTAGTGTGTCAAATTGTCCGACGACGACGACTACGGGCCGTGCGCAATGTGTGCGCCGAAAGGTCTCCCGTGCGAATACGTCCCCGTGCCAAAAGATTCGCAACCCACCCGCCTGGTAGTCAATCAAACCTCTGAGGTCATATCGCCTCCTTCTCCTCCTCCTCCTCCTCCTCCGCAGCCAATCAAGCTGTCTTCCGTAGGGATAACTGATTATCTGGGCCCTAATCCAGGCCCTTCACCTACACCCCGCGACACTTGGGCCCACCAACCCTGGGCCCCTCCACAGAATTCACTGTCCGGGTATCCACAGGGGGGGGCAATGCAGGTGCAACACCACCTTGGTGTAGCCGCACCTCAGTATTATCCTGGCGCCGCACCATATCTCCCGCCTCCGACTGCCCGCCAACCCAGCGATATTCTCCATGATCAGAACCATAGCCCGTTGTACCTGCCACATGCTGAGCCAGGTGGGACGCCGTCCCAATGGCCCCAGGCTATGTAATGTTGGATTCATCTCCGTTTCGACAAAAATACTGATGCACTGCAGCCCGTGCATATGCCCGCCGGGACCGTGCTATTGCGGTGCGAATTTCAACATCACCGGAGTTTGAGGCAAATACGCTGCGGCCAATATCCGGCCAATACAGGAGATATTGGCCAGATATTGGCCGGATATTGGTTGGAATATTGGTCCGATAATATTTGAATGTAACAAGATGTATTGGCCCTACATTATTCGAATATTCTGACTTAGCATCGAGTCGCGCGCGCGCGCTGCAGCTGCGGGGCACAATCAAATTAATATTCATATGCGCGACCACGTGGCCGCTTGATCCTGCATGTAAACTTGACGTAAACTAGAGCCGCGTCCTTCCTCTTGCCAGCAACGTCGGCCATCTGGTGCTCAAGAATGGGCAAGCAGGAGTCTCAGTACCACTGGTGCACCTGTAGTGCATGCCTCCTGGAAGCACCCCAAGGTGTTCAGCAAACCCGACGTACCCAGCGTGCGCATGAAGCAGCCGAGACGAAGCGTACAAAACTATTGCCTGAATCTAACCCTGGACTTGGATTCTCTTCGGTCCCGTCTGGATCATCCCAGAGCTCAGAAGACTCAGCCGTACCTCAGCTTGACGATCCAGATGGCGACGAAGAATTATTTGACTTTGATGCTGCTTCCCATGACTCGAGCCCCGATTTTGACGAATTTCGATGGTCCATTAGTGATTCACACTCTCTAGACTCCACGGCATTTCATTTTTCGTCGGATTCGGAGGAGAGCTCGGATTCGGACTCTGTTTTTCTTCCCTTTGCAGCAGACAGAGAACAAGACTCGGACGATGAAGGTGATCCTGAGACAGAGGATGACTTTGGAGATGTCACTGAGGATCCCCTCTTCTCTTCGCGATCCTCACTCTTCGACTCCTTTCAACCCGGCAGCGACCCTGGCACTACAGGAGAAGCCGAAGAACCTTGGGCTTTTGATGACCATCCAGCTATTCGTAATGCTTACATTCGAGCATTCGTCGGTTCTGTATTCGATGGCATGACGAGGAACGCCACTCTAAATATGCTCAATGGCTCACGTATCATTCTCCAATCCGGTGCAGCTGCCGGTGTAGACTATCCTGGCCTCGAAAACTTCGCAACCACATTACCGACAGTCGAGAAACGCCTTGGTGTATCCACCAACACTCTCATCACTTATCTTTTCCTCTGCAATGTCTGCTGGAAACCCCATTTCCCCGAGGAATTAGCTGAACTTCAGCACAGTGACTGCGATCAATCAGACTGCACGGGTACTCTTTACACCGTGAAACGGCTGTCTGGCGGTGTTGAGAAACGAACACCAACTCTCACTCTGCCTTTTGTTCCCCCCGAAAAGGCGATCCAGCGCATGTGCCTTCAGCCTGGCAAGGTAGCCCAATGGCAGGAATGGCGTGAGCCTCGTGATACAGTGGGAGAACGAGAACCATCTCTCCTGACTGGATATGAAGCTTTTCCCGATCCCGATAAACCAATGACGGACATCACCGATGGCTGGGGCTGGAGAGCGATCCAAGCCGGATTGGAACGTCGTAGGAATGGCTTGTGGGATGTACGGGATGTCGATGTTCATGAATTGAAGCAGCAGTTCGTCGCGCTTCCCAACGGTCTCGTAGTCCAAATAAATATCGACTGGTTCGTTATTTCCATCCAATATTAATCACCCTTCAATCGCACCTGATTTAACAAACCACAGGTTTCAGGCTGTCAAGGGCGGCTGTCACTCCACCGGTGCTCTGTATGCTACCATTTGCAATAATCCCCGTCGTATTCGTCTCCTTTGGGAGGAAACGATGCTCCTAATGATGTTCCCCGGTCCCCACGAGCCCACGTCGGAGCAGTTTAATAATGTGATGGTCATCTGTGTCCAGCATTTCAAGAAACTGTACCAGGGTATATCCAGTACTACTTGCCATTTAAAACTAATGCTCATGTTTTCGAATCACAGGTGTTCTCTTCCATGTCCACGGACAGGTTGAACAAGAGCCCTTCCATGTTCAAATAGGGTCAGATGTTTCAGATCTTCCTGCGAGCCGTAAAACCAGTGGCTTATTAAGTTACACCTCAAAGTATTTCATGTGCGACCACTGTGATGCTCCTTTTTACTCACTGGTCCATCCTGATACATTCGCCTCAGCCAGTATGTCATGAACTCTTCCCTAGATCTTATCAAGTAACCTAATACGGTGCACGCACTAGAGCTGAATGCAAGAGATCCTTGGCGTTACGTCAAGTATGCTTTTCGCGCGCGCGAAGCGACTGATGAAGTTGCGGAAGAAATTACCCGTCGTCGCGGAGTTCGTTGGTCCGTGATGGACGAGCTCGTGAACTGGCTCCCCAGCGTTTCGAATCTAATAGATTTGATGCACTGCATCTTTTTGGGTGAGTGAGAATGCAACGGCATGTCTTTTCTTACATGTCTTCGCAGCATTGATCAAGCATCTATGTAAAAACATTCTTTACAAGAACGGCATGATCGACACGGAGGCAGCTAGAAAACTTGAAGAGTTCTTTTCTAACCTTATCTGGCCACCATCAATTAGTCGTCTTCCACCTTCAGTTTGTTTGGCAATTTTTTTCTTGCAGCATCAGGTCTGATTATTCAATGCAAGGTTGCGCGCGGTGCGGGTTCTATAAAAGCTGACCAATGGCGCTCGCAAATCACAGTATTTTTTGTTGGCCTATTCATGGCCTGGCAAATCGACGGTGAAATCCCAGACATCGAGGCCCCACCATCTCCACCAAATACGAAAAATGCAGCATCACAGGCAGCTCAAGAAAAGCTCGTACGAGCCCGAATGTTAGAACATCTGATGGCGACAAATCCTAATCCAACAGAGGCGGAAATAGACGCAATAAAATCCGTCAAAATGGACCGGTCTCTTCGTCGGCATTATGACACGGTCGTGCAGTTCACAGCGGCGGTCAGAATTCTAACCTCAAATTCTATCAGTCCGAATGAAGTTAAACGCGGATGTGGCACCCTCGAACGGTCAATTCAATCCTGGGCACGAATGCACTGCCACCTTGTCCCATATTTTCACTTTGCGGTCCATTTAGAACCTCAATTTCTTAAACATGGCCCGGGTCCGGGTTGGTGGACATTTCCGTACGAAAGGAACAATGGTCTTCTTGGTCGCTTCAACAACAATGGACACTCTGGGGGAGAAATGGAGGGGACGATGATGCGTGGTTGGTGGAAAGCGACGCTGATCCAAGATTTGGTGAGATATTTTATTCAATTTTTGCCTGCGTGTTTGTGCCGGAGCCCTTACATGCTGTAGATTACCCGACTTGAACAAATCCAAAATCCAGGGCCTGAGGATATCGATTCCCTAGCCATCCTCAAGGCGCATTTGAAAGGCGGGACCTCTGAGCGTCAAGGGACACTTCAAAATTATATCTCCAGAGTTCAAACGGAGATGAATCCAAGTATGTTGTTGATCTTGAACCACATTGATCTTTGCACTCATTAATGCTAGATGCTATTGATTTCCCTCGCTTCCCAAAAATAATCAATCTCCGCCAATTGGGCCCCGGCTACTATCGGCTTGTCTTAACTCACCTACAGCATTTGTGGACACCTCAATTCAAGGTGTTACCGGATGTCTCCGCTGCCAAGAACGCCAATGAGATTAGCTTCTCCGGTGATGTTGAATCATTCTCTCATATATGGGTTAAAAAACGTCGGTTTGGAGCGGGGGAGGAGCACCGAGGACAGTCAGGAAAGTATGGCTACATCGATGGGCGAGTTCCAGTTCGGATCGACCACTTGTTTCGCGTTCAACACAAGATTTCCGCAAACAAGAAGATCGTGGCCTCGTTTGCTATTTTGCGGAGATTTCAACCATGCACTGCCATCGTAGACTTCCCATGGGACTTGTGGTGAGTATTTCAGAATTACGAAACACCCGCATTACTTATTGCTATCAGGGCTACCGATATTGGCGTGCGGGTGTGGAAGGCCGAACAACTTGGACCCCAAGAGGTCATTCCGTTAGATCGACTGACAGGACACTTTGTCCTCGCACCGGTTACTCTGTAAACAAGCGCTCTGGATTACAATTTCCTTTGACCATGTACGTTATTAATTCACTGTCCCGTTGACTTGCATTAAAAAGCTTCCAGGATGCGCCAGAGTCCGATGTATTAACAGAAGAATTAGAATAACTGGTATACATCCACTAAGTGTTAATTCTCAGACTGTTCATCTGCTGGCGACGGCGAGTCGTAATGGTAATCGATGCGGGAAGGGGTGTCTTGGTCCGAGTGTGCTGCTAGCCATTCTGCGTCGATTGTGCCACGCTTGATTTTTTCATCAGTTGGGCCCATCGAAGGCAACGGGGTATCTTTCTTCTGACCGCGAACACGGGGATAGGCTGCGGTCTTGCCCTTGTTGTTTTTCTCATATCTTCGGCGTCGTTCCATGACTAGGTCATCAATGAATGTGACACCACCCTCGAACTGCATTTCGGGTTAACGACAAATTGCGCAGAACTTGAGAAATTTACCTCTGCCGAACGATATTCAGGCGGCCGACTGATCCACGGCTTACGAGTGGCCTTGGCGGGTACTTCTGCCTGTTCTTCGGTCTCAGTATCGGGATCAATAACATCGGCGGCGTCCGATTCGTCTGTGGACTGATAACGAGGATGGAAAAAGAAACTCCATCCATTTGGAATCTCAAGCTGGTGTGCTTCCTCCTCGGCAGTAATCCGACGTTCCTCGCATTTCTGGAGTCCTCGTTACTATTTTTGTTCAGCAACGTATCAACGACGTACCCTGACTTTCCGTGTCCTGCGGCGATTCTGCTGTGCCTCTTCCACCGCTGTCAAGATTGGGGAATCTTCGTCAGTGTCGGCATCGGATGAGTTCACGGTGGTTTTCGTCAGCTTCCGATGCTCAGCGGCAATGTTTTTGAAGACCACCTCGATGCGTTGCAGCAGATATTTGTCATTCTTGGTGTCGAGGATCAGACCTGGGACCACAGTCGGTACCTTCGTTCGCATAAATTTGATCATGGAATCGTGCCAGGAGGAGTTGTTTGCAAAGGTTGTCGTCCAATCTGGGCGGAGAAGTTTGCCGTTTGATTCTGTGTCCTTAACATAGCCGCCGCCGCTTTTACCGGACAAAATAGCAGCGGCGTCTCGCAGCTTGGCCTTCTGAGAGATACCCATAGCAATGTAGAGGCACTGTCGGGTCGCGGTCTTGGTTGCCATCAGCGCCAGTACGGCCTGAAATGAATTTACTCACGTTGAGGGCGTTATTCCTGCGAGCCTTCACCTTCTCATGTGGTTCATCGACGCGATCAGTAGTATCTAAGTTGTTGATGAGAGCAACTAGCTCTTCGATCCTTTCGTTCTGCTCTAGCATACGCATTTCCATTGTTCCGAATTTTTGCAGGATTCCAGTTTGTTCGTTGTCGATGTCGGTGAATTCGAGTTCAATGCGCCCTTGGAATTTATGGAGTTCAGCCTCGGTTTTGGCGAGTTTCAGTTCGAGAGAAGCAATATGCGCTTCTTGTTGCATAATTCTATCCGTAAAAGCTTTGGGGATGGTCACGGGAATAGTTCGGATGAGGTCGGGCGGCAAAGCGAGTGAGGCAGTGGGAACTTGGGAGCGATTAGACAGGTTCGACGAGCTACTCAACGGGTTAGAGAGTAAGCGGGAATTTGGGGTTGTTGGTGGAATGGAGAACTGGCGGGGCTGGGGTTCGGAGGTCTGCTGACGAAGTGGATTTCCGGTATTCGGGGTCATGGTCACGGTAATGTTCTTCGATGTTTTCGGTATGAGCCGGAAAGGCGCGAGCTTGCGAGGCTTGGATGGCACCGCATCAATATTATTTGTCAATAAACTCGGATCTATTGCATGAAGGTCGGAGGCAGGAGGATCAAGACGAGGAGGGGAAACGGATGGAGAAGCAGCAGCGGAAGGGGAGCTTTCGATGGGCATCTCGAATTTCTGGCGATCTAGATATTCCTGTTCATCGACGGTATGCTCAGGTGTATACCCATATTCGTAGTCTTCGGGGGCAACCTGCATGTAAACGCGCAACGCAGGAACGGCATTATCATAGTCAGGAGCGGCATTTCCCAGTGGGAGAGCGGACTTTGGTCCAAAAGGGTTCAAATAGACATGCGTAGCTTTATCTGCTGGGGGCGCAACTTTACGAGCCTTCTTTCTGACCGGAGGGTCTCGTCTCGTGTGCTTGGGCCTGCGTCGGTTTTTGCAGCAGTGCGCCGTGTGACACGATTGTTACCCGACATCCGACGCGTTGAACACGCGAAATCGAAAGGGTTAGTGGGGAAAAAGAGCTGCGAAGAATTTCAGAGGCAGTGGACGTGTTCTTGGTGAATGAAGAAGGAAGGAACAAGCCGATTGCAGGTGGTCGCGTTTGTGACCGTGATGTAACGCCGTCACCTTTTGGCTTCCGCCTTTGCGCTCGGATGACGCCTTCCTTATTCCACCTTAACCATCCATCTCCAGGCCCCATAACTTTGCATAGCTCACCTATTTCATTACCCCCGGCTCTGGCCCAAGTTATAGCTGAATAGAGTGAAGATGGAACGTGTTTGAAAGGACACAAAACCAAGCGACATGGCATCTGGGTACGATTGATTTTCTGCTCTATATGACTTGTTCCAACACTAAAGGATGGGTAATATCAGCGTGGACTGGCGTGAGATGTATGGAATCGATGCAAACAGTGAGATGCCATCTCCAGCTTCCTCCATTTGAGCTTGACGATGTCTCATTACTCTATACCAGTACTCCTCTTCAAGATCGCCCCTCTCAATCCTACTCCGAGTTGCTCCTTCCACCATAATCAAGACTGAAGGCTTGCCAGTCGTCATGGAAGGTGTCGTCTACGAAGAGAGATGCTATGAGATGGTCTTACATTGTCAGTAACCGTTGCCTTTGCCTCTCCATTTAATTCTGCCGAACAGCAGCACCCCCTATCTCTCACGCGCTGCCGTCGAACCTGCCAGCGACCCTCATGCTCGTGAGTCGCATCAATAAGCATTCACTTATGCCGGTTGCTAAATGCGGGATTCATTCCGTATTTCTCAGTCCCAGCCGCGCATCGTCTGCCCAGCGGGATTTCCAGAGACGTGCTGAGTGCTGAGCCATGCCCGTAGTCCCTGGCGCGCATAGGAGCTCGGTGATTGTTGGATCGGAAAATGTGCATGCGCGGTGAGAATCGTACTCTCCCTTTATCTCTCTAATACTGAGGCCCTAACCATTCCATTTTCCCCTTGATGTTGTCGCAGATAACGCTTCGACGTTCAAACAATGTTCTCGTACCTCGAGCACTCCGTGAGCCAGCTCGAAGAAGACCGTAGCCTACCTGCTTGGCGTCGTTCTCCCACCTCTGCGTCCTGGCAAGCTGAAGGCTGAGGAAGGCCTAGGAGCGCGACAACGAGGAGCTGCGAACGCTGCGCGAATATTTTTCGCTGCCCTTACGAGGCACGTTCTTCATTTTTCCGCTTAACATTTACTGATTTAACTTTCAAGATATCTGGCCGAGTCAATGTTTGGTGCGCAACGATGGCAGCTATAGCTAGGTATATTTCGTAGTACTAGGTCGTATATACTATAGTAGTTCGTGAATGGAACTGTTTTGAATAAAGCCGCTCGAAGCTGAGTACAAGGGGAAAAAAAGTTCAAAACAATATGTGGCCAATATTCGGGCCAATATTCGCCCAATATCTGGCCAATAGAGCCTGTTTGTGCCAGATATTGGGCGGGCTTTATCTGGCCACTATCTGGCCAATATTCGGCCAATACATGTCGTATTGGCCGGATATTGGCCGCAGCGTATTTGCCTCAAACTCCGGTGCATGTACAGTTAATGGCCTTTTTTTTTTTTTTTTTTTTTTACCGATTTCAATCTCCTCTCCCAGTTTACGCGACTTCGAATTTCATCTACTATTATTTACCTATACCTACATGTGCAAAATTTGGATGTTGTGAGCGTAATTCGGGTCTACGGCAGCTTCACTTCGTGCTGACTGGCTCTGGCGGGCAATATAAAAATATTCTTCCTCGAGCACCGGGTATTGCTGCACATTGAGTGCTGTCTGTATTATTGTCCTCCGGGCAGACCTGGTTACTCCGTTTTATGAACCTAACTTCTCTCCGGTTCAATGCTGGTCAATAAATAGAGACTTTCGTACCTGGGGCAGCTCCACACTTTTCCCCCTTTTCTTAATTTCTTTGGTTTGTTGCCGCTCGCTTGGGCCCCGTGCCGGAGTCGAACATGGTTACATGCCCAAATAGGAAGGTCTTCACAAAAAGCAGAATTGAGCTGCCAAATAATATTCACAGGTTAATTGGACCATTGGTAACCTATATATTTTATTTTGGGCTTCAGAACCAACATTGAGTGCTATCTGTAATCCAAACTTGGGTACATGCTGAAAGCCGATGGCATCGGGGATCATTTATTTGATACTTAGGGGCTGTTGCTAAAGGAGATGTGGCTGTCCATGTCACCCGCACCGCTTTTCTTCGCCCACTATGACTGCTCCGAGACTCAACAGAACTCCTCTATTCTCCTCGAATTATCCTCATTTGTTTGGATATACATTTAAGCAAAGACCAACATAAGCATGAGTTCTCGCCGGGCAAAGCCACAGCCCTACACCCCAAGTACATGTGAGGCTAAATAAATAATGCTCCAAGGTTGATATCCACTTCAATGCTATGAAATGTGTTGTCCTGTACTGATTTCCAGCGATATCCAGTGGATTCTGGTGGTAGTATCGCTCCTATAACATACCCCAATTGGCTGTGGGTAACTATTCCTCAGACTATTTATGGGAAAGACACCAATAGTAGTCGTCACATTGGTCCGAAGAAAAGTCTCACAGGGGAAAGCGCAGTCTATGTCCGGCCGCTCAACAGTCATTGTTGCGGCCGTTGGGTGGTGTGTAAGGGCTAACACGGATCCCGCCACCTTTGCACCTCGCCCAGCGATCTCTCACGCAGTAGTCAAACACATCTAGCGCAGGTTGGCGGCCACCGCTGGCGAGAGCGTAGAGCTGGAGCACCTTCTCCTCTACAAGGTGCTGCCTCGCCCGTATGATGAGCGCCAAACACCGTAAGCGCGTAAGCTTGACGACCATAGAGAGAAGAGCCTCCATTGGCTCCGATGGCTGCGGGCATATCATAAGCAGGACGATGTGCGCTCAGATACGTGGTTTACGGGGTAGATGGGTTGTGTCTCCTGCTCATCAGAGAAGATGACAAGCTCCTTCAGATTGTCGAAACCTTGGAGAGCCAAGAGCTGCATAACGATGGCCACCGTGCCACTGAGTATTTGGACCGTCGTCAAAATGGAGCCGTTGGGGATGAAGGGGCCGGACCATGAGCCTCATATATTGAGAGTATCAACGGCCCTCCCGGGCACCAAATTGGGGAGGTCATTGGCCTCGATCGAAAGCTTGCGAACATTGGGAACGAGACTCTTTAACACGCCATCCTGATGCTGGTATTCAATCATCCCTTTGCGCAGCCGCAATTCTGTCACAGTTCTGTGGCGGGACAAGAAGGCGGCAATGTCCTGCGTGATCCCGCCGTCCCAGTGGAAGGTGGTAAGCTTCTGGTAGCAGGGCCAATGCGGCATGTAGGTTGCCCATGAGTGTTTAACATCGCCTTCTGCAGTGTGTGGGGGTTCTCGAGAAGATTCATCGCTGGCTGCTTCCAGCACCAGGCCCTCTAGATTAGTGAGCATGGGAGAAGCGATCCCGCCGATGTCTCTTCTGCCTCTCTGCATTTGCTGCACAGGGTGGAGAACCATTCTTTCAAACTCTGTGTTTGGCGCTTGCAAGATTTGCAATATTGTCGGGTACCGTGCTTCATGCATCTTTCGCAACGTACAGGTGCTTAATCTAGGCGCTCCCCCGTCAACCTTCGAGGGAGTCAGGACACAGGCAATGCTTACCAACTTGCATCGCTCAGGCCGCGACTGCAACGCGATGACCAGTGATGGCCATTTGTTGCTCGCCACCATCACATTCCTGTACAGGTAGGGCTCCGTGATATTCTGAAATGTGCTGCAGGTCTGCACCAGCGCGCAGTGGTCTTTAGGTCCACATTGCGTCAAAATCTCATCTTGCATCTCGCGTGGAATGCGGTCCATCCCCCCTCGACGCTGGGCGTGAAGTGAGTGTGAAGCAAGAAGTGATTCCACGTCACAGCCGAGAACGGCTGCGGTCCGGCGCAGTTGTGTTCCGTGGCAAACTACGATCAGTACAACTACACTGAGTGATGAATGAATTTAGTTGACCTTGGAATTATGTGTGTTAACCGATGCTCCGCACTTGTCTGCGGCAACACCATAGCCTTTATTGATCTCGTTAAATACTGTGGTTTTTGAACCATAGCGCTGTTGGCACACGCACATGTAACAACAGACTTAGTCAGCAGATATCATTACCACGGACTGTCTGGCGGCCATGCCAAACCAAAAATAATTTGTTTGAGGGCGGAGGGCGGCAGCGTGACGCCCTCAAGGGGCGTCAGAGTTTGAGTTCGGGGCGTCACATATGTGACGCCAGGGGCGTCAAGGGGCGTCAGTGGCGTCTAAGTGGCGGCACTGGCGTCACTTTCACCGTGCCCGCCTGACTTGACTCCAAATTTGACTGGAAATCGGCCAACAACTGGACAAAATAATGATCCCCAGAGTGTATCTCAACCTTGATATGAAAAGCTGGGGCGAAATCGATCGGAATATGGCAAAATTACTGAAGCTCGGCGTCTATTGCCCTTGGCACTACCTCTGGCAGGTTACCTTAGTTCGAGGACACGAATCACGGATATGGGTTTTGTTTTGCGCCGCGCGGTGTGAAATTGGCACGAAAAACCACAGAAACCTATCAGAAACCCGGTTTTTAGGCCAGTTTGAGTGAAGGTGATCATATACGAGGCGTGGCAAGCTGAATTTGACCTGTTACCTAGAACCCGGACACCTGACCACCTCCGAAAAAAAGACGCCGTTTGCCCAATTCTTGGTCGTTTCTCATGAAGTAAGATTTGAGACCGAGGTAAAAGACAAATGTCCGACGATCTACCTACTCAGCTCGGGCCCAGAACCATTGCATAAAATGATATCCATCAATTTCTCTTAGGTGTCCGAGATCTACGTGAACGATAGTACCGAACGTATAAATGAGAAAAAAGCGCACCCGCTCTCCCCCAAAACAAAGAGAGAAAAACCCAAAGAAAAAAGGGTTATCGATCGGCGCTGAACGCTTGCAGCCAATTTTGGTGACGCACAATCATATCAACTCCCAGATGCCCATGTCCTACCCCGTCTCTAGTGGCCTTTTCATTCAAGACGATAACTCAGACTCAGATTCGGAACGCCCGGATGATGACGATTCAGACGGAGCTTGATTGCTGAACCTTTAGGTTTGGCTACCATAGAGAACTTGGATTTCAGCCAATTTTGCTACAAGTACAAACAATTATTGGTCATTGAATATTAGTCTGTTCAATTAAGAAGAGAAATTGCTTTACTGGATTACCAAGTTGGATACCGGATGAAATTTTGGTGAAACACTGCTGTCTTTGGCATTTTATTCTGCCGTACTGAGGGTTAATATTGTCGATTTTTGCTCTTCAAACGACTCGGAGCGTCGCGCCGAGTTAGCCGAATTGCCAGATGGGTGACAGGATTCGACAGATCCGTGATTCGCCGGTTTCCATCGTGATTCGGTACCTGGCGCGCAAAGAGAAAATTTGCTTTGCTTCGAACCACCATGTCCGCTACTGCTACCTTTGCTAACGTGGCCGTATCCACCGCATTCAACGGCGATGCTGCAGCTTCGTGTATCTCTCTGGCTTGGATCTTGAATTCTGGACTGCGCACATACAACTCTCGGGCTTCTGGTCTTGTAAAGCTTCCATGCGACGACGGCGTCATCTCAATGACCATGGATATTCCGGTAGCTGCTTCGCTGTCTCATGATCTTGTACTTGGCATGGATTGGTTCCAATTCGTGCGTGCTGCTGCCCCTCAAACCATTGTTTACTTGAGTTCTGGTTCACTTGACGTTCGACAACCCCTACGCTCGCGATTCCGCGCAAACTCTGAGACTGTTCCATCAATGGGTGCGAGTCGACCTTTCGATTGTCTTTATCTAGTACTAACTTCCTCCGAGGCCCTCAGCTGTTACACCAAGAGAGATCGGTGAAAGCCCTTCGGCCTTCCCTCTTGCGTCCTCATCGACAGCTCATACGCAGGGCGTCGATGTAGTAGCTGCTTGTACGGCTGCAGGCCCCCTTAGGACCTCTCGTACGCGAGATGTCACGCCCCGTACGCGGGGCGTTCCAGACTTGGATGATATTACTTTGAATGATGAATCACTTTCCTCCCCCTTGGATGATTTCGTCCGTTTGACTGAGTCTGAAAAAAATGCGGTTGTATGTTTTCTTGCCATTGAGAAGCGGGTTCCCATTCCTGTATTAAGGAAGATGGCTCCGTATCACCAGGGTATGCGTGCATGGATGTCAAGTCAGAAACGGAAAACTGCTGATGCTCTTATGGCCGGTTTTGCTATGCATCAGTGTACAACTGCGTGTCTTGTTCTTAAATCTGAAGCTCTGTCAGCCGGTTTACATCCTGAAATTCCCCTTTCACTCACTGAATGTTCATTGATCGTTGGTCTTCGGTCCAAGCCTCAGAAAAGGAAAAGTGTTTGTCTGCCTGAAGGTCCTCAGAAGCATTCTCGTTTGTCCTCCGAGACATCTGCGCCTGGTAGTGCCTTCCCAATCATGCTAAGCCAGGATGAAAAGGATCAAATTGTTCATGAATTTTGTGTAAGTACCAACAATGCTTCAATGAAGCATTATGAATGTTCGTTCTGTGGGAAATTTGAGCCGGCGACAGATGTCAAGATGAGATCGAAGAATGAACTTGATATTTCACTTCTCAATAGGGCTGTCATGCAACTTCATGATGGTTGTCGTCAGCCACGTATTGAACCGTTCAATCCCTCTTCTCTCATTGTATGTACTTTGTCATCTTTGCAACTCGGCCGTGTCTAAAACTGTTTCGTTTCAATCCCTTTACGCAGCTATGCTAATGGTCTTTGGATTGGCAAAATTCCAGATGAGCTTCTTGACTTAACCTTCTTGGAGGAGCAATGCATTGCGCGGGCTCGGGCAACCAAATGTATGTATAAACTTTCTGTCGGACCCTCTGGACAGTTTGCGGCTCGTGGCAACGTGTGTATTTTACCTCAAGATTCAACGTCAATTCTCAATGCCATGCCGGTCCCCCTATCCCAGATTCGAGACGAAATTTGTGTTATTCTGGTTAGTTCACCTGGAACAATCAGCGGCTGTCTAGCCGTACCATTGCGCTATCAAATTTGATGGTATTTTCCCACGGCTTGTCCTCATGTTCCGCGTGTGTTTTGGGCGTGTTTCTTGTACTTAGCCTCGACTTTTGACGTGTTTTCTGCTCTTCCTAGTTATTGTAGGCTCCTAAAGAAGTAAATGGACCCAAACCCTCCAAAGAACTGGCCTCCAACCCACCAACATGTTAGATCTACCTCTGTTTCTTCCTCCAAATCTGTTTCCACCCCTATTTCAACCCCATTGCGTGCAAGCACAGGCACCCTTGACTCTCCTGGAAATCCTTTAGCTCCTACTCAATCTCAGAAACAGTACAGGAGTGGCTATGAGGTCAAACCTAAAGCTCTGGCTTTCAAACCTTATGCTTTGAATAATCCTGGCACTCCTACTCAGGCTGCCTTTGATCTCTCAAAACAAGATCCACTCCAATCTGTTGTTGCTCTTGATCCTGAGCAATGGAGTAAACTTGCAGTACAAATGGAGCTGCTTCCTCCTTCTGCTGAACTTCGCTCATTCCAAGTACAAGTCTGCAATCTTGTCTTGATGCGGAGAGGAGACTGTGTATTGATCTCACCTACTGGATCCGGAAAGTCTCTCACTTGGACTCTTCCGCTCACAGCACGAAAAGAAGGCATTTCTCTGGTTCAACTTTGACTGAGTGGGATGGAAGACGAAGTGATTTTGCCTCTTCATAGAATTTCCCCTTCCGAGCTGTATCCGTCAACCGGCTAGTTTCTTTAACACAAATATCTGTTGCCTTTGACATAATCCACCCAGCAACAGATGAATTTTCTAGGACCCTATCTGTGTAGACAAGGTTTAAGAGATGTCTATGGCCATCCGAGCTCTCAGGGGTGAGTACGAGTCCATGAGGGCTTTAGGAGACTTTCTATGGGTAATTAGGGTATATATGCCGGAAACACACCCAAAACACGCGCGGAACATGAGGACAAGCCGTAGGAAAATACCATCAAATTTGATAGCGCAATGGTACGGTTAGACAGCCGCTGATTGTTCCAGACTCTTATGACAGAATTCCCATCTGGGATGTCATAAGAGGCTGGTCACGAGACTATTGCCATACAATTCACAAAAGCCGACACATTTATTACCACTTTCAGCAAAAACAACACAATTTCAATAAATCCGACACGGCCTGTTTGGGAGTGGTGTGGGAATGGTTGAACGCTGCCTCACGGTGTGACACATCATTTTCCTCTCCCACCACCATCGTCCCCGATGCCGACACCATTCGTGGTCGCATCCATCTCCCGACAAGGACTCCACAGTCCCAACACAACACTCATGTCTGTGAGACGCAGGTGAGGAACCACAAGAGGGCGGAGGGGAACTCGGAAGTCACCGCCATTTGGAACACTGCGTGGAGACGTTTCACGCAGTGGTTGAACTTCAACTTGAAGTTGAAAGTTGTCAGGGGCGAGGCACGCGAGGTCACGGTTTTCTTTGTTTTTTTTTTTTTTGGAGGGGTGCGATTGCAAACTGTACTAGGTTACGGGGTCGGAGCCGGACTAGTCGGCATCGTTTTCCTCAAAGAGCTCCAGGGCTGCACTTGACATATTTAAGAATAGACGCCCTGCATTCCAGATTTGAATGCCCTGCGAGGCATGGCAATGGACACAAACAATTTTGAACCCTGTGCCTCAGAATGTATCCCAGCTGTGTTCCGCAGGGATAAGGGAGCCATTTTGAACCACGTGCCTCACAATGGCATTTTGAACCCCGTGCCTCACAATAGAACCCACTATCCAGTGCATTATAATGTATTTCGGCTCCTTGTGTTTTCTTTTCTTTTCTTCATGCAAAGGTGGAATGAGTACGAATTTTAAGCTGGAATCGTGTTCCCCATGAGGCAATAAGTCCTCGGTGACGTTTATAGGAAATTTAACCACCGGCGACTGCTGTTGTACAATATTTTTTGAATTTTCCAATTCTGGGCTCATTTTCTCTACTGATATATATTTCCTTTTCTCTCTTTCTCTCCCTCCCATCTCGTCTCCCTCCCTACTACATTACTTTACAATATGATCACTTAATTCTCTCGAGATTCCCCCAACCCTGAAAACATCCGCGATACCATGCCGAAACCGTACGAACCGTCCATAACCACCGCGATACTTTACTGCAAAACTTTACCATTTTATATTCTCCTCATCACCCTCTTTATAAAATTACGCTGTCTGTCCGTCTGTCTGAAGCCTTTTGAATCTCCGCTCAAATCCCTGATGTGTGCAGTCATTCCAGGACGGCATTCTTGACTCTCCACACAAAGATTTCCAGGTCTGCCGTGCCGCTTTTTGCTGTATCCGGGCCGCCCTTCAAATAAAGTTGGACGTGTGAAGCGCAGCACCTTCTATCTGCGCCTTTCGTCCGATGCCGCCATTACCTCAAACTTCTATGTCTGCGGCGAGTAAGATCTAATTGGCCAACTTGCTTTTACAGTGTTCCTTCAATACTTTAACTGAAGTGGTGGGGCGCAAGCGCCCCACCGCGCTCTTGTTATCTCTTAGAAAAATAGATACACACTCATCCCTCTACTGTACCTCCCTAGACACCCCTTGGACTTCTACCATAGCCATACCCGGCCACATGTAGATAATAACCTGATGAATAAATAAATAAAATAAATAAATCCGAACCTATAAGGCTCCGACCTTTTGTTTTTCGTTTGCGCCCGGCCGTAGAAAACACGGAAACGGAAACAAATGTTTACATGTAAAAACATTTCAAAAGGTTGTTTCGCAGAGCCTGCAATCAGGATGAAATCCATAGGAGGTATGATGAAATTCCTTGCAGAACCCAATACACTGCTCTCTCCAGAGGACGCAAAATGTGGGATTCAATTGTTCTCGCAGACAAAAGTACTTAGAATTGGCCTGGCTTGCATTGGGACTACAAGGTGGAATATGAGACACTATTTTATTGCGCGTTCATTTTTTGCGTTCGTCAATCTATACGACCTCCAGTGATCTTGCAAATGCAATGACAGGCCTGCTCACGACATTCGGAAGCTAGACAGCTGGGAATATGGATCGGGTATGCGTGCTGGGACGAAGAGGACGGCTGTGATTATAATTTCAGTTCAAGGCGGAATATGGTCTGAACTTGGTGGTTGTGCGCTTCTTTATCTCTTCCCTAGGCAGAAGTGGAATGCGCGATCATTTTATGGTGGAATTATAATCCGGCCAGGTGAATGCATCTGCGAACACGCGCGCAGAGAATTTGACCACCGGCGAAGCACGTTGCGGAATATTTTCTGAATTTGGTGGCTATGCGCTTCATTTATCTCTTCCCGAAGCACAAGTGCAATGCGTGATCATTTTATGGCGGAATAATAATCCGGCAAAGTGAATACATCTGCGAACACGCGCACAGAAAATTTAACCCCCGGCGAAGCACGTCGTGGAATATTTTCTGAACTTGGTGGCTGTGCACTTCTTTTATCTCTTCCCGAGGCAGAAGTGGAATGCGCGATCATTTTATAGTGGAATAATAATCCGGCCAAGAGAATACGTCAATACGTCTGCGAACAGCCGCGCAGAAAATTTAACCCCCAGCGAAGCACGTTGTGGAATATTTTCTGAACCTGGTAGCTGTGTGTTTCTTTTGTCTCGGTATTATGAACCCAGTGTTCACCCGAAGTTCGGGACAGTTCGTAGCTTTTTATCGTCTACCTGCCCCGTCGCGGTGGCCTCCCTGACATGGATCTGGGGCGGTTCTCGGGACTTGAGAGCTTCCTCGAGCCTAATCGCGGACCGGTCGTGTCCTTATTGCCCTCCCCAGCGGCCAATCAGGGCTTTACATTGTCAAATGTGTGACCTTATCATAATATTGACACAATCCTTTGTATTTTCAAACGGGTGACCCTAGGATCCCGGGGATGCCGAACGTCCCGTAATTGATCCGACAGTGCGGCCCCAATTTGAAGCAAGCATTCAGACCAGTCTTCAAGTACAGAAATTCGGGCATAGCACCGAGGAAGCCAATCAATGATAATAATGGTCAAGCAAGAGTCAGGAACCTTCGTCTTCACAGGTTTGCGATAATTTGAAAATGCGCTGCTATTATTGTTTCCAACTTTCCAGCCGAAATTAGTGGATGAATGAGTTGGACAACTTGAATTGAACTATTGAACTGTATAAGGTGAACTTAATGACCTGCAAATCAACCTTAAAACAAAGCCTGGTGTGATCCAATGCAAGCAACACGCAATGAACGGCCGCGGTACGTCGACGTCTTAAGCCTGAGCACAACTGTGAGAAAACTGACTGTGCATTAAGACAGTTTTGCAGGAGGTCTCGACATACGTTATTACAAGTACAGGAGAAACGGGATACTAGCCGAACTGAGGTTCGATGCTCGGCGAAAAGTAACTGGTGCCATTTTGAAAATTTTTCTGTCGTACAACCGACTTGTGAGGACAAAATGGACATGAGAGTCAGAGTCAAGAGAGCAAGTCACGACTGAATCATTGATTGGTCCAACTAGAAAGCCTACACTGTAGCTACATTTTGCTGTCGTATTGAGTTGGATCAGATAGGACCCTACACCAGAGTATTGCCTCGCCGTTTGCGGGGAACAGAGACTTGAGCCGGGGTTTTGAATTTGCAGGGAGGGTAGGTTCAAGTTGGCCTCAGAGGACAGATATCAAGTCAGTAACATGCCGCGACATATTGGAGGCAGGGCCTGTGAGGTCCGGAGAAGGATTTAGGATGCATAATGGGCGTCTCTGGCCAGGAATTTCTTGTTGACGATAAGCCAATTCATAAGGCCCCAGGCAAGGATAGTACACCGACAACCGTGTTGGCATAGACGGTGAAAAGAGATTGAATGCAGTCCATTAAAGACTGCAGCCCAAGGGAACTTTGAATGAGCAAGTCCTGGAGTTACTCATTGTTGCCATGCGAGGACAGGGCAGGATGGATGTACTCAATGTGTTTGAATTGGTACGGTAAGGCTTGAACTTTAGTTCACCATTAATTTACCTGTAAAAACCACAACCTCTAGCAGCGCCTAGGTTTGATATTTGCAGTGCGCACGTCGCTTCAATCTAAACATTGTTTAGTTGCGTTCAAAGTTCAGGCAGTAGGAAATTAAGTGGCCGTTGGTTCCCGCAAAAATTTTAAAGACATCTAAAGTCTATATACCATGTAAGCCGGTGTCTCGAGTCAGTTCAGCTCTTCTAATACTAGTAGTTTGTCTTGCCGGATGCTTTATTGTTTCTTCGCTAATGCTTGGCCAATACTTATGGTGCAGGTCACCTAGTCACCGCATGCTGATGTTTGAAATTTTGGGGCTTCAGATTGATCTAATTTCTTATCCCTCTTACAAATGTGCTCCGTTTCAACGTCCAAGAAGATCTGTAAGAGGGAATTTTATTTGCTGCAAAACTGAGTGAGTAAAAAAAAAGTTATCCCCCGATTTGGCCACATGCACATATTATATTGAAAAAAGCTCTGTCAGAGCCGCAAATAGGTGCAAAATAACGCTGCAGATGTCTACGCATCAAAAACGGGAGCTCATTGGGCTTATTGAGCCAAATTAAAGTCTATAATATATTCAAAACTACGCCTAAAATCACTCCAGAGGTACACTGAAGTCAAAAAAAAATTCTCCGGCCGATTTTCCCACTAAGTTTTGGTAGCGGTGACTAGGTGACCTGCACCATAGGCCTCTGGCAAACCAATTATGGGTGTGTCAACTCCAAATCAAGCTCTGAACAGCGCAATTGACGGTGAAGCCGAATCGGCAGGTTGTTGGGCGGCGAAGTGGCGGGCGCGTTCGCGTCCCGCCGTCGATGCCGCGGTTGACGCAGTTTGGATGCGAGTAAGACACGACGTAGCGGATAGATGTGTCAATTACGTCCGCTATCATTAGACTAATCAACCCCTCCCTCGACGCGTCGCCTCGAAGAATGTGCATGACCCAGCTAAATGGGGTGTTTTCCTCCTGATATGAGGTCCAAATTGCTCTGTGCTGCTCTGTGAGTGTTTACCATGAAGATATATATCCTTTCATTCCTTTTTTGTTTGAAAGCGCCCTAGCATACTAAAATTGATGAACGTGGCCTGTCTTGATGGCTCGGAAATGAGATACATTTAGATTATTATACAAGAGAAGCCCACATATGTAGACAATGAAATGAAGAGTATTTTTTCTACTCCTTTGAAGGGCCTCACACTGCACTAACACTTGCAGTCGTGTATTCGTGCTCTCGCTTTGTGGTCCACCCCAGCCACAGGATTCGCATCTACGACGCCCGCGCGCCTTGCTCGCGCTCTCATGCAAACACAGTTTAACAATGCTGGTTCGATGGTTCAACACGGTTGTTTGGTGGTGGTTCAAGACCAGTTCAGCGGTTGAACAGCCGTTCACAGCAGTTTAACATCTTAATGGGTCATTTTATAAGTACTTTTTGCAGTCTCACCTTGGTTCATGTCTGTGTCCCTTAATCATTGTTTTCTGGAGAATTGATTTGTGCTCAGCCGTTCAACTTAGCGCAAACGCTGGGAGTTGAGCCAGACTTGTTCTGATTCAAACATGTGAGGGGCACGGTGAAAGTGACGCCAGTGCCGCCACTTGACGCCCTGCCGCCTATGTGGCGCCCCCGATCGGGAACATTGACGCCCCCATGTCACGTCACACCTCGACTGCCGCCCTTATAACCAAGAAAAAAGAATGGTTTTGAGAGAAAGATGCTGATACGCACTATCGTGCGTATCATATATCATCCAGGGAACTATCTCAGTTTGTGTCACTAATGAGATATTCAAAAAATAGTCATTGATCTAGACTCACAGAGTCCGGTCCAATTGCTGCATACATGTCCCCGGCCTTGTCCAATAATAACTCAGATATACAAAGCAGCTCTTAGATCATTTCATTCAAGTCCTTGGAATAAATGGCCGGTATGGCCTTTGATTGTAATTGTGTTCAACCGCATCTCGCAGGCACTGATTCCTGAACACCACTGCCATAGGACAATAATTTCTTTGGTGGTAGCTGCTTTTATTAAGGAGTAGGTGACTCGAATGGTGGAATACTAAGAGCCTGAAGTAATGATGTAGTTGAACTTGAACCAATGATGAACAGTTGAAGTTGGCACATCGACCGTAATTTATTTGAATGCAGAACAAAAAATTCCACCATTCGGTGCAGCAAGCTGAACATCGGGAACTTGGGACAGTGTGTTTGTTTGTTCAACACTGGGTTCTGGAGAATGCTTTCCCATTTTGATCCGTCAGAACGTTTTGAGCTTATCCTCCACCGTTGAGCTTGCATCGGGCTTCCATTAGTGCAACCCTTGACTTGGAAAGGCCATTTTTTCCTACTATGAATTTCTTTGAACACTGTGTATTGCCCCAAGCTCCGAATATTGATCCCTTCCAAACAACGGGACCAATATGTCCGAAATCCACAGCGGGGCCGGAAAATGGCTGTCCGCTGTGATTTCTGTGCCATTCTGTGCAAGCCCATTTGGCCTCTGCCACCCCATTCTGTGCACGCCCATTTGGCCTCTGCCACTCCATCCTGTGCAAGCCCATTTGGCCTCTGCCACCCCCTTCTGTGCAAGCCCATTTGGCCTCTGCCACCCCATTCTGCGCAAGCCCATTTGGCCTCTGCCACCCCATCCTGTGCAAGCCCATTTGGCCTCTGCCACCTCCTTTTGTGCACGTCCATTTGGCCTCTGCCACCCCATTCTGTGCAAGCCCATTTGGCCTCTGCCACCCCATCCTGTGCAAGCCCATTTGGCCTCTGCCACCTCCTTTTGTGCACGCCCATTTGGCCTCTGCCACCTCCTTCTGTGCACGCCCATTTGGCCTCTGCCACTCCATTCTCTGCAAGCCCATTTGGCCTCTGCCACCTGACTGCACTCCGCTACCAAAGATTACCGTTGTGCGTTCTCTAACCCCCCTGACTCCTGAAGACAATGATACAATCCAGCAGGTACACAGTGAGATTGCTGAACCGCTAAGCACACACACACTCTCTCTTTCAAGCCAGCGACATTCAGCTGACTGGCTCCTCACAGAAAAAGCAATACCCATCGGTCTCGATATCGACAACCCCCCCACTTTTGAGCTTTGTTTTTCTTTACCCCCTTCGTTTTCGTCGGCTTG